>JALGBA010000746.1:0-485000 GCA_023970755.1 Azemiops feae | reverse complement strand
TATATATCTTTGATAACTGCAAAAATACGAATCCCGGGCATCGACCCGACCAAACACTCCGTATGAAAATGATGCGCCCTAAGGAACCACTGCCAGAGGAGGAAAAATCATCGGTGGTCTATAGGGTGCACTGCAAGGATTGCCAGTGTAATTACACGGGAGAGACGGCCAAACGGATAAAAACCAGGGTACATGAACACAAATTGGCCGTCAAAAGGCAGGAGCAGTATTCCCAAATATGGACACATATGGTGAATAATGGACACTCATTTGACTTCATGGGGGCAAAAGCCATCACCCAGGATGCCTCCAAAGGAGGGCGCCTACTGAAGGAGGCCTGGTTCTCAGATGCGGGCTCGATTAATCGACATGTAGAATTGCCCCCGGCATATCAGACATTAAAAGCATATCTGGACGTGCGGCCCGGAATGGCCAATGGGGGGGCAGTGAGGATGCCAGACCTAGCCGCGCGACCCAAAACGCGTGTGGGGGTGGGGGTGGAAGGCGCATCAGGAGCGATGACACCAGGAAGGATAAGATCGGTAAGGAAGGGAGAGGGTGGAACTGAGGGCGAGGCAGCAGGTGGCTCAGCTGAGCTTAGGCAGATGAGGCAGAAGGATAGGATGCGGCTGTGCATGCGCACACCCAGGCATGCAGAAAGATTGGAAGGAATAGGACCCAGAGGGATAGATAATGGAAGGCAGGTACAGCGGATGGTTCAAAGGGATAAGAAGGAGGGGGGGAAGGTGAGGCAGTTGGCTAACGCACCAACGGCAGCAACATTAGGAAGGATAGGATCTGCAAGGATGAGAGGAGGTGAATTCAGGAGTGAGCCGGCAGATAGCCCAGCTGATCGTAGGCAGACGAGGCAGAGGGACGGGATACGGCTGTGCGCACGCACATCCAAGCGCGGAAGGAAATCGGAGGAAATAGCACTAATAGGGATAGATAGTGGAAGACAGGAACAACGGGCAGACAAACGGGATGGAAAGGAGGGGAGCGGCAATGGGAAGGCATCTAAGACACCGGATCTGGGTGTAAGGCCCAGAACGAGTACGGGGGAGCAGCTGGAAAGCAAGCCAACGGCGGCAACGCCAGGAAGGAGGGGATTGACAAGGATGGGAGGGAGGAAGGTTGGAGAACTGGAGTGCAAAAAAGAGGAGGCGGGACAATTAAGGCAATTACGGTCAGCCAGGACGGATGGCCCTATCACACGGTCAATGAGTAAGCAGTTAGGCTAGCAAGGTTTATAAAAGTAATTTCCACCCCAAAACTTTACTCTGAGGACGCTGGCAGAGGACCAGCGAAAGCTAAGTTGTTTTAATATTGTAAATAGTTGTTTTTATTGTTTTAAACTTTTTAACAATAAACAGCTGGTTTATATTTCTCCCGGAGATCGAGGACTGTGTTATTGAATATATATATATATATATATATATATGTGTGTGTGTGTGTGTGTGTGCATAATATACATACACACACACACATGCACACAAGCACAAATATAAATAAATTGGGGAGGCAGGTGCTGGGGAGAATGTGGGATCTGTTGTTAATCAACTACCTCCACTGTAATGCTTCCCCAGACCCTTAACACACAAACTTCCCAGACCC
Organism: Azemiops feae; assembly: GCA_023970755.1. NCBI lineage: Eukaryota > Metazoa > Chordata > Lepidosauria > Squamata > Viperidae > Azemiops > Azemiops feae. The sequence continues at coordinate 483,386 of JALGBA010000746.1, read as the reverse complement.
TTAACACAAACTAATTCCTAGCTAAAATGCAAAACCTAAAAAGAAATCACATCATGGAACGTAGCCATTTAGTGGCAAATAGTCTGCTTGGCCACAGAAGTGTGCCTGAATTGCTCATTACTGTCCTGGCTTGAGACTGTGGCCTGGAAGGAATCAGTAACGGGAATACTGAGAGGTGACTAATAGACTTCACATCCATCAAAGGAATGGTTTGGCTTTATCTTCACTGATATGCAAATCAATTGCTCAGGAGCACCACTGCTTCCTGAAAACCAAGGAGGCCAAAATAGCTTTGTGATTCAAACATTGCTCCTGTGTCGATTTATATTTTGCTAGGCGGTTTCTTTAGCACTTTGAATACTGGCTGAAGGAGAAAGTTATACATCAAAGAAATAATGATGAAATCAATAAATTAAAAAAGCTGGGAAATGTGACTTGGGAGAGTCCATCTTTGGAAACAGAAGTTCCCAGGTTCAGTTCTCTGTATGCAAGTCAGTGGTAAGAAAAGTAAGGTTTTACACTTAGGCAAGAAAAACCAAATGCAGACGTATAGGTGGTACCTGGCTCAACAGCAATAACTGTAAGAATATATAGGAGTCCTAGTGGAGGACCACTTAAATGTGAGCCAGTATTGTGCTGCAGCCACCAAAAAAGCCAATGCAGTCCTATGCTGCATCAACAGAAGCATCAAGATGACATGAGGTGTTAGCACCACTTTATAATGCCTTGGTAAGACCACACTTGGAATACTGTGTCTAGTTTTGGTCACCACAATACAAAAAATATGTTGAGACTCTAGAAAGAGTGCAGAGAACAGCAACAAAGATGATAAGTGGACTGGAGGCTAAAACATACGACAAGCAGTTGTGGGAACTGGCTTTGTTTCCAGAAGTTGTGCATGCTCCATTATTGGAGGTTTTTAAAGAGGAGATTGGACAACTATTTGTCTGGAATGCTTTAAGTTCTCCTGCTTGAGCAGGGGTTGGAGACCTCCAACTCTGTTATTCTGTAATTCCATATCTTTAAGTAATCTTGCCTGAGATCCTTTGAGATGGGGAAAATTTTAAGCAATTCCTTTGCCACTGAAATGAAAGCATAAACTTAAAATAATGCAGAACAAATGCCTGTGGTGAAACAGAAGAATAAGAAGCTTGGTGGATTTTGTATTTCTCTTGAGTTAAACATTGAATAACAAGGGTATAGTGAAATACAAAATGGTTCATATGCAAACTATGCCTTGCATTTTACAGCAAATTTCCATTCTTCAGCTACAGGGAAGTATCAAGATTTAGAATGTGATGCTTATATAAAGCTTCTGGAACCCAATTAATGCTCCCTAAGGCATCTGTAACAAAATGTTTCCAACAAATTTCTAGCTAAATTTCCCATCAATAATGTCTGAAGGCATTGCAATAATAGGAAAGAACAGACACTGCTTTTTAGCTGCATGAAATTTTGAGTGGTAGGTCAGGTAAATATACTGTAGCACAGCAATCCCCAACCTTTTCATCTTGGTGGCCCGGTGTGTGTGTGGACATGTGAATGGCATGCACATGTGCAACTCGATGCAAGCAGCAGCCGTGTGCGCTGTCCATTCGGGAATGGGGGAATGGAGTTTCGTGCGTGAAGGGAGGGTGCTTGTGCTCGTTGGCAAAGTTCCACTAGCACGAGTGGAGAATTCTCGTGCACGAAGCTCCATTTGCACAAATGGAGCTTTGCGTGCGAGCACAAGCACTGTCTGTTCAAGCGCCCTCCCTCGTCAGTGGACCTGGAGTGTGCGCACTTGCCCGTCACTTGCGCAATTGGAGCTTTGCACACATGCGCTTGCCCATCACTCACACAGCCCGGTTTGAAACAAGCCATGGCCCAGGGGTTAGGGACCCCTGCTGTAGCTTACTCTCAGATTAATAAAATGGGAGTGCAAAAATTGTAGAAAAATTATGAAATGGTACCACTAATGAAATGTTCCTGGCAAAAGGTCATTTTTTTGCATTTTGCTGTTTGAATGAAAGTTTATGCTCTGTGGATTATGCTCTCATTTCTTGTGTTCTTTTTAAGCTGGCACATTTGGGGCTTTCATAAACTTCCCATTAAGTTTATGAGCTGTTAAAAAAACTGTTCTGATTGCTTCCTTACTATTCATGCATATATTGATTCTTTGGATAGTTTATAAGATCTTCAAAGGCTAGCTTGGTTCCTCCCAGTAAAGTTCTTTCTAATGAGCTGAGCACCATAGAAGGAAAATACAAAGAAACAACTTTTTGTTCTTGTCCTTGTCCAGTGATAGTAGGGCCAGGCAACTGGGTGCCCTCTAAATATTTTAGATTTCAGACATCAGCTTCAGATGGGATAGGCAATGGTAAGGGATTTAATGAAAAGAAGGACCAGGATGACTTGACAGCAGCGTTCCAATATCTCAGGGGCTGCCACAAAGAAGAGGGATTCAAGCTATTCTCCAAAGCGCCAGAAGGCAGGACAAGAAGCAACGGATGGAAACTAATCAAGGAGAGAAGCAACCTGGAACTAAGGAGTAGTTTCCTGACCGTTAGAACAATTAATCAGTGAAACAATTTGCCTCCAGAAGTTGTGGATGCAGAGTTTGCAAGTTTCACAAAAAGATGGCCTCAGAGCTTTATGATTTGAGTGAAATAGTATCCATCTATCCAATTTGGTAATGGTTCTTTGGTTGCACTGCTATGTAATTTCAAAAGAGGGTCACATATTCCAGTCATTGCATTTGAAGTTTAAATAAGCAAATCAATCAATGAAATGGAAGGTGCAAAAAATGCCAATACTGAGAAGGGCTACAGAAATTATGAAGAAGCACCTTCTGTTCAACAGGCGGGCAAATTTATCATGATGTCAAATGCCTGCCAGGTTCCAGTCTTCTGTGGCTTTTAGAACAAGAGTTAATTGCCTTTATTATAGGTTTCAGCAAGAAACACAAAGAAAATGTCTATATATACACAGAGGCATACACACACACATGCACTGTCACATTTAGAAACACACAGACACACAAACACACAGAGGGAGAGAATTGTAAAATTAACTTAAAGGGAAGATGTCTATGGATATTCTCAGTCAACCAGGTCATGGTTGTCCCAAAGGTGCTTTTTCAGGTGGCCACTCGACTTTCTTGTTTTTCTTTGAAGACATTTCGCTTCTTATCCAAGAAGCTTTTTCACTAGATCCTTCCACTCCCCACCATCTAGTCAGAGCTGAAGAAGCTTCTTCATTAGATTCTTCCACTCCTCACCATCCATTCAGAGCTGAAGAAGCTTCTTGGATGAGAAGCGAAAAGTCTTCAAAGAAAAACAAGAAAGTCCAGTTGCCTCCTGAAAAAAACACGCTTGGGACAACCATGACCTGGATGACTGAGAATCTCCATCGACATCCAGGTCATGGTTGCCCAAAGGTGCTTTTTCAAGAGGCAACTGGAATTTATTCAAGAAAGTCCAGTTGCCTCTTGAAAAAGCACCTTTGGTTAAAGGGAAGACAACCCCAAATTTCAGCTGAACTTCCACCTACCCAGGAGAAAGAGTAGGAAGGAAAAAAGTTCTAAACATTGTATAATGCCCACATTTTTCACCTTGTCAAACCAGGGTTGTCCTCTCCAACTGAAATCAGTCCTGGACATTTTAAATAAATGTGTGCAAGTGATAGAAAGGTGAATAGGTGTATGTACAGTATGAGTTTGTACCATGTCATATTCCACAAATGGCAAAGTTTTGGATATCCCCCCCTAAATAAATAAAACTCTAGTTATTTTGTAAGGTCTTTAATTCATTAGAACAAAAAAGAAAGAAAAAGAAAGAGAAAGCCATATAAACCCACACTGTATATGTAAATGTATATATTCACGTACATTTATTTACAGAACATCTGCATAGTTAACTATAATCATCCGTACCCACTCTACATCTGTAAGCAACATAAATTGCAAGTGACACCAGGTTTTTAATCCCTGAATAATTTGAGACATAAATATATATTTCTGATGTTGAAAGCTTAGTCTCTTAGCAATAAGAATGGCACCAAGGATCCGTTTTTGTTATCCTGCCATCCATTTCCATGTGGCTTGCTCAGAAGGATATGAACACTCCAAATATCAAACCTCAGAGTCAAATATGCAAATTAAAACTGCTTGTAAAACAAAAGAGCCTAGTTACAAAAATAATTTCAGTCTTTATATACTAAGCATCCTATTTCTCTCACACATTCACACTACATTTATACAAAAGCATGCAGGTTATGTCGTCCCTCTCTCTCTCTCTGCCTCTTCCCCTTACTTAATAGCAACTCCATGATTTTGTTCTACTTACAGGTAATTGACCCAGCTATTTGTCTCATGCATTACAGTTAGTCCCTGACTTACGACAGTTCATTTAGTGACTTTTCGAAGTTACAACAGTACTGAAAAAAAGTGACATGACTGTTTTTCACACTCACGACTGTTGCAGCATCCCCATGGTCACATGATCAAAATGAGAACACTTGGCCACTGACATGTACTTATGACGGTTGCAGTGTCCCGGGGTCATGTGATCCTCTTTTGTGACCTTCTGACAAGCAAAGTCAATGGGGAAGCCAGATTCACTTAACAACTGTGTTACTAACTTAGGAACTAAAGTGATTTACTTAACATCTGTGGTAAGAAAGGTTGTAAAACAGGAAGAACTCACTTAACAAACTTTTCACTTAGCAACATAAATTTTGGGCTCAGTTGTGGTTTTAAATTGAGCGCTACCTGTAGAACAAGTGGAATGACAGTGGCTTGTGAACCTGTTGTCAAAATATCCTCACCTCCCAGAACAAAACAACAGAAGATTCAATAGATCTCTGATGATGCTGGCTGAATCGGTTGACAACTTTCTTAATAATGTCATATATTTCACATAGCTTTGATTCCTATTTCTGTTTTTATTCTTGCTTGCAATTACTGGTTTGAAAGTTGTTTTGTGCTGCTGGCAAAAATAAAAGGAACAATCAGCATGGAGACCTAAACAAAAAGATATTGCAAAATGAAAAAGCTCTGTAAACTTGTTCAACCATGGAAAAGAATCTATATTCTTTCAAGTCACGTTCCTGAATTTCTCCATCAATACTATATACAATATCTGATGTTCTCCTCCTGAATTCATTGTATTTGCATTTTTCTTCTTTAGTATCTTTTATTACTTTGAAATTATGCAGTGTGGTCCTGGGATTAGAGATTATTGCTTTTATTGCTGAGTGTAAATCAGGAATAAATAACCATAAAATGGTTCAGCGAAATCAGACCAATATGATAATTAACTATGACTGCTAAATAAATACATATTCAAGACGCATGAAATTTTCCATAATATCACAGAATAAAAGCTAATAAGGTTTGGGTGTATGGAAACTGACTTGAATCATCCATGCAAATATATTTGAATTTTAGCTGAGTAACTCTTTCCCCACATAAATTTGTACATAATTGCTGGATTGTGTTTAGAATTATATTACTAAAAAAACTTGATGGGAAGGTGTCAGTGAATTCTCTTTATCCAAAATTGAGGATATTTTCATTCTTAATGTATTTAAATCCAGAAAAACATGTATACTTAAGAAATTGAAAGTTTGGATTGAATTCCTTATCTATTTTAAGACCCCTTGTTGTTTTGTTCATAATTTAATTGCCTTGTTCTGTTCCATAATCAGCTTCATAGGGGGATATTTATAGCTAAAAAAACTATTAAAATAATTAAGTAACATGAAATAAATGCTGTTTTATCCTTCATACTTTCAAAGACTTTAAATTTTTACAAAATGAAAAAAATCATAGACAAGAGGTGGCAGAGCTGAAGACAGAGAAAGCAAATTTCATATCCTATTAAATTCAACAAACGAGGATCTATTTTCTGCCTCTCACACAGAATAACAGAGTTGAAAGGGACCTTGGAGGTCTTCAATTCCAACTCTTCACTCAAGCAGGAGACTCTATACCATTTCAGACAAATGGTCGTCCAGTCTCTTCTTAAAAACCTCCAGTGTTGGAGCACCCACCATCTCTTCACACCTGACAATTCACACCTGATTCTTCACACTTGACAATTCCCAAGACTATCTCACTCTGTACAAGGAAGACTGCATGTGGATGGAAGCTGCCTGATTATGAGAAGTCCTACAAGATCATAAGAATATTACTGCTGATCCCAGTTCAAGAATACCTGACTTTTGAATCTTAACTCCATTGAATCATTCCTTTGAATCTCTTCTTCTCAGAGAAATGGATCTCCATCGGCAGCTTACCTTTTAAAAGGAATTTATCTCATGCTTCAGAATAAACAACTCATGCAATTTATTTAGCAGACTAGCTTCATTAATGCTTCCCAAGCCCCTTTTAATGATAACAAGAAGAAGAATGGCAAATGCTTGGCACTTACAATAAAGTAGAGATCAATTTAGCTACCCATCTTAGAAACCAAGAGCAGATGGAAATATTAGCAGAAAGAGAACAGCATAATTAATGGGTTGAATTGAAGATATTCAATCTGTGGCTTGTCTATCGAACATGGCCAACTGATGTTGCAGCTTAGTTCAAAAACTGATCTATAAGAAGGATTGGCCTTGTTACAGCTAACTGAAGCAGATCAAATGAGTTCTTATATAATGTGAAAATGTGATGAGTCGTTGGGTTCTTACAAATCCTTTTCTGGATGCTCTACCCTCTACAGTTCTGTGCGTGTGTGTTTGTATGTGTGTGCCTGTAGGTGGGATATAAAACATTTCTTTTCAGCAATGTGTCTGGTCATATGGAGATAGCTCTGTGGAATTCCTAATCCCTCCATTGTTGCTCGCTTTACAGGGAAACTCAGAAGATATATATTTATCTCATTTTAAAGAATTACCCTAGTAGAGAGCACAGTACCTGTCTGTCACTTTCCAGGCTGCCTGATTTTGAGCTAGCATTTGTTGTATGCATCTTACCTAAGGTTGAAGTTTAGACTGCATGTTTCTTTATTTAGCGTATGGCATACAATACAATGTCAGGGAAATCTACAAATGCTAGACACAATGCAGTCCTGACAGCCTAAATTGCTAGTTCATTCTGTTCAGCACTTGTGTGTCTATCCTTGGTGCACCGCAGGGGATGAACTAGCTTACACCAGCTGACTAGCTGTGCTCGGGTTGCTGGCTCTTCCAGGCTTCTTCACTGGTCTCACTTTGGCTCACCTTGCCTCATGTTGCGTTGCCTTGTGCATCCGGCCAGGTTCAGCATCGGCTTCTGCTCTCAGCACACATGCACACAGCTAGGTTTTCCCCACTGAAATGGTATCGATTTATCTACTTGCAATATTGCCTGCTTTCAAACTGCTGGGTGGGCAGGAGCTGGGACCCGAGCGGTGGGAGCTCACCCCGTCTCACAGAGCTGGGCTCAAACTGCCGGAGTACAAACCATTTCTGGCCAGCCATTCCAGTGTCATTAAGCTGATGCGCCACTGCATCCCAGACTGTGTTATGTCTTTTAAAAAAACTTTTATTAAACAAGCTGTAACAAAGGGTTTGATTTTATTTTTGGAGACATGTACATAGCAAACATATTTATACTTTCTCTTTACAATATTATTGTGTAGACAGTGGGGGGCTTTGCCTTTTCTATATAGTTGGCTGATGCCATGAGAACCCTCTCCCCCTTTGCTTTTGTCAACTAATTTTTAACAGGGTTTCATGATTCTTGCCTCCTTAAAATTTTTTATAATGTTTTAAATTTTTAATTCTAAAATGTTAACTGTTTTTAATTTTTGTACACTGTTTTTGATTTTGATGCTTGATTGTACACTGTCTAGAGGGAGATCGGTGGTTCAGAAATGTGTCAAAATATAATATAATATAATATAATATAATAAAATAAAATGCAATTAGGGGAAACAATGCTTCCCCCATCCTTTCTGGCAGATATATTTACAAGGCTATTAAATTAGTTAAATGCAGACTTCCGGTTCCGCCCTGTAGTGATCCAGCCGAGGGATCGTGGGGCTCCACACCCCATGGCTGATTTCATCCTGCCAGGGGACCCTAAATGGGTCAAAAGTCACCCCAGAGAGGCAACAAAGAAGGAGGAGCACCCCAATGATTGTGGAACAAGGACAGTCGATCCGCTCGATCCGGGAGAAGCCCTCCAACCCGACAGGAGAAAGGCTAGCTGCACATCAGTGTCTAGCCCAAGCTACAAGCAGCCGAAGTCCAAAAGCACGAACCAGAACAACGGTGAACAGGGTGCTTGAAACTGGGTGAGAATATCGATCTTCTCTCTTCTATTTTGTAACTGATTCTCTGGAAAAAAACCCCAAAGCAAGAAATCCTCCGAAACTGAGGAAGGGGACTAAATCCCTACCCCTCCATAGACGGAAGCAGCATATTAACTTCTAAGGGGGAAAGAAATATACTGAAATGAAACTAATAACACTATAGTCTAGATAAACCTGAAAATTAAGAAAACTGTTAAGATTTTGCACCCTAAAGATTTGATGAATTTATAAAAAAATAAAACAACAACAATTTTATTGTTTGAAAAAGTTGGAAAACAAATAACTACTGACATCTAGTGGAGAATCAGAGCATAGAACAACAGCAACTCTGACTCAGAAATTGGCAAAATGCACAGAAACAAAGATTAATCTGTTCCCTTGAACTTTAATAACCTTCAGCCAAATACAATTGAAACATAAGTTAATTAGAAAAGATGTTATATGTGGATGTTATTGTTATCGGTACAAACACAGAAAATGTTTATATTCAACCTTATATGTACTGAAAATATTATATTTATGTAATGTTGACAAAGGAGAATAACATTGGAAGAAGGGAAGATCAAGGAAACATGCTATTAATTAATATATTGATCATGGAATTATAGATATTAATTATTATTGTTTTTTCAAATATATGAACCCAGACAAGACACTGTTTACTAAGCACTAAAGATTGCAAAAAATCGATAAAATATATTTAAAAATAAATAAATTAGTTAAATGCAGCTAATATAGTCATTTTAGCCTTTCTCCCTCCCTTCTGTTGCAGTGACGTGAGAGAAATGTCTATGGAGATTCTCAGTCATCCAGGTCATGGTTGTCCCAAAGGTGCTTTGTCAAGAGGCAACTGGGCTTTCTTTGTTTTTTCTTGAAGATGTTTTGCTTCTCATCCAAGAAGTTTCTTCAGTTCCATTCCACTTCTTGGATGAGAAGCAGAATGTCTTCATGGAAGAAAACAAAGTCCAGTTGCCTTTTGAAAAAGCAGCTTTGAGTGACAAGAGGGAATCTATTTTGCACAGATGCAACTTTGTCGTGGGTATGGTGAATTTTTGACCTCAGTTGCCTATATCTGATATAATTCAGTTGATTAATGTGCTTGGCAGCACTGTTCTAAGTGTATAAGAACTGCTGTGTTAAGAACAAGCTTTTACCAACAAGAACCATGCACTTTTATATAAACTGAAGACGCTGGAAGCAGTTGAGAACATGTATGGGTCACAGGAGTTCACGTCTCTCTAGGGAGAACACATTGCAACCCAAGTCTTTTAAGGAACGAGCTATTACTTTATCTCAGCGGAGTCCATAGTTACCCCGTGTCAGCCAATTGCAGCACAGTTCCCACTGCATATAAAAATATCTCTAATCCCCCTGATTTGGCAAGAGATTTAAATGTTGCAAAATCCCATTCCAGCTATTTATTTGTGTTTCTCATTCTACATATTATTCACTTAATTTCAGTGGTGAAGGTCAGCTCTGTGTGCATAATGCAATGGCAAGAAAATGCAATGTGGAAGCATTCAGTTTTCTTCTCGAAAAAGGACAACAACCAACTGTTTTAAGTAAGGGTGGCCAAATTCCCACAGGGTCAGATTCTGACTCCAGAGAAACATGATCAGGAAGGTCCAAAAATAGAACCAAGAAAAGTGGGCCTTGTAGATGTTATCGCAGTTCTCTATACCCAAAGGTTTCTCCAGATAGCTGGAAGGAAAAAAAATCATATTGTTCGGTTTAGATATCTGAATTGTGAGTTGCAGGAAGGGACAGAAATAATGAGTCCCCCCCCTCTTTTAACAGACTCATTTTATCTCTTTAACCACCACCTGGGTCTCAAAATCTCCTGGTTTTGTTTTAACCTCTTTCCCTCATCTCTTCATTTTTTGTATTTTACTTTTTGTTGAAACTTCATATATACATCCGTCTGTCTGTCTGTCTGTCTGTCTGTCTATCCATCGATAGATAGATAGATTTTTCTTTATATATATAAAGTTTTTAAAGGACTCATTTTATCTCTTTACTACCACCTAGGTCTCAAATTTATGTTTAGAATTCAGAATAACAGTTTTGTAAGGGACTTTGTAGGTCATCTAGTCCAACCCCCTGCTGAAACTGGAGATCCTATACCATTTCTGACAAATGGCTGTCCTGTCTCTTCTTGAAAGCCTCCAGTGATGAAGCACCCTCAGCTTCTGAAAGGGAAACTGATCCATTGGTTGATTGTTCTCACTGTCAGAAAAATTCTCCTTATTTCTAAGTTAAATCTCTCCTTGAGATTTAACCTAGAATTTTTTTTTTTAAAAAATGTTTTAACCTCTTTCCCTAACCTCTCTATTTTTTGTATTTTACCTTTTGTTGAATACATTTTAAAAATAATTATACTAAAAGGAGATATGATAGCAAAAAGTTTGGAAACTGCTTCTCTATTCCTTTTCCCTGATAACTGATAGTACCAAGGTTATGGGTGTCCACAAGGCACGGGTGAAGAAAAATCAAGATGGTAACCTCAAGGATATAAATGAAACTTCTTTGTTTTTTATGTGTTGTATCTTAGTCATCCTGTTGAGGCTACCATCTTGAAACCCACTCTCCCCCCCCATATTCTGCAAATACACTTGACCATCTTGATAGAACAGGAAAGGGTAATAGAATGTTTTAGTCATAAAATCATTGTGGGATTTTATGAACTGACGTGAACGTCAGAGAATGACAGAGAGAAGGTTCTGCATGGAGACAGGCAGTTCTCGACTTACAGCCACATTTGAGCCCCAAATTTCTATTGTAAAGTGAGACATTTGTTAAGTCAGTTTTGTCCCTTTTTCGACCTTCCATCCCACAGTTGTTAAGTGAATCACTGAAGGTATTAAGTCAATGACATTGTTGTGAAGAAAATCTGGCTTCCCCATTGACTTTGCTTGTCAGAAAGTCGCAAAAGGGGATCACATGACCCCAGGACACTGCAACCGTCAAAAGTACATGTCAGTTGCCGAGTGTCTTCATTTTGATCACGTGACCATTGGGATGGTAGTTGAGGGTGAAAAATGGTCATAAGACACCTTTTTCAGTGCCGTTGTAACTTTGAACTGTTTAAGTCAAGGACTACTTGTATTCCAGGGTTTGTGAGTTTAATGTTGCTTACATAACTTTTATTTCTCCCATTGCTAAAGACGCTTGGCAGAAAAATGTATTTTAGAAGCAAAAATGTATTATCTTAAGTCAGGGATTCATAAATTTCTGTCATGTATGATATATTAATGGCTAAACAAATAAGGTAAAAAAGTATAAAAATAGTGCATGGGTCCATGTTATCTCAGCTCTGAAAAGGAGAATTCAGTTTCTTTCTTAACCATAGATTTATGAGCCCTTGAGGTAAAAATTTATCAGTCATGTGTGACTGTGTGAATGTGAGATCATGTTACACCAGCCACATATAACCGGTTACATTTTTTGTTATGTCCTGGGCCTTGCTGAGTCATTCAGCAAGGCTCAGAAAGGCTGCAGGAAGGCTGCAGAGACCCAGACAGACCACGTGTCTGCCGGGGACCCAGACAGGCTGTCTCCAGCCTTGCGCGCATGCGCAAGGCGGTAGAATGGCCTGCAACGATTGGATGTGCATCCCCTTGCAAGGGGAATATAAAAGGCCAGTGGCCATTGTGTTCTTGCTTCTGTTCTGTGAATGTACTTAATAAAGAGATCCTTTGTTGTGAACCTGCCTCGTCTCGATGTCTGCTTTGCAAGAACAGAACATTTTTGTTTTACTAAAATGAAATAGAATTAATTTTTGATTCAGAGGATGATTTAAGAAAAAAAAGGATGGTTCATTTTAGACCATAAGAGATTAGTTTCAAAGGAATGTATATATATTTAAATCCAAATGGCTTCACAGACTGCTCGGCTGATGTCTGAAGTAAAACGGAGATGGGGTTTCTTTAAATATGGAACACATAACCCTTCCTAATTACTTTATTTTATTTTCAATTAACACCTTGGCATTCTGTATCTTAAACTTCTCTCAGCTATAAAGACTTGAGTGATAGATTCACGCAGCTAGATAGTACAATTAACTTGCAGAGTTGAAGATTGGTAGCTTCTAATATGGGGTTTTGTTTTTGTTTTTTGACAGCCCATAATTACTTAGATTGTATTAGTTGGAATATCTGTATAGCTCTCATTTGGGTGCTGTTGAGATTTTAAACCGTTTCCTGCTAACTAACCCACCACATGCCAAATCTTATATTTTCCTCCCTGGAATAAATAACATAGATCATACAATCAACAAAGAAGCTTCATTAAGAGCGAATAAAGTTAATCTAAAAGTTAAACAACTTTTCCTTTGAATTCACTCTTCCTTTCTTGTAGTTAATGTTCTCTTTCTAAAAAAAAATAATAGATGGATTCTTTCTAATATCTGGAGATTTTCAGGCCATTGTGAACAATTAAAATATCTTTTTTTTCTACAATTGTAATAAAAATTATTAATACAAATGATGTTCAGTTATACAAAAAGAAAGGAGGCAGTCATTCTGACTTAAAATGGACAACTTTAAACCATTTTATTTACAGTTAGATTTCTTTGAAATTCCTATGGTTTATTCACACAGGATTGAACATATCAGATGTCAAAGTCCCTTAGAGATAAAAATAAAGTGCATAATAAAGAGTCACAGTCAGCAACAATATCCAAGAAACCACCAAAACAATTATGGACACATGAAATAATTTTCCAAATACACATTTCTGTTGTTTATTAGTCAGGTCATTGGTGTTCCATATGCCAAACCTTTTGTTTGAAGTGTGTACTAACCTGATTTAGTTCAAGGCATTTCAGATATAGCAAACTATTAAAATGATAACAGAAAATGGAGTAATACTAGCATTTTATGCACATTCTTTCTTTAGATGCAACTGATTGAAAGGGAACTGGACAAATAGATTTTTGTGTTGATTTGTTTTAGGATTCTAAAGGTGGAACTAGAAAGTTCCCATACTATCAAGTTATTGCTTCAGATATATAGAGTGCAGGAATTATTGTGAAAAAAAGAAGCTTTTTCTACCTTCTCACAACAATATTTCCCATGTACTTTTTTCTTTATTCCCTTGAGATGTTTAAACCTACCTTGGATGATAATTGAATATTGGAATTGGAAGAACATTAAAGATATCCAATCTAGAACTAAGAAATTTCCTGACAAAGAGAACAATTTATCAGTGGAAGGGCTTGCCACTCAAAACTGTGAGTTCTCCAACACTGGACGTTTTCAAGATGAGATTGAATAGCCATTGGTCCAGAAGGGTACAGGGTCTCCTGCTTGAGCAGAGGATTGGACTAGAAGACCTCCAAGGTCCCTTCTAACCCTATTATTCCATGTTCTATGAATAGAAAGGAAGAAATGAAAGAAATGGACAGGATGGGATGAAAAACAAGAATGTACAAATCAGTGTTTCTTTGGGTTTGCTGAGCAGTGTGCTGAGTAAAAACCCTTTGGCTAGTTCCATGCTTTTTCCTTGCAAGTTTCCTTGGCTTGTATGCATGTTTGGCAACAAATAGAGACTTACATTGAGCCTTGAACCAATTTTTTTTCCTATTTCCATGGGAACCTCACTGCTTCCCATGGAGAAGTCGCATGTTCAAGTTTCTATTCTAACTCTCTCATATTCAAGTAATATAGTGTTTATCCTGAGGAAATATATATTTTTTCTAAACTATGGACTCTTTGTTTATACTCCGAAGGGTTTGCACGCTGATTTTCAGAGCAAGGAAAGCACATGGTTTGGCAAGACATAGAAAGAATGGATGTCTGCTTGTGTTCATTTTTAACAAAATGCAGCATATCCAGGGCCATAGGTTTATTGACTTGGGATGAAAACCAGAGACATGCTCAGCAGTTGTGAGTGCTTGGAATCAACTGAGTTAGTCCCAGAAAAGCAAAAACGTGCTGGTTGGCTTTGTGAACATAACACAGATGGCTCCTTGGCGAAAATTAATAGCCGTATCTAAATCTACCACTGGATCAATAGCAGAACATTTTGACATTCAGCTCAAGATGCCACTGTTATGGAAAACTCTGAGCCAAATGAGCAAATCTCTCTGCATTTGCAGTCAGAAAACCTGGGTTTCATTTGCTCCAGCATTTAACAGATAACAATATGGATATTCTTGTTAGATGTATTTAAGAACACGGGGGTGGGGGGGAGGACAAACAGTTACCAAAGAAATGTGCTTCTTTCCAGATCAAGTATTAGTTGGAAGCAAGTATTTCCCTCTGCCATTTTGACACATGGTGAAACATTTTCTTTTGTCTGTTGGTTTAATAGCTCCACACTAGTTTGTTCTATATTGCATTAATAGGAAGTTGACTTTCTTCTTGCAGGAGGGACGGAGTGGGGAGAGGGAGAGAGGGAAAGAAGGAAAGAGGGAGAGGGGGAGAGGAAGGGGGGGAGAGAGAGATGGGGAAAGGAAAAAGAGATGGGGAGAGAGAAGAAGAGGGAGAGAGGGAGAGAGAGAGGGAGAGAGAGGAGGACAGGGAGAGGGAGGAAGGGAGGGAGAGAGAAGGGGAGGGAGAGGGGGAAAGGGAGAGAGGGAAGGAGAGAGGGGGGGAGAGGGAAGGAGAGAAAAGGGGGAGAGGGGAAAAGGGAGAAGGGGGAGAAAGAGGGAGAAGGGGAGAGATGCTTTTAAAAACCCAGAAAATATTCAAAATTATACATATCCACTGAATGCTGAGTACTCTCATCAGCATGTAAAATGATTCTGTCTCATTTTCACATCCATTTACATCCAGTGGAGTTAAATGGAGCAACAATGCAACTCGAGATAAGGCAGCATCCTATAAGAAAAGGAAATGCCAACTCTCTCACTTAGTTTTAGATTCCAATACAGAGGGTGGAGAAAGAAAGAAGGGAATATGTCCTGCGGACATCTCCCTGTCTATGTCAAATTGGAAATGACATTAGTCTTCTTGTTTACAATGAACCATAAATTTAGTCACTGATTTTACTGCAAAGTGTCAGCAAAAAAAAAAAAAAAGGGGGGGGGGAGATCATGTGGCAGACTAGTTTTGCCTATATCTTTGTGCACCTTGGACATTTTATAGCACTGTCTGTTCTCCAGCAATAGCTCCTTCTTCTCGTCCAACACAAAGCATTTGCAATGCAGCCTTGCGGGTGATTCCAAATGTAATTAAATCAAGGTGAATTAATTACATTTGGAAATCTCTGGGTGTAGTGATCCCAATGCATGCAAAAATATTCAGCCAATGTCTAGGACTTTGCCTTTGCATTCTTTTTGCTAATAAGTTACTTAAGATGCTTGTGCTGAGGGGGAAGTTCTATTTATTTAATGTGTCTGGGCTAGAAGGGGAAGGCTGTGTATATGTATGAGGCACGCCTAGTGGTATACACACTATAAATCCACCCAGCCATCTATCAAATCCATCCATCCATCCATGCAACGGTAGGTGGTTTTGATGGCTTCAACAAGATTCTTTGAATCTGAAATCTGAATTAGATGCATCTCATTAACGCAAGAAGATGACATGAATACTGAATCGAATTTGGGTCAGACACCGGGACCACAGATTTACTCTTCCGAGCTTTCAGACTCATGTGCAGCCCATCTTCAAGGAATTTCTCTACTGGAATATGTACTTTGGACTGTATTTATATGTATTCAGTAGAGAAATTCCCTGAAGGTGGACTCCAGCATGAGTCCAAAAGATTCTGGTTCTGCCCCTAATTTAATTTCACATCATTATCCTGGGACACATACTGTATATTTGCCTTCATTTGTAAAAAGGTGCTTTCCATTATTCCCAGCCAAGCCTCTCCCAGACTTTGTAAGTTGTGGATGATGCAAACAAAACATGCAGATGAAGCAATGGAGCCATGTAATTCTCATTCCCCAATACTATCGAAACGCATTTTAATCATACGTTTCAAGAAAAAATGCATTCAGAAATATATATTGTTGGGAATAATAGGTTTAATAATATATATTGAAATAGACTTTCATGAAAAGAGTATTTTTGTAACCTGCAAAAATAGCATGGAATGACTTTGGAACAAAGATAAAAATTAGCACGAGCCACCAATAGAGTGATTTGTCTTTTTAGTTTTAGACCATCTGAAAAAAATTAGAATAGAATAGAATAGAATAGAATAGAATAGAATAGAATAGAATAGAATAGAATAGAATAGAATAGAATAGAATAGAATAACAGAGTTGGAAGGGACCTTGGAGGTCTTCTAGTCCAATCCCCTGCTCAGGCAGCAAACCCTGGCCTATACCTTTTCAGACAAATGGTTGTCCAATCTCTTCTTAAAAACTTCCAGTATTGGAGCATTCACAACTTCTGGAGGCAAGTTGTTCCATTGATTAATTGTTTCTGTCTTTTTTTGAAAAGGGTAGTTACAAATTACTAATTTCCCTGTTAGTACATCATCTATCTCAAGAGTTTTAGTATTTATTATTGAAAATGCAAGGAAATATCTTTGGGCCTATATTACTTTTGAGGTAGGCTGCTTCAGGTGTGGTATAATATTATAGTTTGACAGTTTAAGCACCTTGGAATGAGTCTGCTCCTAAACCATTATTTTTAATTTCTTTTCTCTCTGGCTTGAGAGAAAAAGTCAATTTGCCCTTTCAATCATTACAGGAAATTGCACTTCAGCCACGGTAGATTGGAAATAACACTCAGATCCCCATTTTTGGTCTTGATTTGTGTGCATAAGCTATTTTTGGAGGATTTGATCAAATCATAGCTTACACAAAACAAGAAGAGATATTTTCATTCCATGGGAAGAGAAGAAGGAAGTAGCAAGGTAGGAGAGACTGAACCTAGGAATCCATCTCATCACAAGTACATCTAGTAGTCCAATGGAAAAATACAGGTGATACTGGACAAAGATGTCATGTTGCTTACATGACTGAAATTCCTTAGGCAGAATGAAGAACTGCTTTTCAGCCCAAGGACCATATGGGCTTTGGAGTGCATGCCAGAAACCAGAGTACAGAAGTTGCAAGAAAGCAAACTAGGACAGGATAAGGATGAATCTATTGTTGATTTACTCTTCAACTGAAATTAAATTGAATACAGTGGGGAAGATTATTTCTCCCCTATTTCATAATTGATGAATTGCAAGTTATAATGATGTGGTAAGGACTCCAGGCAATGTTCAAGGCTTCCAGAAGACTCTCTTGAAACCATATCCCTGGGAAAAAAAAACTTGTTCTGTTAGTATTTTTGCAAACTGCAAAGAATTATAAGCAATGATCTGAAATTAGAGATGACCTTCCTTAAGGATAGATTGTTGAGTTGAATTTATAGAGTGTTTATTCTAAAGATACTCAACTCACAAAACCTGGTGTTTGGAGACTTCGAAAGGGCAGGATTATTCTTCTGTTTATTTGCTAAAATTGCTGATTGGGTCATGAAAGGCTATCAGAAATCACAAATGGAAGCCCTGTTGTCCTTCTCTAAGAACTTATTGTTGGTTCTTATGAAAACATTTGGCCAGGAAATGGAGATGAACTTTGTTCCTTTTGGCTCTAATGCAAAACTTACAAATACAGATTCTTAACACAGTTTCTTAGGGGAATGGTATGTCATCCTATATTTCCTTAAAAAATATGTTCAAGTATAAATGCATCCATTTCGGAGGAATAAAAAAACTTTGGGGTACTGTGAGAACAATGCATTGGAAACAAATTATCATGGCAGGAGTGTGGCATTCTTGCACCTATTTATGTGGCCCATTTCATTGTACAATCTTTCTGACTTCCTATGCTTTCATTAAGTCC
Source organism: Azemiops feae (assembly GCA_023970755.1). NCBI lineage: Eukaryota > Metazoa > Chordata > Lepidosauria > Squamata > Viperidae > Azemiops > Azemiops feae. The sequence continues at coordinate 465,314 of JALGBA010000746.1, read as the reverse complement.
AAAACAAAACTTCACTGGAGAATTCCTCTAGGAAGTTTTTCCCAGGCTGGAAAAGTATGGCTAGGCAAGAGGTAGAGGAAGATTTAGAGCAAGAAACCACAATCCCATTTCTAACAATGAAGTCAATTCAAAAGCTCCAGACCTCAAAAATTGAAATTAGTTCTCAAGCATCCTGAAAAGAAAAAGAACATTTCTGAGAAATTGGAGGCAGATTTGAACACATTAATTGACATGCTTCTTGAAAGGAATGAACCATAAGGTCATGAAATTGATCACGATCATCTTACTAAGGTTTTACAAAGCCTTAGTAAGACCACACTTGCAATACTGCATCCAGTTCTGGTCATTATAAAAAAGATGTTGAGACTCTGGAAAGAGTGCAGAGAAAAGCAACAAGAATGATTAGGGGGTTGGAGGCTAAAACATATGAAGAATGGTTGCAGGAATTGAGTATGACTAATCTGGTGAAAAGAAGGCCTAAGGAAAACATGATAGCAGTGTTCCAATATTTATGGGGCTCTTTCCAAAAACAAGGGGGTCAAACTATTTTCCAAAGTATCTAAAGGCAAGATGAGAAACAATGGATGAAATAACCAAGGAGAAAAGCAACCTAGAATGAAGAAGAAATTTCCTAACAGTGAGAGCAATCAACCAATGAAACAATTTGCCTTCAGAAGTTGTGGGTGCTCCATCAGTGGAGGCTTTCAAAAAGAGACTGGACAATAATTTGTCTGAGATGCTATAGGGTCTTCTGCTCAAATGGGGTTGGACTAGAAGATCTCTAAGGTCACTTCCAACTCTATTATTCTGTTGTTGTTAGTTGCGAAGTCATGTCCGACCCATTGCGACCACATGGACAACGTTCCTCCAGGCCTTCCTGTCCTCTACCATCTTCTGGAGTCCATTTAAGCTCACGCCTACTGCTTCAGTGACTCCATCCAGCCATCTCATTCTCTGTCATCCCCTTCTTCTATTGCCCTCTATCTTTCCCAGCATTAGGCTCTTCTCCAGTGACCATTATTCTATGCTCTATCAATTTGTAAAGTTTCTCTTTCTAACTGGATTATCCAGTAAGGTATGTTTCTTTTCTCCCATTTTAGCCTTTTAATAATAATCATCTGTTCAACGGTTCCTGTTTATCATGAAAATAAAGCTTTCCTTGTCTTGAACTCAACTCCTGAAGACTATTTGGACACATCTATGTAGATATCCTGGCAGTAGTGTGGAAAGGGTTTGGCATTGCTTCCTCCTGGGATCTCTTCTTATTGTAAATAATTACCCCCTCCCCATTTTACCTCTGGAAAATAGAAAATCACTGAGCTGTTTCTTATTCTTCAATCAGATAGTAACTTTTAGAACAGGACGAGAGGTGGCTCTTTAATTTTACAGACAACCCAGCAATTTTGACTCTTTTTTTTCTTTCCTTCACAAAGTCCCTGAAATAGCTCTGTGTAAACATTGATCCAGATGTCTATCAATTTGATTAGCATACTTTGTTCACTGCACAAAGCCAAGGAACAGAGCCATTTACAGGCTGTTCCTCCCTACAGGGAGACTGAAGCAAGGAACACGTTTTGCAGGTATGAATGCAAATGGTTGATTGTCAAAGCTTGCCATTAGATGCCTCCTGCTAGACCAGGTTGAGGACAGATTCTCCTAGAGAAAATAGATCTATGTTATGGCTAAGAGTTGACATTAACTTGCAGGCACATAATCATCAATCAAAATAGATTCAGAAGCAGATGTCTATATGTGGCTTGCTTAAATAGTTGTGGGGATTGTTGTCTCCCCAAAAAATGTTCTCATCTTTTTCCTTATTCTGCTTAATAGCACCTTCAGAATTCTGAGACAGTAGAAGACACCACCTATCTAAACCTGGAAATTGAGGTCTTCTGCATGCAAAGCACGCTTTCATATTGATCTACCATTGTATACCTATCTCTTTTCAGAGAGCTAACTTAACAGCTTGACTGTTTTTCTGGGAACAGGGTGGACTAGCTATTGCTATCTCAAGTGAACCTAAAAATCAAGCAACTTCTAAGGCATGAATTTTATTATTGTCTCTTCTGATTTGCCAGCAGATATACTCTGCTTCTTGCAGAAATTTAACTTAAGTGTGCACTGGTCTTTTTACATACAATCTGAAAATTGAGTAGTGTAGGTTAAAAAAAGGGGGAGATGCAGTGACCTAACAGTCGAAATGCTGGGCAAAAGGTTGGCAGTTTGAGACCCAAGCACCACATGATGCTTGAGCTGCTGTTCTTGCCACAGCTCCTACCCACTAGCAATTTGAAAGCAAGCAAATGCAAGTAGATAAATAGGTACCACTTCGGTGGGAAGGTAACACCGTTCCATGCACCTCGACCTATAGCCATGCTGGTCACATGACCGAGAAAGCATCTTCAGACAATGCTGGCTCCCTCGGCTTGGAAACGGAGATGACACTGCCTCCAAGAGTCAGATACGACTGGACAGGAATAACCTTTACCTTTTAGACTAAAAAAAGTAATTTGACTGCATTTAATGTGAATGAAAACCTAATTAAAATTGAGTCAGATTAATTAAATTCAGCTAATAGAGTAAAACCTACTGGTGGTGGCATCAGGACCAGATCTGGTCACCCCAAGATAAGAGACTATCAGGAAATTTCTGGGTTGCTGGCTAGATTGAGAGAGGAAAAAAAAACACTGTTAGAAGGCAACAGCAAAACTTTTCCATAGTACTGCCAAGAAATCTATACAAACCCATCCATGTAGTCACCATGAGTTGAACTTGAGGGTGTCTGTATTGTAATATGATAATGCCTGATCTATTTTATAATTGTTCTCATCACACGTTGTAGGTGAGCTGCAGATGGAGAGTCTCAGGGGGTGACTTTAAGTGAAGATATAGTTATCAAATGTAGGGTTTTTACCTAGTGTTTGTCTACTGAACAGAGTAGCAAGGCTGATGACTACAAGCTCTTGAATTTATCTGCAATTTCTTGGCTGTGTCAAGAGAGCTGCAATCTCAGCTCCTGGGGCTGCGTCTGCCAGAAAGACATATGAAGTTGCAGTATATTGAACCTCCAAGTTATATATTATCTTCACACCCAAAATCTCTGCTACTTAGATTTATTTATTTATAATCCAGAGTCTCTGTGCTTCAACTTGAGATTTTCTTTTTTTTGGCTATTACGCTGCAATGATATTATATAATTTATTTAGGAACTTATGTTGTAATCACCCAGAAACAGTTTTTGCAAACAATGTTAGGAGCTTGTTTTTCCTCATCTACAATGTTGACAACTTTTTAAGATTTTTCTGCACTGAACTATGTGGATAATGCAGTTTTGCAGGTGTATCGTTCACGAGGATTACATAAACGTGTATTACTTTTAAGAGCATATGGGTTGTTCAAACAGAGTAATGTGCTGAGAACCAGCGTAGGTCATTGAATTTGTGTCCAGTTTTCTTTTCTTTTCAATATTCACCTGATCACTGGAAAAGGGAGTTGTTTTTGGTGAGATAGGCAGCCATGCGAATCTGAATACTGAATAAGTACAGTCAGAATTTTTATTGTTAAACAAGGCAGTTACACCCAATTTTATGACCTTTTTTGCTGGGGTTGTTAAGTGATTCACTGCAGTTGTTAATGGATCAGGCAGTCGTTAAGCAAATCAAACTTCCCCCATTGACTTGGCATGTCAGAACACAGCTGGGAAGATGAATTTTGATCATGTGACCATGGGGATGCTGCAACAGTTGTTAAATGCGAGGACCAGTTTTTTCAGTGCTATTGCAAGTCGAGGACTTCCTGTATTGCATACACAAGCAACTGCTTTGATCTCAGAATGCGTTATTAAAATTCCCAGCTCCACATTGTCCTGGGTGTGACTTGAAAGAACTTGAAAAGAAACTAATTCATACTTTATTTTTGCTTTTAGAAAAATTCACCTCGGAAGAAGCATGTTCGAGTTGCGAGTGGCAATTTTGATCTTCCATCCCCCCACCCTAATGGCGTTATTCTTGCAGGTTTGTTTAATTTAATTTTCAATATTTAATCATGAGATCCTTAAACCATTGGAAATGGACTGAACCTCATTGCCTTTCAGTCCCTAATGAAAAACAGTTTGTGTAAGGTCAGTTTGTGTAAGATCTGCATGATAGTGTTTCTGAACACTAAAAATATTGTAGACATGCTAAATAAAGCCAGAGGGCTGCAAGAGATTCCATGGTATAAAAATAAATAAGCTGATTTATACATGGTAAAGGCACAGGAAATGGACTCATACTGGATCGGCCACTGGACTATGCTGACAGGCAATAACTTTTCAGGATTTCTGGTAGAAATGTTTCCAGACTAATCTGGAGATGCCAAAGGTGGAATTTTAACCCTTTTTCATGCAAGGTTAAAGGCATACACTAAGCCAGGGGTCTTTAAATTTTGCCCTTTTATGACTTGTGGACTTCAACTCTCAGAATTCCTCAGCCAGGCATGCTGGCTGAGGAATTCTGGGAGTTGAAGTCCACAAAAAAGAGCCAAGTTTGAAGACCCCTGCACTAAGCTAATAGCTGCCTCTCTATTTGCTACAGTTATGCTATCCCAAAAAGGTCAACCTATTTTGTGTGAACTATTTTCTTCTTTTTGAGGATTCCCAAAATTTTGAGATATCTGATAGGTGATTTCCTTTCATTCTGTAATGTTTCCTTCCAATTGTAATGGAGCTACAGCTAACAATAGTCTTCAATAGTGGTCATAAAGAATTGTCATCCATTAACATTTGGAGACTATGGGTTTTTCACTCCTGATTTAATTCGACATGAAGAAAGAGAACCACATACAGTATGTTAGGGCTGCCATACCTATGTTGCAAAAATTTGGATGACCACTAGACAGTTATACAGAGATACTAAAAAAATCACATTAGACCATCATCATCTAGATGTTTTTCTACATAGATGTGGTAGCCAGATATATTTTCTCATTGTCCTCTGGTTATTTGATCTTCAGATCCCATTGAACCCTATCAGAATGACTAATGATAAACATTATTAGAAGATTTCTATTAAATACAATAATGTATATTCCATCTTCAGATGATGGTGCATGAAATAAACACATACTGCACCAACTCACTGGTCCATCTAGCATAGCATTAGCTCCACCAATCCAAAGTTTCTTTCCAATCTTACACATGAGGCTTAAAGCAAAGAATTTCTCCATGAGAAAATGTACTGTATCATTACATCATGACTCCTCCAAAATAAATAGTTCTGAGTCACGCACTGAAGTTTCTCACAATTTTTTTTTTACTGTGCCCACAACATAGTAGTTTCCATCATGAAAATGCCAACCAGGAAAAAAAAAATTACAATTGTTCAGCCTATATCGCAGCATTTTGGGTAGAGATCCATTTCTGTTTCCAGTGCACTAAGTGTTACATACACAGCCACACGACATTTTAAAAACAAGAATGGTGGATTCTGGTTCCCAGTTTAGATTCTGGACAGAAATTGGCATTTTAGATTATCTATTAAGATGCTGAGCTTTTCGGCTGGATAGCCGGCAGCCCAGGTTTGAGACTTGAGTGCCACACGATGGGGTAAGCTCCTGTCCTCACCTCAGCTCCTGCCATTCTAGAAGTTCCAAAGCATGCAAATGCAAGTAGATAAATAGGTACCACTTTGGTGGGAAGGTAGCAGTGTTCCATGCGCCTCAACCTATAGTAATGCTGACCACATGACCACGGAAATTGTCTTTGGACAGTGCTGGCTCAATGTCCTTGAAATGGAAATGAGCACCACCCCCTATAGTCGGCAGTAATTAGTGGAGTAAAATCTGCAGTGACTCCTTTTTTACTAAATGTTTGCAAGCAGAGGTAAGGGCGCATAGGCTATAGCCATACCTACAGTCAACATTTTGCTTTTCTGTCTTATAAAGTCTAGAAGCATTTCCATCCCACTTGCTAGCAAATTAGCACTGCAGGCAAGCAAGAAAAAATGTGTACAGTAAGAAGATTCTATACTAAATCTTTCCAGCATGAAAATAGTAGCACCAGGCGATTCTGTAATGACCTGAGTGGAAAAAAATAAAATAAAATAAAATGGAAAATCTAGGATCCAAAAGAAAGCAGCGTTTTTTAATCCACATTCTAAGTATTATTTTCTTGATTCTCAGGACATCAGTATAAACAGAAGAACCGTGCAGGAAAATTAAATAAAAAAAATTAAAAAAAGGAATGTAACGTTCCATGGATAAACATCCCATGTGAACATTACCACTCAGTCAATTCCAGTTTGGTCCTGGGAAATTTCTACAATAGCTACTTCCTGAGAGACACTTAAGATATGAACTTCCTTTTTATTTGATACTTCTGATGGACAGGATGTCTCCTTTTTAAAAATTGTACCATTTCATCTCCTCTTGAGAGTTGGTGTATATCCTACAGCAGAACTGAAGCATGGGGCTGTAGCAAAAAGGAACAGCAGGCTAATTTCTATTATACTTGTGATTATTTTGGGTAATTTATTCTGTGTAATCCTTTGACACTATAGCAACAGAAAATTGCTGAGAAATGTGAACATTCTTTGACTTCCTTGGATCTTGGATTAACATTAATCAATAATAAATTGATGTCACCAGAAAAAAAAATAATGATTTAGCAATCCCAAGTAATAGGCCTTTAAATGGACACAAAAGCCTCGGTCTTGCATGTACCCAGATAACACACATGGGACAATTTATCTATACTTTATTTTTCCTTGAATAATCCTGGCAATTGAATGTATATGTAGATGATTTCATTAAAAATAGTTGGCTGGATTCAGAATAATTTAGATTGCATTTCCCAATCCTGTGTCACTTGTGATACTGTCCTAAAGTTCTAAGAATCCAGAAATATCCTAATCAAGGAGAGAACCAACCTAGAACTAAGGAGAAACTTCCTGACAGTGAGAACAATTAACCAGTGGAACTGCTTGCCTTTAGAAGTTGTGGGTGCTCCAACACTGGAGGCTTTTAAGAAAAGACTGGACAGCCACTTGTCTGGAACGGTATAGATGAAGGGGGTTAGACTAGAAGACCTCCAAGGTCCTTTCCAATTCTGTTATTCTGATCTATATATTATTATTTTAGAGTGCTGGTGAGAATTGCCATGTTATTTTTGCTTTCTTCCCATCAAAACCTGTGGCTCCCAAGTTAGTAATGGTTAAAATAAATCCCCTTTTTATGAATTTATGTGACTAGGCTCAGATGTTTCCCTAAACCATGGCTGGGTTTAAGCAACACTTTAAGTTGAAGCCAAGACACCCTTGCATGGATTCTGAATGTAGTCTGTTACTACATTTGCCAAGATCCAATCCACTTTGTTTTAGTTTCTAATGGCCCCATTAGCTGTTCGCTCAGCACTTGATTTTCTAGGAGACAACGTGTGAAATATAAATACATGAGCCTGCCAAGAGTTTCACATAAATTGAGAATTTCTCATTAATCTGAGTGTTGAGGAATATTCTATACAACTCTTTATGAATGAGGATAATTTTCCAGTGCTGAAACTAGTAGAAGATAATCAGGTTTTATTGTACTGGGATCCATTCATAAATTGAAAACATTGCATTGCCATGATTTCCTGGTTGGTTCAGGTCTTTAGGACTATAAACCAAATTCAAATAATCTGGATTAACAAGAAAGCACTGCATTCCTTTTTTAATAGTATACTCATGAGGAAAATATCTGATAGAAAATAAGTAACTGACAGATCAGTGATTTCATCCAATTTGTAGAGGATTGATTTATGGCTTGGTAATCTCAAGGAAAGCAATTTAATTTAGCTAAAGTCAATTGAAAGAAAGCTCTGTGCCCTATTATACCACAAATATTAACAAATTTAATAGCAATCCTCTTTTCCCAAAGTTACTCTATTGAGTCTAAGGTAGAGAAAGACAATTTTGAACACTCAAAATGCATTATAATTCTCAGCATTCTTGATGGGAAGGCATAAATTAAATTGGCATTTAGTCAATAAAACTCAGCAGTATAGCTAGGCCTGTTGGGGGAACGACAGTTATATTCAAACTTTAAAAAGTAAAAATTGGAGTCATGGCTTAGATATAAGCTCCCATTGCATCAATTGAGTCTTTATGTTATTCACAATTTCACAGGACCACAATCATTCCATTAATAAAAAGGTGAGGGTCAAGTTAAAAACCTTCATGTCATATCCCTCCCTCTCAAATTTCTCTATTAGCTTACACTGCAGCCTTGTCAAATTTATCTTCACAATGCAGAGTTATTCCGCAATAAAAAAGCTGACAACTAAAAAAAGCACTTGCAATGAAAGCTGGAACATATATTAATGGTTCTCTATTGTGGGATATATTGCAAGAATGTTTTTACGCCACTGATCATTACAAAAAGAAGGGCTAGATAATTTGAATTAAAATAACAAGATACAACAAAACCTTTAAAAGAGTAAGAAATCAAATCTGAATAACTTGAAGGAGTCCAGTCCCAAGGGACCCCAGTTCTACTTCCCATAGAATCCAATGGGACAGCAATCACCTTGGAGGGGAGTCTTCCCATGGTTTCCATCTCCACAGAGTTTGACCTGATTTGAACTTTATTGACCTTCCTGTTGTGACCCACTGAAAATGCAGACCTTTTGTGATCAAACCGCCAGAACAGAAAACCATGAAAACACACTGTAAAACTGGAGAACTCCCGCCAAAATGGCGGAAGGTCCTCAAACATCTTCTCCATTTTCACTGATGGAGACAGTATGTATTTTAATGGTGGGTATTTGCTGGTCCTTTGGGTTTTCTCCTGATGTGTTTGCACAGCAGCACTCTCTCAGGAAACCTTTGCTTTTCACTTTGGCCCTAGAACAGCTGGACCTCTCTTTCAGAGCATTGCTCTTGGTCGACATGCTTTGCATGGCTGAAAAAAGTTTCCATTCACACACGCCGTCCGATTTGGAAATTCTATAGAAGTGTTCTCCAGAGCCAACAGGTATACGTACGATATCTTTAGGAGCTTCAGCAACGTGGTTGCTTGGGTGATTGAGAGTGAAGCTCAAGGAGTATTTGTTGGAGGAATACTTCCTGTGGAGACACTGGGCTCTTAGGACATTTTGGAATGCTTTTTTAAACTCTTGACTCGAACAAGGGTAAATGATGGGGTTGATGCAGCTGTTTAGATAGCCAAGCCAAAAGGCAATTTTAAAAATGGTATCGGAGGGCTTGCTGTCAGGAAAGAAAGAACCTGAAATGGAAACAAAAGCAAAAAAAAAAAAAGAATTTTAATGGATTTATAAGCAACTTTAGAGGATCAAGGGGTAAGAAATCAAAGTGAATATTTTTTTTTCCAAAATTTCTAATTGTGAGTCATTATGAGTTGTCATTCTGGGCAAAAAAAATGTATGTGGAGTCCTTGGTGCTTTCTGAGCTTGGTTGTTTGGTTGCCAACATTTCATTACCTGACAATGTAACATCATTAGTATACGCTGTGTCTTATCTAGGTGGGTAGTGTGCAGTGATGATGTTTCCTAGTTGGTAGTGAAACATCTTCAAGAAAACCATCAAGCTCAGAGGCCACCAAGGCCTCTGTAGTTCATCCTGGAGCTACAGACATTCTCTTCTATTGGAATTGGAAAAAATATTTCAGAACATAATGTAAAAAAAATCCAGCTAAATGTTTTAAGTCCCCATTTATTTTGCCAGGAGAGGTTGAAATATTGAAATCGATACAATCGATACTTTGAAAGGCTTAATTCTGTCTGAATTTTATTCCATTTTATTCTATTTAACTGCATTACCAATTATCTGTATAATGGCCTATACCAGTGATGGCGAACCTTTTAGAGACCGAGTGCCCAAACTGCAACCCAAAACCCACTTATTTATCGCCGGGTGCCAGGTGGGCATGGCCCACTGGGTGAGCGTGGCTGTGGTGGTCATGGCAGACTAGGTGAGTGTGACCAAGGTGGGTGTGATCACCTCGATGTTGCTCGTGGGGACACCTGTGGGGGCCGGGCAGGGTTGGGGGAGATCCAGGGGGTCTCTGGCAGGTGGGGTGGTAGGCAGGAGGTTCGTCCTGCAGGATGAGGCGAGGCAAGGTGAGATAAGGCGGGGGTGCCATTGTCACAGGGCAAGGCAAGGCAGGGGCCAGGGCGGCTGCTGCCTGACACCATTGGCCTCCGCACACAGAGGCCAGCGAGCGCATGGGTGCTGGAATGCATCCGGCCACGTGGGACCTCGGCGAGTTAGCAGGTGGCTGGTTGAAGAGGGATGGTTGCCATCTCTGGGACATGGCAGGTGTGCCCACAGAGAGGGCTCTGAGTGCCGCCTCTGGCACCTGTGCCATAGGTTTGCCACCACTGGCCTATACAAAGAAGCAAAATACACAGTCTTATTTAATGAGATTTCCTAGGAGCAGGGAAATAGATGTAGATAACAACAACAAGAACAACAACAACAATAATAATAATAATAAAGTTGGAACGACCTTGGAGGTCATCTAGTCCAACCCCCTGCTCAGGCAGGAAACCCTATACCATTTCAGACAAATGGCTGTCCAGTCTCTTCTTAAAAACTTCCAGTGTTGGATCATTCACCGCTTCTGGAGGCAGGTTGTTCCACTGATTAATTGTTCTAACTGTCAGGAAGTTTCTCCTTAGTTCTAGGTTGCTTCTCTCCTTGATTAGTAATGAAACATCTGCCAGAAAACAACCAACCTCAGAGAGCACCAAGGATCCCTCATTTCAAGCCTGAGCTACAAATATTCTCCTTTATTAGTAATAAGCCCTTGGATTTATGGGAATCAATTCTGAGCAAACCTGCATGGAATTGTGTTGTAGAGGCAAGTTTTATTTCAGAGGATCACTTTTCCTTTAAAATTGACCCAGTGCTACCTTCCCTGTGCAATGTATCGGCACACCTATCAGAAGAACTTCCAAGAGACTTGGAAGGAGAACATGAATATGAGTTCAAAAGAAGCTGAGTTGGCTGGAAGTAATTTTAGATCTACAGTACATGACCTGCTTATCTGCTTACAGGCAGGTTGTGCTTCTGAACTCCTGCCCAATTGCATGAATCATTTCCAACATCTGATCTGTGAAATTGGGATGACAGTGATGGAGGATCAAGCTTTGCAGGTGATCCATTGGGTTGCTAGTGGGAGGGGAACACAAAGCAGTGTGGCACTATCAATCAACCTGGCTAAGACTGCTTATGTTGAGACACTGGTGTGAAGAGAAGCGTAGCTGCTAATCCCCACACCTTAACTTGCCCTGCAGTAAATGATTGGTACCAACCAGAATTTTGTTACTGAGGCTATTGAGGTGAAGCAAATATTTCGGAAACATCTCATAGACTGGAGGAAAAGATGTTAAAATGGCCTTTTGGATCATTCAGACTAGATGTGTCCTAAGTATTAGACTTAGAATAACATTTATCAAACATAATATACAAGCAGAGCAATACATTTGCAGAGCACAGCAATAATGGCCAGATAGATCTAGCGCTATAATTATTTTGCTTAACACTGAGCTTTAATGTCTCTTCATATCTCAAATACACAGGTCTGATATTGAAATCAATAGCTGAATTATTAGACTTTTTATTAATTTAAAGGGAATAGAAAGTGAGACGGGGAAAACAGAAAGGCCAGGTTTTAGAGAGGCCAGTTAGTCTGAAGTTGTTAAAGGTAAAGAGTATCTTCAGGATTCAGAAACTGAGATAATAACTATTTACAGTTGTTCCTGCAAGAAAAGTGGTTAACGCTTATAATAATTAAACTAAATACAAAGTTAAGAGGCATTCGGTAAGGCAGCTTTTAAAAGGCTATTGTTTCCGTGCAGTTTAATTGACTATTCAGTTTGAGCATTAATGGTAAATTTCAGCATTGTACGATGACATTCCCAAATGCTTCAAGTTTAAATCAGCATACAGTATAGGACACTTTAGAGAGTTGCTAATGGAATTTAATAATTATTCCTAATTTCAGCCCCCTTTTTAAAAGACTCTAAGGAACATCTGCAAACCTATTTTCATCTTTCCATTCTATGCTGTACAAACTGGACTTCTTAATCAGTTTCTTTCTATGAAACTCATGGAAATTGGTTGCTGGTAGCTTGCCAAAATAAACAGAAACGTGGTGAATTAATTTCATCTAGGTCTTAAAGTGCTGGATTGCTTTTCTTTATTAAACAGGCCAAGAGGTAATATTTCAAGAACTTGGTAAGAGACAGTGGGATTTAGGGAGTTGCTATTCAGCAACATCTGGAACAGCTCAGGTGGCTGAATTAGGGATTTAAAGAGTAAAATTATCATTCTTAATAGGATCCAGAAACAGATGGGAAATCAATGAACATAGTTTGGAGAATTGATCCCCTGCTGTCTTGGAGTCATCAACTGGATGTTATATTTTGCATCAGAATAAGTTTTTATTTTATTTTTTTCAAATCCCACAAGTTATTTATTTTGTTGTGTATCTGTCCAAGGTTTCTTACCCATCTTTATGCAAAAGTCTTCAGGCAATCTCTTTAACAACTCTATTAAAACAAGACTAGAACAGAAAAATACTATTATAAAATAGCAAAATCACAATTGTGATGGTTCACCATGACCGTTCATGGTTTAATGATATGCTTAAACCGATCAAAGGCCCAGTGGCTGCCTTTAGGCTTAATTTTAACCTTGGTAAGTTTTTTTGTGGCTTAGTAATGGTGTGTGAGCCCAAACTGTTCAGTTAATTCATGATTTAATGTTTGTAAAGGTAGAAAAATGTGTTAATTCAGTAACCAAGTATATTGCATTAATCCAGCAATTGTCACATAGCACGGTTAATGCATGAGGTTGACTAATTCCAAAGCATATTATTGTCAAGTGCCAGGGTAATCAGGAGATTCAGGCAGTTCAAAGGAGTATAAAGATTTATTGCGGTCTTAAGCTCTCTACAAAAATCTGACCTACTAACAGTCAAGAAAAATGGGTGAGAATAAAAGCATTCAAAGTGGGCCAGACTTAGATCTCTTGTGGGCACTCAGGGACTCATCATTTATGATGTGTTTGACCCCTCCCTCGGGCTCAGCCTGGTCATCTCCTACAATTATAGCTTTACATGAGATGGTGTACTCAATGGCATATGTGACAAGTATGTGTGGGTATATCAGAGAGAGAGAAACCAAGTATGTAGTATTGGAAACTAGAAATGCAATAGAAAAATAGCACTTTGCATGAACTCATTCAGGTCAACACCAAGATATTAGGGGAATGTTTATTAGCCATGCAATCTGGAAACTTTTTAGCCTGAATGCTGAGAGCAAAACTTGGTCTTCTCCATGCTGAATTTATCCCCCTCCCAAAAAAACTTTTAAAATACTGTTATATTATCTTTGTTTCTGCCCGAGTTTGCATTGAGTGCTCAAGGGCAGCTTTTAACTCCAACACTGAAAGAAGTAATTATAATGTGGAAAGCAAAATGGCACAGAGCCAAGGCCGTCTTTCAGATTCTCTAGCAGTGGTGGGTGGGTGGGTGGGTAGGAAAGATATGTAGAGGTAAAGTAAGTTCGATCAGAAAAATGGTTTCAGCTTGTTCTTAACACAAAATTAGCAAGCTGCCATCCCCTCCCTTAATAACAGTGCCATTCTATCTTCATGTAAGTAAAGACTAAGCTGACAGGTGTATCAAACATTTTGATTACATCTTTGAAAAAGAGAGAGCGCACTTTGGATAATTTGCATCTTGTAAAGCAAGATTATTGCAGCATTTTCCAAAGTGGGATCTTTCATGTGCTATGGACTAAAACTCTCACCATCCTTGAATGTCTTGAATAGAATAGAATACTTTATTTGGCCAGGTGTGATTAGACACACAAGGAATTTGTCTCCGGCACATAAGCTCTCAGTGTGCGTACAAAACAACAAAGTAATAATAATCATAATAATGATACCAATAAGAGAAGATAGTAGAAAAGATGAGGATAATAGTAATACAGCCATACTACGTGGGTAAATATACTTAGACATAAGACAGTATGTCTTGTGTCTAAATATATTAATATATAATATTAAGTATATTAAGATATGTCAGTAGTGACATATGTGGGCTCATACTGTCACATCAATGCCCTGGCTTGCATACCTGTGTCAAATATGCATGTGCAGGATTATGGTAATTGTATTATGAAGTTAGCACATATATGTGTCATTTCTATGCTGCCCATCTCATCTAGAGGCGACATTTGATATTATTAGGGTTTGTTCCAGAAGCCATTGTCACCATCATCAACAAGAAATAGTGATTATTGTAACCTGGAGGTTACAAACACCATCAGGCAAAGATGGAATATGCTTATTTCAGATGATCAGCTGCTTAAGTGTTATAACTTAAGTGTTATATTTGAGAAGGTTCATCCAATCAATATTTTCCTTTTTAACAATCTGTTTAGTTTCTACACCAGTTACACTTTGTACAACTCTTCTGTTTCTGTCTTGGCCTTTCCTGGTACATTTTGATTAATATGCCAGATGGATTTCTCTTATTCTAAACTATAAACTTAGTTTATAGTCTCTTATTCAGAAGTCCTGTGTGAATAATCAGACCAAAGATAACTGATTTAAATCAATTCAGAACATTAATTCAATTTCATTTGGACATTCCAATTGAATAGATTTATATTTCCAAAACATTTTGGGAACAGATATTTCTACACACGTAGACTCTCATCCAAATCGTCTAATTCAATGTAAAAATATTTGATTCAACATTTTGAATCACCTTCATTTTCAGATTGAACCTCAGAACTGAGATACACATAACTCCTAGTGTATCCTTCAACAGGTATTACTTAATATTATTAGTCACTGAATTAAAATAATCCTTAAGATATGGCTATCTGCCAATATTATTTGTATTTTTTTTCAGCACTGTACACTCTGATTGCTAGATAGATTTTGCAAACATTTTGCCATTTAGACAGAATGTTGAGTATGTGGAAATGTAAAGGTTAAATGTTCTTTAACTGAAATACCTCTAGGTAGTCCTGTTTTCAAAAACTCAAAAGTTTTTTTTAAATATTACCTGCATTGACGATGTCCCAGGTGAACCCAGAATTTTTTTTAAAAAGTAATGCATGTAAGCTAGCACTTATTGACTGGATTTTGATGTTGATATCCAGAAACTTTAATTATCAATATTGTTCAATAAGAAAAGAACTTCTCCTAAACATCAGATAAACGTTCCAAATCCATGCATCAAATCAAACCCACTTTCAAAAATTTGCTACAAAGTTATCAAGAACATTCAGTACAGACTGTTGTTCTGCTTCAATTTTAAAAATTGATACTTTATATATATATATATATATATATATATATATATAAAGAGAAACAGGCATATCACAAAATGAACCACAAACCTCCAATGTTGTCATCCCTTTATGAAATATGGTTAGATGTCACATGGGGCACCCTTAGAAAATAAGATAAAAACAATGGGGGGTATCTGTTATTTGACTAGCATTACCCCCTAAGAAAGGAAGGTAAAGTTGGACAGTTGAGCAATTTTGGAAAAACGGGATACAGAAAGTGGTTGGGAGGAAACTCAATAGGTTGTCTTCTTAAAAATGTGTCTTTTATGACTAGCAATGCTTACCACAATGGCCATTTTGTGAATCAGTGAATCATTTTCTCCTAGGGGATAATTTTTTGTCATGCCTCTGATATGTTCAAAAAGGCTTGACACCCCCCTTTCAATAGTTGGATCAATGTTCTTGTCTCAAAGGTGATTTTTCAAAAGGCAACTGGACTTTCTTTGATTTTCCTTGGAGACATTTCACCTCTCATCCAAGAAGCTTCATTGGTTTTGGGTGGGGAAGATGGAAGGCTTAGTTCTGACAAGATTCCTGTCAGAACCAAGCTTTCCATCTCCCCGACCATCCTCCCAGAACTGATGAAGCTTTTCGGATAAGAAACTAAACATCTTCA
Source organism: Azemiops feae (assembly GCA_023970755.1). Taxonomy (NCBI): domain Eukaryota; kingdom Metazoa; phylum Chordata; class Lepidosauria; order Squamata; family Viperidae; genus Azemiops; species Azemiops feae. The sequence continues at coordinate 449,349 of JALGBA010000746.1, read as the reverse complement.
AGGAAAAACAAAGAAAAAAAGACCAGCTGCCTTTTGTAAAAGCACCTTTGTGTCAGTCATGACCTGGATGACTGAGAATCTCCATAGACATCAATGTTCTTATTTCTAGAAGAAATCTACAGAATAAAGTTTAACTTTTCATTAGACAGATGGAGGGAAGGCTCCAAACTACAGATGGTTCCATAAAAACAAATGAACAATTCCTCACGCATGGAAAGCAAGAATATAGTTTCACTCAATAACAAATGTTGTCTTGATGGATTACTTAAAAACAATAATGAAAACCGTTAGACAGAAATAGGTGCTGCTTTTCTATGTGCAGAGATATTTTGGATTTTCCTAGGGGGAACATTTTAAGATGTTAATTGCCTCTGCCCCCACATTCTGCAGTTTAGGAGTGAAATAATCCTGAGAAAGTTTACAATTTGATTCCTGTGGATTGTGTAATCTGGCCATTGAGCATTTGTAAACTCAGAAAGGGGGAGTGATGAACTAGTTCTGTCCTTCAGAGTGCGGAAAATCATTGGTCAGAAAAGGCAAATGAATGTGAATTTTAAAAACGCAATGTAAAATAAATGACACAAATCATTTGGGACATATCCTAATGGGATTTCTATGAGTTGGCAGAATCTGCTTTGAGGAAACACAATATCATGTTCATTTTCCCTGTTGGTGGGCCAACAGATGGCCTGACTTCTTTAATACAATAACACCTTGCCAGATATTTGGTCTTCCAGGAACTCAGGCCCTTTATCCCTATTGTAATGAGCCAATATGCAGGCATTCTGACCTCTGAAAAATTATACTCTTCAAACAGTTGGATCTGGCCCAAGGGATCAGTTGGTGATCAGGTGTCAACTTCAAAGCAGTAATTAGGCATTAAAAAGTCAATGCTTCCTGACTTCACAAAGTGAAATGAATACAAGTTGTAATAACCTTTCCTAACCTTAGGGCTACCAGACATATTTGGTTTCCACAATCTCTGAATAAGCATGCTCTTTGGCTAAGATCATAAGATGTCAGGGCAGTTAAATAAATGCATTATTCTGGAGAAAGTTTTATAATGATGCTTGGTGGCACCCTGTTCTATTATGTCCAAGGCTTTGTTTTCCATTTCATACTTTACTATTAGAACTTTGGGATGAACCAATCTATTCCAGCAAATTTATTAACTAATGCCTGGGGAAGCTAAATCTCTCTAGATTTCAAGTGATCTCTTTCACATTCCTACTTGTAGAGATAGGGTCCTGGAGATGACCTTGGAGAAATGATTACAAAACACAAGCATGCTTTAAATTCAGGAAACAGAAAGTATTAGAAAGAAGCTCATATTGTCTCGCCCTAATACCCTGGTATATAAGAGGGAGGGTAGGGAAGACACAGCCAAGCTTTCAAAATTGTGTTCTAATTTAATAATTTTGATAATATTGTGTAACCTGTTTCCTAACAAGTCCTATATTGAAGGGATGATATTATCTATGGCCCACGTTGGTGAAAGTTGCTAGCTAGGTGGTAAGTCCAGTATTATCTGGACTTTGTTATACCTTTCAACAAGTGACCATTTTTGTTATAAAACAGCTGGAGTAATTTCCATGTTATTTTGTTTTCTAAGTGGAAAAAAAATCTGTCAACACTTCTCTTTATACTGAAATACTAAATTGATTTAAACACGAAATCCTATGGGAACGAAGACTTGGCCAGAATCCAGCAGTAAACAGCCCCATTTTTGTTTTTGCCATGTTGTAATCTAGTAAGAAGAGAGATAGATAATATAATGGTGTTCAAAGATTTTAATATCCCAGTGAATTCTGAGGGCAGCTGTTGGGTCTATTAAAAGCTCAGCTAGACCCTAAGCCTTTGACTGATAATTTATCTTCAGTACTCAGGGTAGCTAACTTTGAATATTTTTCCTCTTTTAGAAATGCTGTTATTTTTAACAGATTAAGGGAGGCCATTTTCAATATAGGAATTAAAGTTACTGTACTGGGTTTCAGTGATAATGCAGAATATATTTCAGACTTTTTATTGCAGGTTTGTTATCAAATATTGTCAGATGTTTTTTTTCCTAAGGTTGCTATCATGTATTGGCAAACTGTCAATTTTACTTTGGTTGGTTGTTGTTGTTGACTGCATATCCCTTTATTCTAATTTCCCATCAATTTATAAAGCCCAGATAAAAGTTTGCACAGATTCTTAAATGTTCTTTAAAAAAAAGTGTTCACCACCAATGAAAGAGTTATGTAATATGGTTTCTTTTCATCATGCCTGAGGTTTATAGATTAAAGACTTGATTGACCAAATTGTTTGGCTCTAGATTTTGCATTTGTGGCTAAGCCCAGATAGATTTGCCTATTATCGTTTTCAGTTCTTTATCTGTGTGATAGAAATGATTCATTCTTCATGAACCGAATTCACCAAGGAAAAACATTTTTCCCTTGCTTATGAGATTATGAAACTAGGGTTTCTTAATGGATTGCTGCCCTCAAAACCTAGGCTAGCTACTTAAAAGCAGGATTAGTTAGGCAGTTGTCTCCCTTTATAGTATGGGATTTTGTATTCATCTCTTGTTGGTAATATGGAGCATGTTGCTATAGTTTGAATCTGAGTAATTTTCATTTAAGGTCTGTGATACTATATACTTTGTTTACTAGTGTCATTTTAATTTTAAGATTGTAACCCACCCAGATGGTAAGATGGGCGGCCAATACATTTTACAAATAAAACAAACAAAATAAATAAATAAATAGCTATGTTGAGCTGACCATATTTGTGGGGAAAAAAGTAGCAAGCAAAAAGATTGTGTTCATTGACATACCGTAATTCTGAATACATTGGTTTTATATATGTAGCCTGGTTGCAGATCAATATATATCATTTCTCTACACCGAGAATCCATTAAATTCAATCAATTCAATGGGATTACTTTCATTGCTATATTTTTATTGTACAGGAGGTTTATTGCATAACTGTATAATTCTTTGATTTTTTCTCTGTCTCCATGATAAGACTTTACTAGAATTACATAGTGTTTCAACTTGAGAGAGACTATCTTTACTTAGGACTGCAGTAGAACAGCAGCAATCAAAACTCTGCTGATTTTTATTCTAATTGAAACATGACTAACGGGACCTAAGCTAACAAAAATAGTAATGACTAAAACAATATATCAATCCTGTGCAGTGTTTGTGTTTGGTGTGAATCAAAGTTTAAGATAACTAGAAGGGTTATGTTGATGGAAAAACAATAGAAGAAATGCAGAGCTATGTAGACGGGGCCAGTACTAAAAAAAAAAAAAGCTTTCAACACATCAGTATTAATTCTCTGCAGCAACAAAGTACAAATATTTTCCTCTAAGCTTTCCTTCTTCAACTGTCTTACACCCGAGGTAAACAAGAGGCAACTCAGAAAATGATTTATTAAATCATTCACAGTTAGGTGTGGGAGAAAATTTCCCTACTAATTCATCTTTGCTGCAACTTCTGGCAAACTTTAAGTGGAATCCTGAGATAATGCCAAGTTTGTTAAAAATAGTGATGGCACATCTCCCATTCTTTGGGTACAATAGTGAATGGAAGTTGCAAATGCTTGCAGACCAGTATAAGCTCTTGTGCTGTTCATTAAATATTGAATTTTGAGATGCGCACTTTTGGTGGTGCAGTGGAACAGTAGAATTAATGAATATGCACATAATTCTACCTCCCATTTGTAATCTGGCTTTTCTTGAATGTGCCTCCCATTCTTTTTTGAATGATCTAGTGCCTTGAGAAAAATCCTTTCCTTTCCTTTCCCTTCCCTTCCCTCTCCTCCCCTTTTGTTTCTCTCTCTTCATTTTTGTGAATTGGTATTTTGGATTAGGTTTCTCCAAAACCACTAAGAGCAATGTATATTTTTTTGCAAACATTTTTCCCCAATGCAGTAATTTTGTCCCTATTTCCATGAAATATGAATATCTCAACCGATATTAACAATGTGACAACCTACGTACATTAAAAAATAGTGACTATTAGATAAAAATGAAAAAAAAAATCTCAGTTATCTCTGGGGTAGTGGCTGTTTTGTCATTGTGTTAACCCCTTTCTCCTTTGCTAGTGATATAGATCTCCTTTTCTTCCTTTTCCCCTCAATACTCTGATTTTGATAGGAAGGAAGAAATAAGAAGACTACAAAGTTATTAGTACAGTTTTGTAACCTCAGAGATTTTGTCCTTCCTTCATGATGTGTTTTAATGTGTGTTAACAAGTACATGTTCCTGATCATCTGTTACTTGTCTGATGAATTTCTGTTAGTATTTTTTGCTTCTGATGCTGATTTTGCTAGCTGTTGGAAGGAAAAACAAGAGAGAGAGAGAGAGAGAGAGAGTGGTAAACAGAGATGGGGGAAATTGCACTTGAATTAATGTACCTAATTTTATATTTTTGATCCAACCAACATGAAAATTTAGCATTCTTTTGAAGTTTGCATATCAGTGGATTTTGCAGTGAAGTCCATGTACATCTGTATGAAGTGTTCTTCTAAAATGTGCACATTTATTACAGTAATAAAGTCTTTGGGAAGATTGTTTGCAAAAACAATGTACGGTAGTAAAATTGCAAGTATTTGAGAAAGTATGTTTGGAGAAATATGCCTCTCTCTATATATATGCATTATAGAGGGAATAATCCAGCATATGTGGGAGGTAATCACAAAAGTAAAAATGACAATCACTTAGATTTATATACTGTCCCACAGTGCTTTACAGCACTCTCTGAGCAGTTTACAATGTCAGAATATTGTCCCAAACAATGTGGGTCCTTATTTTACTGACCTAGGAAGGATGGAAGGCTGAGTCAACCTTGAGCCCCGTCAAACTCGAACTCCAGGTTGTGGGCAGAGTTTGCCTGCAATACTGCATTCTAACCACTGTGCCACCACGATTCATTTGCATCTGTGCAATTGAATCCCTGTCCTTGTTTTTTTACATTCAACACATTTTAAAAGGGTTGGGCTTTGATTACATAGTTGTGACCACCATCCTGACTTTCTTGAGTTGGTCACCCCAACTCTTAGAATAAAGGAAAACAGTCCATGATGTGTAGCGTATCTGTGGTACAGTGGTGGGATTCAAATATGTGAACAACCGGTTCTCTGTGTGGATGCTGCTTCCGGAAGTCCATTCTGGGCCTGGGCAACAAAAAATTAGTTACTGGTTCGGCCGAAGTGGTGCAAACCAGTTGAATCCCACCACTGCTGTGGTAGAACATCTTGAGATTCAGCAGCCACAATAGTTTCAGGGGTGTCATATTTGCTACTTCTAAGCAAAACGAAGATAGAACTGGATGCCTCTCTAATTAACAGCACATCAATTTCTATCCTTTATTCCCGACAGGGCTGAAAACGTCCAGCTTTGCTCAGCTTGTTGATATCTTTGTCATAATACTTAAAGGAGTTTTTATTGCTCCCTCAGGAGCAATTATATTAATAATCAAGTACATCCTTGGATGCAGAAAAACTGGCTGCCTTGAGCTACAGGGTCAAAGAGATATTTATCATGACATGTTTTCTGATTCATTTTATCTGGAAAACATAGGTTTGCTCCCAAATTCTTCAGCAGACATATTTCTTCCATATAATAAAACATTGTTATTCCAGTTAATGGTTTGCTTTGAGCACATTGCAATTTCGAAAGCTAATTTCTTAGTAAGAAAAGCTTAGATATAAAGAAATCTTTTGTTTTCCTGGACACACAGGCCTTCTGCCACTCCTACTTTAATATCACAAGTGCTTCATGAAACCAGGATTTCTCCAGTTAACTATCATTCCTAATTTGATCTGAAATAGAATATAGGTAGTCCTTGTTTAATGAAGGTAATTGGGGCCAGAATCTCCGTTGCTAAGCAATGCAGTTATAAAGCAAGATGCCATGTGACTGCATTGCCTAGTGACAGTGATCCTGGCACTCCCAGTTGACTTTGTTAAGAGAGGCTCATGGGTCATTAAGTGAGTCCCAGGTGGCTCACAAGCAGAGCAGCAAGCAGGTAAGGCAGGGTGTGCAATGGGAAACTGGAAGGAGAGTTTGCAAATGGACATCATGTAACCGGAGACACGGCAACCATCATAAGTGTGAGCTGGTTACCAAGTACTCAAATCATGGTTACCTGACTGCAAGTGTGCTATTATGGCCACAGCTTCCAGGACCAATAATAAGTGTCCTTTTTTCAGCACCATTGTAACTTCAAAGAAATGGTTGTAAGCAAGGACTACTTGTAACGAAACCCACTTTGATTATGTTGATGAGCTTGTTGGTATCTTAATTCAAGATAGCAACTTTAATTCAATTCTTATTATTCTCAATTCAATTCTTATTATTATGAAATGTGGTGGCATGATTGCCAAAGCCCCCCTCACCCCCATCCCCACCATTTATCTGATTGCTGTTGCAATGATCTGTTAAGTATCAGCTCTTCAAAAATGAAACAACAACTCCCCCAGCTTTTTTTAAACAAAGAAAATTGCATAGGACAAAAAAACCCTCCACAAAAGTCTTATCTACCAAAAAGAGTGCAATTCCTGTAAAAACCATCCTGTTATTTTCAAACAATGATCCTAGAGATCATTCTGAAATTGCTTGAGTTTGTAAGGCCCAGTTGAAAACTTTGTTGAAAGTTTGTTAATTAGTCTCTTTTTTAAAAAAAGATTATTTTTGAACACAGTGCCAACCTAACAAGTAACTGTGTAACTGAGATCACACAAACGTCCCAAAAAGCCCAATATGGACACACACTGTTGCAAGTCATCCTATCTCCAAACAAACAGCCATTTTTAGCTCTAACACAATTTATTCCCATGCCTATTTGAAATCTGAGAATCAGGCCACATATCTGAAAGGAAAATAATGACATTGTGCCAAGACCTTCTATGAGTTACTGTAAGTAGTTGTCACTGAATGCCAGATTAAAAGAACCGTGTCTGAACTGCATATGCTGATTTAACTTCATGCACAATTGGTTTGCCCTGTGGCTTCGTCCTTTGGCTGATTCCACAGGGCATCATGCAAGCAAAATGAAGACTAGCTAATACCAACTGCTCTATTATGGAGTTAAAAAGGATATATGAATGAAGGCATACATACATGTCCCAGGATAATGTTGCAGGATCCAATCTGGGTCGGTCACCGGAACCAGAGGTTTAATCTTCCAAGCTTTCGGACTTGTGCTGGAGCCCATCCTCAGGAAACTTCTCTCTAACCTTCTGCTAGAGAGAAGTTTCCTGAGGATGGGCTCCAGAAAAATTCCAAAAGTTTGGAAGACTAAACCTTTGGTCCCAGTGACTAACCCAGATTGGATCCTGCAGGGATATATGAGATCAAGAAGAGGATTGATGTTATATCCTTAGCTGAAATCCATCTGATCAGTTCAGGGGTTGGCAACCTTCAGGGGTTGGCTCTTTTATGACTTGTGGACTTCAACTCCCAGAATTCCTGAGTCAGCATGGCTAGTTCAGGAATTCTGGGTATTGAAATCCACAAGTCATAAAAGAGCCAAGGTTGCCTACCCCTGGATTAGTTGAATTAGGCTGATATCATTTTTTTCTCACATGTTTAACATCTCATAAGGGAAGGAGATGGAAACATACATACAACCCTATTTTGAAGTCAGCAAAGCTGGTAGCCAACACCACATCAACCCGCAAAGTTGAATTATGTGCTACATAATCAGGTTGTACAAGTTGATTGTCTTCATGCTGGGAAATGTTTGAGAGGAGGGAGAGAAAATATATTGGGCCAGTGAAGATAGGTGAGGTCATTTGATTTGGACTTGACAAGAGCTTATATTAGCATTTACAACTCTTTTTTTATGAGTAGGATGAGATTTAACAACTTGAGGAAGTCTAGAGAAAAGAACGACTAGGGATGACATGATAGCAGTGTTCCAATATTTGAGGGGCTGCTACAAAGAAGAGGGGGTCAACTTATTTTCCAAAGCACCATAAGGCAAGATGAGAAACAATGGATGGGACCTAATTAAGGAGAGAAGCAACTTGGAATTAAGGAGAAGCTTCCTAACAGTGAGCACAGTGGAATAGCTTGCCTTCAGAAATTGTGGGTGCTTCATCACTGGAGGTTTTTAAGAAGAGACTGGACAGCCACTTGTCTGAAATGGTATAGGGTCTCCTGCTTGAGCAGGGCATTGGACTAGAAGACCCCCAAGGTCCCTTCCAGCTCTATTCTGATTGATTGATTGATTGAAAGGAAATGGCAGCAGCACTGGAAGACTGCTTCTGTCAGACTCCTCCTCCTCCTACTCCTCCTCTGTAATAGGGTAAGCAAATTACAGTGCTAAGAGAGAACAATGAAGATCTGTTGGGGTAAACAGAGGTAACATTGGAGTGAATAGATCATTATATCCTAAAAATGATCATCTGTGGGTGGTTGGCAAGACCAATGAATGGAAGTATTCTGGCTGCAAGGTATATTGCAGCCAGAATTATATTGCAGTCCTTTTATAGAAACAAAGGCAAATTACACAATTATTAATAATTTGCCGTAGTACAGAAATTTTATGTCTCTGTTATTCTGTATTCCTTCAGTTCTGACACAAGCTGTTCAGAATTTATCTTGCCATTTCCCCTCCCTTAAGCCACATTCAATGGCTGCTTTGCTAATTTCTTCTCCTAAATCCTCTCTTAGCTCACTGCTTACTAAAAATTGCCTGCCCTAATAGAGTTTAGATAAATGATGTAATTAGTCGAACCAGCAAGATGTTCATGATTTAAAATGAACAATTGCACAGTCGTATTCACGAAGCTCGGTAGCTCCTTAGCAGTTGTCTTATATCCTTTGATGAAAACAACTGCTGCAATAGATTCTTGGCTTCTTAAAATAGCATTGTTTATGTGGTAGTTGTAGCAAGAGATGGGAACTTTCATGTGTGAATCGGGCATCATAGATAGAACATTCTGATCAGATAGCAACGCTTCCCATTAGTCTGGAATCTTTTAAGTCTCTCTAAAGAACAAGATCTGCATCATAAGATGTTCTCTTGCTGGCACACAATTACCAGAGATCAATGTGGCGGGAACATCGGTGGCTACTTATAGGACTTGGAATTCTGTAACGGAAAGTCAAGTAGTTTCCATTTTCTTCTTCTATCAATAGGTAAAAACACTTTTCTGTACAGCTTAACAAATCTGTAGGCACATTCAAATATTTTTCTATTAGCCTTCCTGACTTCCAGCATCTCACTTCAGTTCTGATGGGACTCATTTGTGAACTTTATTCGGATCAGGGACAAGGCAATTTGCAAAAAATAAAAAAAGTAAAAGCAAACAAGACCCAAGTGTCGTGCAATGGGGTGAGCTCCTGTTACTTGCCCCAGCTTCTTCCAACCTAGCAGTTTGAAAGCATGCTAATTTGAATAAATAAGTACCACTTAGATGGGAAGGTAACAGCATTCTGTGCACCTCAGCATATAGTCACGTTGGCCATATGAAGACAGAAATGGAACCTACACTGGTTCCTTCGGCTAAGAAATGGAGATGAGCATTGCCCCATAGAGTTGGATACAAATGGACAGGGGAAACCTATACCTTTTCCTTAAGCATCCAGATCTGGAGGAATAGAAACAATTTTCACTGGAGAAGAAAACTTCAGGAAACTGGAAGATGGGTTTTGTTGAAGAGTTGTATTCATATGCTTATGTGTATATATAAGTATTGATCAAGAGGGTTAGGGCTATAGACCAGTGACTCCATTTAGTTTCTATTAAATTAAGGCATCCATGGAAGAGAAAAATGTATCAAGTACCAGTGAAGTCCACAGAGGGTCGAGAAAGTCAAGATTGGGGTTCCAGTTATTCAATCAAAGCCCCATGACTTGGGATATATAAAGACAATGGGCAGGAGTCTGAACATGCAGTTATAATTGCTAGCTTTTGACATCCCACTCTGCTCACTTGTGATTGCCCTGGTAAACTGATTATTATGATAAACTGAAACAGCTTTCTCCAACTTGAGGTTCCTCCAAAGGTCTAGAATCTGGAGATATCAAAATTTAAAACATCTGGAGTGTGTCCAGATTAGCAGCTTTTAATTCATTTTCTCCCAAATGGCTAGTTTTCCTATTAAGAGAAACTTAAATTCATTCTCTCTCTCTCTCTCTCTCTCTCTCTCTCTCTCTCTCTCTCTCTCATATGTAGCTATATTACGAGAGGATCTGAAAGAGAAATAATGGTACATTATAAACAATGCATATGTTTAATATTGCATTTTACTTTAATTTGTTAAAGTTTCAACCCTGGGAAATATTAACAAAGCTGGAAGGTTATTGTGTTATGTTCCAAAATTGTGCCCTTATCACCTCATTGTAATGTTATTTCTTGTTCCATCCTGTCCCGGTTCTTGATGGTTGATCATACCCAACAATAGTCAAGATGCTGATGGCATTCATGTTTACAATGTATTCAAAGTTGACAAGAATAGGCAAAAAGAAAAAGTGCAACTGAATGATCACCACATCTCTCAAGAGCATTTAAACATGATATACCATCTGGAATATGTGAATTTCTGTCTTGAACAGTATAGCAAGTGGTCCTTGTTTTTGATCTGGAGGTTAAAAAGACCCAGACAGCACATATGGGTTGCAATGGCTCTCAGAAACATAACAAAACCCAAAGCATTAGATGACTATGACTCTCTTTGAGATTTATGGTATCCCATTCCTCCCCTTTCCCCCACAAACTGTTTTGGGTTTTGCTATAAGAAAGATGGATTAAGTCTGCTCCCAAAGCAAGACATCTTCACTCTTGTGGAGCAGTTCCTCTATTTTTATTTCCTTTCAATTTATTTTTGCAAATGAACCTTGCCATAATACTTCATGAAAATGGATGGAAGAATGATTAAAATCCAGATGCTGCCAAGCAAGTCTGCAGAAGTAGAGGATTCCCGAGACAGCATCTTGAGAAGCACGATGAAGCTACATACCAAGATTTCCCTGTCATGACTTCCTCCCATGAAATCTTGGGAAACTCTTAAGAGTTGGCAGAAAAATCCTAAGTAGGATAAAGGGAAGAGAGCTCAATTTCTTAAGCCCTGGTCTAGATAGAAGATGTGAGACAATGCAAGTTTTAGAAGCACTGGGTGATGCTGGCAAAGACGAAGGTTTCTGGGGCTTTAAAAGCATAAGATATTTATACTTTGGAATCTCTCGCCTTCCTGTTGAATCCAATGGAAAAATGTAATTATTAGGGGAGTAAAGCTAGTCAACATCTTATATGAATTTGCAATTTTATCTGTAGAGCCAATTCATTTTGAATTTTGATGGATTCAAAGAGTCAAACTGCTTCAAGTTTACAATTTGTGCCCTTGAATCAAAAAGATTTGAAGACGGGATAGAAGCATGGAGGCTGGTGCTCAGCAGCCAGTCAGATCTCTGAACTGATTGAAGGCACCTGATTCAATTCAGCATGCTAAATGGCCTTGATGATGGAATTGGAAGGGATGATTGAATCAGATTTAAATTGCATAGACCTATTAATCAATGTACCTGATAGCAATAGCAATAGCACTTAGACTTATATACCGCTTCATAGTGCTTTACAGCCCTCTCTAAGCAGTTTACAGAGTCAGCCTATTGCCCCCAACAATCTGGGCCCTCATTTTACCGACCTTGGAAGGATGGAAGACTGAATCAACCTTGAGCCAGTGAGAATCGAACTGCCGAACTGCCGGCAGTTAGCAGAAGTAGCTTGCAGTACTGCATTCTAACCACTGCGCCACCACGGCTCATATGGGATTGATCCAAAACCTTCCTGAGACTGCCCCATGATGGTTAAGCTGTTGGACCAGGATGCAGGACAATCACGGTCAAGTCTAACCTCAAGTGACTCTGAGCCAATTACTTTTCCTTGGCTCAGTCTTCCCCAAAATACTGCTATATGAAGAGAAAAAAAGGACATTATCTTGTTCATATTATTTTCATCTCCTGGGGGAAAGGTAGTAGGAAAGCTATTGAACATAAATCAACAAACAGATGAACAAATACATTAATGTTTTCATTTTTAAAGCTGAGAGAATGGTCAGAAGCACCCACAGATGGAGGACATGCCAACCCAAATATGGTTTAGTGCTTGGAGTGATAAAATGGATCACTTTCTCTCATTCAAGGTAGTGAAACTCATGAATTCAAGTGGAATGCAACAGTTATTTTAGAAGTCTGAATTTCATCCATTATTTATTGAGCTGTTGAACAAAAGGCAATGTAGAGGGGAAATTACATTGACATGGTAAGCAATGAGAAGAAACTCTCTCTGCAGGAATATATGTGAATGTTGGTATCTTCATTTGAATGTTCTACTCCTAAACTCGTCAGAGCTTTAACAATCAGCTTAATGCCTTCTTATTATTTTATAAATCAAGCTATAGTGCTGGAAAATGTGAAAGGAAAGAGAAGAAGAGGATGATCAGCAGCAAAGTAGATAGAGAAAGTTATAATGGCATTGGATGCACCATTGGAAAACCTAAAAGACTTGGTTGGAGACAGCTTGTCATGTAAATATCTATAATATCTATGTAATTGCTAAGTTGACAATGACATGTTGGCACATAATCATTATTTATAGCCCACCTTTCCTCTAAAGTTATGGTTAGGGCAATTCCCATCACCTGGTCACTCCAGTTTTATCATTATAACAATCTGGGAGATCAGCTTGATTGAGAATCCTTCACCCTAACCATTGGACAAAGTTGATTTTCCATTGCTTGCATTTCTATACCCCTGTTCTGCCCCTCATCTTATGCTTCATTTCCATTCATAACTCAGCAATTCACATCCCAATGATGCCAGAGATTAAAAAATGAATATAATAATGGGATAACTTCATTTGTGGAAGCCAGAACAAATACAGTAGGAGCAATGGAACCGAGTCATCTATGTATTTAGCTTTGGCCAACCTTCTTAAATAGAAAGTAGAATTTTGAATTAACACCTATTAAGAAGCCAGGAAGGAACACATATACTTTCTGTGCCTAAGTGTGGTCACTTTCTGGGTTAAAAAAGTTCCAGTCATAATGATGTGGCTCTACTGGTATATTATATACAATATATTTGAGATTGAGTAATGAGATATTTTGATCTGCTGAGACAAAGGGCAGTTAAAAAAGGGGGAAACAAATAGGATCCAGCCTACTAGGGTATGTCATGAAAAATCTGAGCATTGTCCCCAAATTGTGCATTTTTCTCAGGACAAATATTGGAAACAGATTCCCTAGCCTTTTTTTAAAAAAAATGTAACTGAATAGGGAAAATGCATTAAGACATAGGGACTGATCATATCTCCTATATTTATTTTATATTTAATTTTAAAAGTAAATACAGTTAAACCCAATAGTGGATGAAATCATATAAGATGCTTAAACTGGCTAGTGAATTAACCAATGTTCTGAGTTGCACAATACTCTGCATCATAAGCAATAAATGCTAAGCTACAAAAAAAAAACCCCACAAGATTAGCATGTTTTTAAATCTGTAACTGCCAGGTGCAAGGAATCAGGATCACATGTTAAGCTCTATTTCAGAAGATTTATTGCTCAAGCCTATAACACAAGAATCTAGTCAATTAATGGTCAATACTAAATTGTCAACAGAATTCAAGGGGGGGGGGTGGACTTGGATCACTTGTGGCAACACAAAGATTCTAGACTGAGTCCTCTCTTGACTCCACCTCCAGAATCTGCTTGGATTTTAATATTTATTTGTTTATTTATTTATCTATCTATCTATCTATCTATCTATCTATCTGTCTGTCTGTCTGTCTGTCTGTCTGTCTGTCTGTCTGTCTGTCTGTCTGTCTGTCTGTCTGTCTGTCTGTCTGTCTGTCTGTCTGTCTGTCTGTCTGTCTGTCCGTTCATTCATTTATCCTATTTCTTAACTGACACATCTACTTAAGATAAGTCTTGGCTCTATCCACTTAGTGGCCCAACACTTTTACTGGTACTCTACTCCAAAGCTGAAATGGCTCTCAGCTAAAACAAAACAAAACTAAACAAAACAAACAAAAAACTCTGCACAAATGCCATAGATAAATGTCTATGGAGATTGTCAGTCATGCAGGTCATGGTTGTCCCAAAGGTGCTTTTTCAGGAGGCAATTGGACTTTTTTTCTTCTTCTTTGAAGATGTTTTGCTTCTCATCCAAGAAGCTTCTTCAGCTCTGATTGGATGGTGGGGAATGGAAGGATTTATATTATTCCATTCCCCACCATCCAGTTAGAGCTGAAGAAGCTTCTTGGATGAGAAGCAAAACATCTTCAAAGGAAAAACAACAACAAAAACAAAAACTCAAGAAAGTCCAGTTGCCTCCTGAAAAAACACCTTTGGGTAAATGCCATAGAGAGATTTTAGAAAAACAGTCAGTATATTCCAAAGTATGGATGAACGCAATTTCGTTTTAGCTCCCTTGTAAGTAACTCTGAATTTTACTTTTTGAGAAACCTACAGGATCTCCTGACAGGAATCTTGCGGTTACCGTAGCATGTGTCTGAGAGCAGCAGTGGCTTCTAATGAGAGATACCTGGTCCACTGCCTTTGTCAAGGGCCAGACTTGAGAAGACAAACAACATGATTTCAAAATAATGTGGATGATGCAAAGGTACAAATTCTGTAGGGATCTGTCCTTATAAGAGCTTCTACTTATGAGGGTTTAAATTTTAAATGAGAAGCATTTCACTTAAGAACTTGTACAGCAAGAAGTTTACTTCAGGTGCCCTATTCACAGAGGGCGAAAGAGAACACTGTGTCTCTAATCTTTTTTTTGAGTATATTTATGATTTCTTGGCAACCACATTCCAATATTATGACAGCTACGACCCACAGAATTAGCCTTGTGATGACTTCCCTTTGTTGAAACTTAGCTATGTTAGGATATTTGCCAGACTTCACTGATTGCTCTAAAGGGAGAGTGAAATTTGATTATGGCTCTTGAACTGCATGGTTTAAATGGAGTCTCACTGAAAGCCTCCTAGAATGTAAAAAGAAAAAGATATGAAAATTGAAGGCTAGCCGTTTTACCAAAATACTATAGATAGATTCCCATGTCAAGGTTAAGTTATGGAAATCTCTGGATAACCTTATGGTCATCTTCTACTTATTTTAATCAACCATCCATGTCAATTAACTTGGTTAACTGGAAAAACAGTACAGGTAGTCCTTGACTGATGAGCACAATGGGGACCAGAATGTCTGTTGCTAAGCACGATGGTTGTGATGTGAGTCACACCTGATTTTACAATTTTTATGCCATACTTGTTAAGTAAATCAAGGCAGTCATTAAGGGACTCACATGATTGTTAAGCAAATCCATGTCCCCCCACTGACTTTGATTGTTGGAAGCCGACTGCAATGGTCACAAATGCTGGTCACCTGACTCCAGGATGTCACAACCTTCATAAATACATGCCAGTTGCCAAGTGCCTGAATTTTGATTATGTGACCATGGGGATGCTGTGATCGTTGTAAATGTGAGGACTCTTCATAAGTCATTTTTTTCCAGTGCTGTTGTAACTTCAAGCAGTTGCTAAATGAATGGTTGTAAGCAGTGGTGGGATTCAAATATGTGAACAACCAGTTCTCTGTGTGGATGCCGCTTCCGGAAGTCTGTTCTGGGCCTGGGCAACAAAAAATTAGCTACCGGTTCTGCCGAAGTGGTGCGAACTGGCTGAATCCCACCTCTGGTTGTAAGTGAAGGACTACCTGTACATAGAAACATCTCGATAAAGGGGAATATTTATAGCTCAGGGTTGAAATGAGGAGTCCTTGGTGTTCTCTGAGCTTGGTTGCTTTCTTGAGGAGGTTTCATTACACAAACTAGGTAACAACATCAGTTCTAGTAAAGAGTGGACTTTTTCTCTCAATGTATATTCTAGTGGCTTGTCCTGTCTGTGTTGCTATTAGTGATCTTGATGGAGCTTTTTTCTGGTGGGGTTGTTTACTGTTGGTTTGTTTGCCAGTTCTTTGATTGGGATATTGTTCACTTCTTGATTAAACATCTCTAACATAAGCAACACTGAAATGAACTCCAAGCATGGACACAGCAATGCTTTGTTTCAACCCAATTTAGTTTAATAAACAACTATGGGGTAGGTTCATGTGTTATGCCGAATTCAAAATCAGAACATGAAAGCAAATTTAGTCAACATCTCTAAGACTTGAGCCAAATAGAAAAGTCATCAATAAATGCAATTAACAGTGGATTCCTATCAATTTAGTAACTATAAATAATGCAATTACAATTTAGAAATAAATGTATATGAGTGCTGCTAAAGCAACAATTGTAAATTTACTAGCAAGCGCATCTTATTCAACACAAGAGTCACCTTGTAGTGAGATGGTCATCAAATAAACTTAATAAATAAATAAAAATAATTTAAACAGCTGCTTTAAAGGACAAACTTTCCACGTTACTATGTTTTTATTTTTTAGAGTAACGGGTTCACTGGCAATATTTCTTAATCATTAACTTTTATTTGTTATTTGCCTTTTATGATGGATAAGCAATCATTTTAAAAGAAGAAAAAAATAAAATAAACCTAGCACTCAATTGTTTCTAATATACATCCTGATCATAATATTTATTTGTACCAGCTGTTCACACAATCCCAAATTATGATTATTAAACTGCCTCTCTTTGGGTTTAATAATTTCACCGTTTGATGATGTGTACATAAAGGAAGATTTTTTAAGATAAATTAATTGATTTTGTAGGAAGAAAAACACACACAATAAGATTCCTTTGTTGAACTGAATTACAGGCTTTTCAAAGGTGTTTAAGTAAAACATTGGCATAAAAACTACTGGCGAACAGATAATCTATAGAAAGGCATTTCCTGAGGTTGCTGAACAATTGAATATTAATTAAAAAAATGATCCTGAAAATCCATCTTCTCCTTTGAAAAGAATGAATGAAATTAATAATTGATGAACATACCTGAAGTTAAATAATATTTTAATTACTAAGATAGTGAACTTTGTTGAACACAAGTCCTTGAAATAAATGAAGGATAGATGAAAGAGAATTTAGCATTTTTACCAAAGCCTGCTTTTTTTCCAAACTGAGTTTGCTATTTGAAAGTAATAAAACAATAAAATAACATGGATTACAAAACATATTGTTCATATTAAATGAAATCCTGCCATTCCAGCTATTCCTTTCTCCTAAAAGTATTCTTCTCATTTATTGCTGCCCACTCTCGTATTTCAACCCAAAACTAGGTACGATGTATGTAGTAAAATTAAGCAAAAGTAGATTAACCTCTCTTTTAAATTAATTGAGTCAGGCTCCATCTGATGAACTTTGTTAAATCACTCTTGGCATTTGTACTTCCCAGAATAAGAGGCCAGCATTTAAAAACTGCTTAATCCACCCTTCTGGGCATGCTTGACCACAATTCTGGATTTAACATGCTGGCAATGTTAAAGCTCTAACGGGTTTGAACTAGAACTAATTTAATATCCAGAGTTTGTAAAGGATGTTTCATTCAAAGTATTTCCAAAATAGGAAGAAGAATTGTATGCAGTTCTTGGCCTTTTTTTTGTTTTTTGCTTTGTAGAAATCTATATTTTATAGGTTTGGATTATAATTGAGGTAGGAAAAATTGTTTAAAACGGGAAAAAAAATTCTCAGAGTTTTGCTTAGGAAAAATTAAAACGCAAGTGATATCTCAAAGGTGCTCCTCCCCCCCACAGGCAAATGGACTGTTTTTTCTTTGAGGAAGAAGACAACTTTTCTCCTTTTCATTTTCTTCTTCTCCCTCAAAGAAAAAAATAGTCCAGTTGCGTTTTGAAGAAAAAAGCGTCTTTGAGACAACTATGACCTGGGTGACTGAGAATCTCCACAGACAACGTGAGTGATAATTATACAAAACAGAAATATTTGGTATGACTTGTTCAACACACGTATTTTGACTCCAGGCTATAAAGCATTGCTAGGATTGTCCATCACAGTTGTGGGTGTGTGATTTGCTGAATTCCGTAACAGTTTCCATCCATAATAGGCTGCTGCATTCTTGAGAAACATCACTTCATATGACTTACGAAACCCACACACTATATATCTGGAAACGCATAGTTTTGTAACTCCAAGAGGAACTCCATTAAGGAGGAACTTCTAATAATCAAAGGGTAACAGCAACTAACAGCTACCAAATGACATAATCACAGTCTATATTGGTTTTATAGTGAAATTTCTTCCCCAAAGTGACTTGGCTGTTATTGAAACTGACTTTCATATCAATTTTTAAAAAATGATCTAGTAAACATTATAAAGGAAAGGTGTCTTTTTTAAAACAAAGAAAACATCCTGGGTATTGACATATAAATGTCTTTGGGATCTATGAATCCACTCAAAGATTCCACTCAGTCAGAAATCCTAACTAGACAAGGGGCTACAAGCCCTAAATCAACAGATCTATGAGCCAAAGAGATTTCCACCTCTGTTACTTTTAAATGGTTAATTGTTTATTGTTGTTAATATTCTTATTATTGTCTGTCTCTCACCCCCCCACATCACATTTTGGAAATAATCAGGCAGTTGAAGACTAACTGGCCTAAACCCACCAATTTTGTGGATTATGCTGCTTTTTCTTGAATCCAATATTATGTGTTTCCAGAAGAAACCTTTCCTATATTCACCTTTTTCCTTCAACTGCTTAGCATTTAAATCTGAAAACATATATTTGTTAGTGGACTCTAAGCTGTACCCAAGCAGTTTGATTGTCATTCAAATGCCTAAATCAGGGGTTTTCAAACTTGGCAACTTTAAATCTTGTGGACTTAAATGGCTGAAGAAGTCTGGGAGTTGAAGTCCACAAGTCTTAAAGTTGCCAAGTTTGAAAACCCCTGGTCTAAATTATGGAAGACAGAAGCCACCTGGGCTGTTTGAAGGAGACCAAATAGGACACCACAACCTTATCATATCCAGCATTTAAAACTAATATCAACATTCCTTCTAAGCTGGGAATAACATCGATTTAAAGCAGGATTTGAACTGTTTCCAGATACATTTTGATTGTGCAATTGCTCACCTTCATTTCTGAAACATACACATTAAGACCTTTCACTGGTAGCTTCCTCATTTTTTTACCCCCCCCCTTTTTTTTTTTACAACCCAACATGCATAAGAGAAAATTGAAGATATCTCCCCTTAGCTAGTGCTGTGTTGGATTGGGTTGTCCATTACCTTTTTAAAAAAATTCTCCAGCAACAGGTGTTAAAGTAGTTTTGATAAACCTTGATAAATAGGTTTCATACATTTGATAGAAACATAAACTTTTTGAAAATCACAGAAATGATAGTACAAATGATAGTAAGACAATGCAATCCAAAGTTCTATCTTGAGAGTAGATCTTTTGAAGATTATTCGGTGTATGTGTACTCAAATGTAACCTGGACTTTATGATATGGAAATAATTGTGTAGATAGATAAATGTTTGGGTGACGTGCAGAAGACTAGAAGTCAAAAACACTTGCCACTTACCTAACCATGAAAACAGCTAATTTGTTGCTCATTGCCTATAAACTAAGTTGCTGAAAATAATGTTTGAGGAGAAGTAAGGGGAGGAGTTTTGGATGAAAGGAATTGTGAGCTTGGCTCTGGTGTGGTGATCATGAGTTCCTAGCCTGATTATGTTCTCAGAGGCATTCTGTTATTAATTAAGACCACATATCCATATAGGTTCTGAATGGCTGAGCTCAATATCCTAGTTTTAAAAAGTAGAACCCACAAATATTAAGATTTCACAGAATGATGCCCAGTGAGTCACATTTGTTTGATCATCTCCTGTTCTTATTATGACTCAAACAGGATGTGATATCTGATTTTCTTATCAAAAATAATGCCAGTGAAGCAGAACTATCCTCTGCCTTATCTAGATCCCCATGACCAGTGCCAAAATCCCATCTTCTTTTAGCCAGTACCTAGCCGCTTAAATCTGTATCTGTACATCCTCAACAGTAGAGAAAAAGGACACGGGGGTACAAAAATAACACCACTCTTACCTCATAAATTACTCTATCACTATATATGACTCAACTCAGAGAGACATTCCTCAGTCACATCAGATGAAGAACTCATCTAGAATCTCAAATATTCAGAGAAGCATCCATATCACATAACCCCACATTTTCATTGGTCAGTGTATTTATATTTTACTTACCAATTGGCATGATTAAAAAGAAAGGAAGCCAACACAGGATGAAACATCCCACAACTATTCCCAAGCTTTTGGCTGCTTTCTTCTCCCGAGAGAACTTTAGAAGCCTTACGGAAAAGTTGGATTTCTGCTTGGTGGTAGGGGTAGCTCCTGCAGCTTCAGTGTTGTTCTTGCGGTGGATACGGAGAGTCACTTCTTCTGAGCGGGACTTCTCAGTCTTCAGGCCACATGACAATCCTTTGCTTTCCCTTTTGGCTACCACGTACACCCGGCAATACATCACCAGTATGATGACCAGGGGGAGATAGAAGGACCCAAGAGCAGAAAACAATACATAACTCGGGTCAGTGTTGATTTGGCAGATTGTTTCATCTTCTGGAGCTGGTTGTCTCCAGCCAAAAAGGGGACCTATGGATATCACAAGCGATAATGCCCACACACACAGCAGAGCCAAGAGACCTCTTTTTTCAGTCACTATTGCTGGGTACCTCAATGGGTAGCTCACTCCAATATATCGGTCTATAGAGATGACACAAAGGCTCATGATAGAAGCGGTGCAGCACAGAACGTCAACAGCTGCCCAGATGTTGCAGAAGATCCTCCCAAAAACCCAGTAGCCCAGGATGTCAAAAATAGCAGAAAAGGGGAGAACAATAGAAGTCAAGAGGAGATCAGCCACAGCCAAGTTGATAATGTAGTAATGGGTTACGCTTTGCAGATGTTTATGACAGGCAACGGAAAGGATGACCACAATGTTGCCCAGGACCCCAAAAACTATCAGCCCTCCAAAGATGACACCTAATAATATGGCCTTAAAAATATTTACTTGCTCCACAGTCTGGGTGCAATTGAAGCAGTCAGGGGCAGAGATGTTCTCAGAGGTCAGTCCCATTATCAAAACTGGTTAATGTTCATCCAGTGTGTTTGTGATTCTCTCTGCCCTTTCTTTGAAAGAGCCAAGAGCAAATATTTGGTAGTGTTGTGAGAAGCTTTATTTCCACATTGTAGATAGAAACTAATTGGAAATACTAGTCCGGCTTTATAAATGCAGAGGAGGGAGCAAAGCCATAGACTAATGAACATATTTGAAAATCCACATTTCTTCTTTTTCATTTGCTCCCAGGAAAAACATAGGCGTTTCTTGTTTCATAAATAATTCCAAAGCAATTATAATGGTTCTCTTTAGAATAGTCTCTTTGAAGTTTAACATACCTTGCTGGATGTTTGATGATGAAACCATGTTAAAAACTGAGCTAAAGACCTCTTTCTTAGTTTCTGCTTAGTTTTTAAAATAATACCCATTGAGCCACAAGATGCTTTTTGTTTCTAAGCAAGGAAAGTTGCAGATGTAGAAAGGCCATCAGCTTCCAGACTCTCTAAAAGTTCTTCATGGAAAGACACAGCACAAATAATAGCAGAGAATTCTTTGCTCTTTCTTATGTCTTCTTCATATCTGACTTTGAAAAATCTTCCCAGGTGAAAGAAAATTACTGTCTGTCACTCTGGTTGACTCTTCTCAACATCTAGTCTTTTCATCCATGACTAGCTTTCTGATCTCAAGTTGCCAAAGAAGTTGTAATAATTGTAAAGTTGTGACACCTTGACCCAGCATATAATCCTTTTAATAAACGATGGTTATGGACCTGCTAGGAACTCGGAGGAGATGGTGGTCTGTGCTCTTCTGCTTGACAGATGAGCTGTTTCCTAAAGAAGTCAAAAGGAGAAAACACATTTCAAACACCAGGCTTCTTGTTGGCCAATATTCCAACAGCAATATTTTTTCCAAAATTAGGAATCAAACTTTACTGAGTTTTTATCATTGCATACAGACTGTTGTTGACTGCAACACTGCTGGCTCATCAGTTGGTGCTCCTCAGACTGATTGCTTCTTATGTTTTTCATCAAATCACACCTCCGAATCTTGGGCAATAAAAAGATTGCTCTCTGACAAATTGGCCATTGATTACCCTGCAGCATCCCCCAGAAAAAAAAGGCAACATTGGGTCTTTTTAGAACAAGCAGGTCTTACGTGTGCCTTCTTTCTGTTACCTCTCTTGCAAGCAAAACAATCTGCAGCTTTATGCTAACAAGAAATCATGGACATTTCCATGCTAGCCTCACGGTAATTTGCAACATAAGAAAACCGATATTGCAGTGATTTCTCTTCCATTTCCTCCTCTACATTACAAATGAGTCTTACGTTAACTGAGAGGATACCTCAGCAAGCTCCGCTTGCGATTTTAGATGCATGGCTGAAGTTGCAATGCTTACTATGTATGGAATTCTCCTTACAGTCTAGTTTTTATTTGGTCTGATCAAAACAGCTTGATTGGCATCAGGGAATGATCTGTTTGAAATATCTGAATTTAGCTCTGGGCTCAGTAAAAAATACCTTTGGCATAGATATGTATATTGTAATACACATACAGGAGATCCCAGGGCCAGATTTGGAGATCTCTAATTAAAAGGAACAAACAACAATGACTATAAAGACCAATTCCTTATCTAAAACTTCAGAAAGTGAAGAAGAAACCCTATTGGACTTTGTCTGATTTGGCCAAATAAAGCTTCTTATGTTTCAAGATTAGAATACTGGGCATTCAAAGAACAGAACATAGAATAGAATAGAATAGAATAGAATAGAATAGAATTAGAATAGAATAGAATAGAATAGAATAGAATAGAATAGAATAGAATAGAATAGAATAGAATAGAATAGAATTCTTTGTTAGCCAAGTGTGATTGGACACAAGGTATTTGTCTCTGGTGCATACAGTAGGTTAAAATAAAAAAAATATAAGAATTTGTTTTGAACAAATGCATGTTTTCAAGCAAGCAACAGCATGTCATTCCTGGTGTCCCAACTAGGCTTATACGTTAGACCACAATAGGAAATGTATCCTGGGTGAAATAAGTACATGCATTTCTTTCTACAGAGGAGGGACCAATATCTCCACAGACTCAGTTTTGGGTGCTCCAAATAAGCAAGCATAGGAGTTAGTTGCACAATTTACTCATTTAGTTTCCACAGATTTTAAAATCCCTCTCCCTTTCCTAGCATGCTAAGCCCAAACACTCATCCCATTCTGTAACCAGGAAATGTCCTTTTTCTTCTCAGATTCTCAGATTTTGTCCTAGTCTCAATTTCTTTATCTTGGCTTAGGATAATCTTCTTTTGGGATTCCAGATTTTGTTGGATTTCAACTTCTATTAATGCTAGTCAGAATAGTTAGATGTGTTGGGAATTATAGATTAACAGCTCCTGGAAGTCACTAAATCCTTTATCTATCTTTTATTTTAGAGGTGGGCAACCATGTTATGGCTGATGGGAGAAAACAACATTATTATTAAATTAAATGTGTTACATTATAGATTATTAAATTATTCTTTGGCTGTTGAGTGCTTCTAGAATTTGAAGCTGATGCCATCAGAGACACCAGGACCAACATTTTGAAACTTGGGTTTATGGGCTGTGATTTTGAGGGGTTAATTCTCAATAGGTGTGTTAAGCCTATTATGGATTTCTTTTTATTTCCCAGAAAAAAGAACACAGTTGGAAATCATACCAAGGTAATTGGTTTGTTTGCTGCCAAATTTCAGTGCAGTAATTTGTGGAAATTCCAGAGGCTACAAAAAGTTTAGGGTCTTCTGATAGCCCATTGACAAGAAGTTGTCAACCCAAATTTATTAGGCAGAGAGCAAAAATGATTGGCAATGCAAAGGAGGCTGAATAAGCTTGTTCTAACAAAACAAAACAAAAGGCATAGGACTATTCTAGACCAATGGATTATTAGCATGGCATTGGCAGCCAGAACAACTGCAAAGTGTCCTTCCAGCTATATCTGGACAGTCCAAGAACTGCACCTAGGACTTTAAACATGTTTTGTGTTCCTGAGCTACGGTTTTGCAAAGGGCTGTTCCTAATTAAGAATAGCAAAGACAATAACATCATACAATAGGAACTCTTTCCTATAAGATTAATAATGGTAGAAAAAAATGAAGTAAGACATGAGTCTGCACATGTCTTCCATAAGTAGATTCTGAATATACGTACACATACACATACACACAAGTCAGAGGGGTGCTGCTTTAGAAGTGATATTTTAAACTTAGATTTTGTTTCTTTAGGGCTTCAGGATTTCTTTCCTACAGCATGGGTCAAATTAACAGCAAAGCTCAGAACATTGTGTTATTGCCAGTTGTTTCTGACTGTGAAGGGTCATTGCACTTATCTCTTTGGATACAAATGGATTTTGCATACAAATAGTATAGAGAACAGAACTGTTAGGCGCCTTGCATTTTGTGGCCTTTTGGACCCACTGTTTACAACTGTTATCCATGTTTTTGGGTAGAAGTTTGGTCAACTAAGGACAACCATCCATCTCATGAGCTAAACTCCATGCAGTAAAAAAAAGCACCCTCCTTGTCTTTAATCGGACACACACTTCCTGCAAATAGAAACTTTGCTTGATTTCCCCTAGATAATAATTAATAATTGAACTAATAATTAATAAAAGATAATTCTATTTTAAATGTGTATTTTTTTTTAAAAGAAAAAACTTCATCCAGCCATTTTTCTTTCCTTTAAAAAAACCAAAGGTATACCTTCTTTAAAAAAGCTGACGATGCTTCGATTGCAATGGAGAAAATAGGTGAAAAGCCAGACATACCTTTAGTGGGAGAACATTTCATAGCCAATTGGTAATTGAATCAATAAATGTGGCCCCACCATCACCAAAAACATGGCTTGGGGGGAATGCGACCCAGTATAAAATTTCAGGAGCCAACGAATATTAGTAAGCAGACATGCAAATTAATATATCGCAACACATTTCTAGTCAATTTTCCTTTCATTACTTCTTCTCTGTTGATTGTTGTGGACTCGGACAATTAAATATGAGAATTCCACAGAATGTAGGATGGAGGCAAACCCCAAATAGAGAAAGAAACGTCAATCTTGTCAACATTATTTGAAGGAAAGAAGGAAGGGAAAGAAGGAAGGAAGGAAGGAAGGAAGAAAAGGAAGGAAAGGAAGGAAAGAAAAGAAAGAAGGAAGGAAAGAAGGAAAGAAGGAAGGAAAGAAAGAAGGAAGGAAGGGAGGAAGGGAGGAAGGAAGATAGGCAGGTTATATCATTCTCAGCTAAGGACTTCTTTTGCATAGATATCCAAGGTCTTTCTCCACTTACCTCCTTCAAGCTCCTGAAACCCTCCTGTTGCAGGCTGGTTGAAAGGGGACGAATCAAAGGCAGTCATCCGAATAGCACAGTGGGACACTTTGCTTGCATATAACAACAATGAAATAAATAAATCAAAAATAAATCAGCATCCTCCTTCCCCCCCCCTGTAGTATATTTTGATGACTCACAATTACATGAATTCCCTCTGTCCCAATGGCTAAGGGTGGCTGAGTGCTGGTTTTATGATACCACTCTCTTCCTGAGTGAATAATGCTCCCCTGCTCGACTGTCAGGGAGAAGCAGTAACTTTACTGTGCTGTAGGAGCCGATGCAGGCAGCACTACGGTCCCTGTTGTGATTTACCGTAATCTCTTGCTGGTTACCGTATTTCAGCACAAGAAAGGGCACTTCTGACAGTTGTCAACATTTTTTTCTGTTGACTCCTCTTTCTTTTCTTTCCCTCCCTCTGTCTCTCTCTCTCCCTCCCTCCCTCTTTCTGTGTGAGTCTGCTTGTCAGCTGTGAGCAAATACTCAGTCTGCTTTAAAGAAGGGGGAAAAAGGGAACCAAGTGGCAAAGGATTACTACCGCAAGTGGTGAGAAGCTAGTTTGCATTTACACACCACCTTTCCTATTTATGCTGGATGTTTGTACATTCTGAATTACACCTAAATGCAGTTTGTTAAGGGTGTGTGTGCGCGGGGAGGGGGAGAGAAAGGAGTAACAAGATTGTGAAGAAAAGGATGTACATTGAGTGTGTTTGTAGGTGTGTATTTGTAGAATATCAATTGCCATTGAGTTTGACAGCGAGATTCATACCAAGAGGCAAACCAATTGTTCTTGTTGAAAGAGGCAACAACATGCTTTGTTATAGAAGAAAACATATGTAGCTCAGGGTTGAACTAGGAAGTCCTGGGTGGTCTCTGAGAACGGTTGTTTGCTTGCAGATGATTTATGATCTGACCAGGTAACCTCATCGGAGCACTGGTAATGTTAACTACTCGGGTACTGAAATGTTTGCAAGCAAAGCAACCAAGCTCAGAGGGCACCAAGGACACCACATGCTTTATTTTGGCAAAGAACCAAGGTTGCTTGGAACCTCCTTCCATCTCCTACCTTCTGTCCAAGCCTTGGGTCCAGAATGAGGTCTCCTTGGGCTTACAGGAGGGCATACTGGAATAGTTTGTCAAAGAATGGGCTAAACCAGGCTGCAGGAGTTGAGTTGGCACCCTGTCCCCTCCATGGTGCATGCCAATGCATTTGATGAGGGAGCAGCACCTTCTCCAGAGAGAAGCAGAGCAAAGCACCATGGTCATTTCGGCTTCTTTTGGATGTGTAGGACAACATTAATAACATTATTAGGGAGAGCTTTATCTAACCTTCATCAAAGTGCACTGTCCTACGAATATGCACTCCTCTCTCTGGCTCTCTGTAGCCAAATCTTTAGTTATTTTGGCCAGGCCTCTCTTTTGCAAAAAGGCAGACTTTTATGGCTTCCTTTAAAGTGATTGTTACATTTTTTTGATTAGCTGTTGTGTGATTATTTAAAAAGATACATATGCAGCTCTCTTTCAAACACTTTTGAAGCAGTTGGCATGGAAGATCACAAAACATTTGAAATCGGCACTAGAGAAAAAAAATCTAACATGGATAGGGTTACATTGCAAAGTATGGTATCTAAGTGCTCTTATTCTGCAAAATTGGAAACCTGCAGAATAGGTTGAATAGAGAAAGTGTAAAGTTTCCCCCCCCAAATAACTTGTTCTGCAAAATTCTCTTTTTCTCAGTGTGTTGAAATAAAAACCCCAAGGAAAAACTCTTTCCTCCTCTATGTGGTGGTTTATGATTTACTACCTTTATATGGCCACCTATATAACTCTGGATGGCAAATGGAGCTTTCCCCCATCACATTGTTCAGGCAACGAAGGCATGCGAACCACCCTGTGAATCAAAGAATTTTGACTGACAGGGTCTAGAAAGACGGCCTTCACTACTGCTACCACTACATTGAGGAACAGAGCTGAGGAAATCCCCCAATATCTTGGCCTTCCTCAAAGGGGTCAAAACCTGGCTGTATAGCCTTGCGTGGGCGACACGGGCCCATACAGTCATGGGGCCGGTTGGCCCCATGAGACCATCCCCCCTGCCTGTATTAACAATGGCTAACCTTGGAACTCTCCATCTTTTGAAATTTTATAATGTTTTATATATATAGAGAGAGAAAGTGTAAACTTTACACTTTCTCTCTCTATATACATATATATATATACACACACACACATATGGAGCACTGGGGAATTACCGGAGCACTGGGGAATTACCGGAGGACTGGAAAAGAGCTGATGTAGTTCCCATCTTCAAAAAAGGGAAAAAAATGGACCCAGGAAATTACAGACCTATCAGCCTGACCTCAATACCTGGGAAGATTCTGGAAAAGATAATCAAACAATGAATCAGCGAACACCTAGAGGCAAACAAAATCACTACTAAAAGCCAACATGGGTTTGTCAAAAACAGATCATGCCAGACAAACCTTATTGCATTCTTTGACCAAGTGACAAAATTAGTGGATCAGAGGAATGCTGTGGATATAATTTACTTGGATTTCAGTAAGGCATTTGATAAAGTAGATCACAACCTACTACTTGATAAGATAGAAAAAAGTGGGTTAGACAGCATCACCACCAGATGGATTCGTAGCTGGCTGACCGGCCGTACTCAGCATGTGGTCCTCAATGGAACCACATCTACATGGAGGGAAGTGTGCAGTGGGGTGCCCCAGGGCTCTGTTCTGGGGCCAGTGCTCTTCAACATCTTCATCAACGATTTGGACGAGGGGATAGATGGGGAACTCATCAAATTTGCGATGACACCAAGCTGGCAGGAATAGCCAACACTCCAGAAGACAGGCTTAAGATACAGGAGGACCTGGACAGACTTGAACATTGGGCGCTATCTAACAAAATGAAATTCAATGGTGAAAAAAGTAAGGTTTCTACATTTAGGCAAGAAAACCAAATGTACAGGTATAGTATAGGGGGTACCTTGCTCAATAGTAGTAACTGTGAGAGGGATCTCGGAGTCCTAGTGGACAATCACTTAAATATGAGCCAGCAGTGTGCTGCAGCTGCCAAAAAGCCAACACAGTGCTGGGCTGCATTAACAGAGGGATAGAATCAAGATCACGTGAAGTATTAATACCACTTTACAATGCCTTGGTAAGGCCACACTTGGAATACTGCATCCAGTTTTGGTCACCACGATGTAAAAAAGATGTTGAGACTCTAGAAAGAGTGCAGAGAAGGGCAACAAAGATGATTAGGGGACTGGAGGCTAAAGCATATAAGGAACGTTGCTGGAATTGGGTATGTCTAGTTTAATGAAAAGAAGGACTAGGGGGACATGATAGCAGTATTCCAATATCTCAGGGGTTGCCACAAAGAAGAGGGAGTCAAGCTATTTCCAAGGCGCCTGAGGGCAGGACAAGAAGCAATGGATGGAAACTAGTCAAGGAGAGAAGCAACCTGGAACTGGAGAAACTTCCTGACAGTTAGAACAATTAACCAGTGGAACAACCTGCCTCCAGAAGCGGTGAATGCTCCAACACTGGAAGTTTTTAAGAAGAGACTGGACAGCCATTTGTCTGAAATGGTATAGGGTTTCCTGCCTGAGCAGGGGGTTGGACTCGATGACCTCCAAGGTCCCTTCCAACTTTATTATTATTATTATTATTATTATTATTATTATTATTATTATATTATTATTATTATTATTATTATTATTATTTATTATTATTATTATTATTATTATTATTATTATTATTATTATTATTATTATTATTAATACATTACATAATTAACATAATATATACATATATAGTTAGATATATATATACACACGAACTCACACATATATATATACATAGATTATATCTACATATATATATATACATTAATATATATATCTTCTGCATATGATTATACATCTATTATATTATCCATATACCCACGCACACACATAGTATATTCCATATATATATATATGCACAGATACATATACATATATACATATATAAACATATACATCACACCACACACACACACCGACACACACACACACACCCACATATATATATATATATATATTTTTCTTGGTTTTCACGGGTGTTTGTATGTAGGTCTTTGGTAATTCGGGTTTTCTCCCGTGTAAAATTGAAGTGTCTTGCGACGTTCGACGAAGTCCATTCGTCATCTTCAGGCTGGTTTCTCTTCGGCTCGTGCTTCTAGAAGCAATGTGTGATCGCAGCTGTTTCTTCCTTTTAACTGCCAGTGGAGGTATGAACTGATTGGATGGGAGCTTGGCTGTGTTCTGATTGGGTGGAGGTGTGTTCTGATTGGTTAGGGGCTTGGCTGTGCTCTGATTGGATGGGGGGTTGGCTGTGCTCTGATTGGCGGGGGGGTGCTCTGCTTGGGTGGGGCACCTGTTGTGCTCAGATTAGTCTGAGTTGCAGGGGGATTTGAGATGGAGAGCTGCATTGCTGTTGTTTGGCTTCGCGTTCGTGGTCGTGCCACATCTTCAGGTGGTGTCAGTTTTGCTTCACGTTGAAATGGAGGGGTTTAAAATGGCCAATGATGCAGCTGTGGTCTGGTTTCTGGTCCGGTCGTGCTCATCATCGGTGCGGGTTTGAGTCTGCTTTTTGTGTGGATGTGTGTGGTGAATCATGTGTGGTCTTCGTGAGTGGGGTCCAGTGTTGCTCCTTGTGCTAGGGATTTCGTCTGTCAATAAGGCTGGGTTTCCAATGGCTGGTAGGCGGGAGGTATCATCTCGTTTATTCATGCTGTGTGGGCGTTTTTTCTATCTCGATGGCTTCTCTGATTATTCTGTTGTTAAAGTGTTCAGTTTTGGCAATAGTTTGGTATTTTTAAAGTCAATTTTATGTCCTGTGGCTTTGAGGTGTTGGACCAGGGAGGAAGTTTGGTTCCTCTTTTCTGACTGAGTTCTTGTGTTCTTCAATGCGTGCACTTATTCTTCTGTTGGTTTGTCCGATGTATGTGGTGGGCAGGCGGTGCATGGGATTTCATATACTCCTTGATTTTCTAACTCAATTTTGTCCTTGGGGTTTCTTAGGATGGTGGATATTTTTCGGTTTGTGCAGAATGCTGTCTTGATGTTGTGTTTGTGGAGGATCTTGCTGATTTTGTCTGTGGTGCCTTTTATGTATGGGAGGAGGGCTTTGCCGTTTTCTTGTTCTATGTCTTGGATTTTTAGTGGGGGTTTCTTTTTGGATTAAGTTGGTAATCTTATTTCTTGGAATCCGTTGGATGTTAGTACATTAGTGAGAGTGTGTAGTTCGGTTTTTAGGTGTTGTTCGTCAGCTAAGCGTTTTGTTCTCGAGATGAGTGTCTTGGCTACGGAGGCTTGATCTGTGCTGGGTGGTGGTGTGAGAGTGCTGCAGATAGCGGTTGTGTGTGTTTTCTTCTGGTAGATGGTTTGTCCTAGGGAGCCATTGATTTCTTGTAGCTAAGAATCCAGAAGGGAAGTTGGCTTGTTAGCTTCTGTTTCCATGGTGAACTGTATTTTGGGGTGTAGTGTTGAGGTGTGAGGAAGTTGTCTAGTTTTTCTTTCCCATGTGGCCAGATTATGAAGGTGTCGTCTACGTATCTGAGCCAGTTTGGGTTTATGATCAGATTTTTCTAGAGCTTGGGTTTTCAAAGTGTTCCATGTAGAAGGTTTGCAAACAGGTGAGAGGGGTGATCCAATGGGTGCTCCTTCTATTTGTTTGTATTTTTGTCCGTTGTAGATGAAGTATGTGTGGATAGGCATGGTTGGTCAGATCTTAGGATGTGCTTGGGGGGTTATATTTTTTGGATAGCTGTCAAGGCTTCTTTGATTGGCACTTGTGAAGAGGGAAATGACATCAACTCACGAGTAGGTCGCTGGGCTGTAATTTTTGTTCTTTATGATCTCTATGAATTTGGAATGAGTTTTTACGTGTGAGGTGATGGATTCTGCATAGGGTTGTAGTTGTTTGGCGAGAAATTTGGCTAGGTTTTGTAGAGGTGAGCTATGGAGCTGGCATGGGTCTAAGTGGAGTTCCTTCTTTGTGTATCTTGGGGAGACCATAGAGCTTAGGGCATCTGGATGATTTTTCTCTGGGAATGATTCTTGCTGATATCTTCGCTGATGGGGGGCTTTTATTTTGGATCTAGTGGTTTTTCCGGTAGGTGGTGGGATCTGTGTTTTAGGGGTTTGTATGTGGAGTCTTGGAGTAGGTTGGTTAATTGGTTTGGTAGTCAGATGTGTTCATAACCACCGTGGCGTTGCCCTTGTCCTGTGGTAGGATTATTATGCTGGTGTCTTCTTTCAGGTAAGTAGAGCTGCTGTTCCTCTTTGTGTAAGTTGCTTTTGTGGCTTGCTGGTGCAGAGGAGTGGAGATTTCGAGTCTGATTCTTTACGTCATCGGGGTGATTTTGGTAGGCTGGTTTCAACTTTCCGCATATAATGTTTTTCGTGTGATGTGTTGGGAGCGACTGCAAAGTTGACTCCTTTGAAAGGACAGTGGTTTCATCTTACACCGGACAAAAATACAAACAATAGAAGAGGCACCCATGTGATCCCCCTCTCGACACTGTCATTGCAAACTCGTGCATGGAACACTTTTGAACCCAAAGCTCTAGAAAATCTATCAGAAACCCAAACTCTGCTCAGATACGTAGACGCACTTCCTAGTCGGCCGCATGGAAAGAAAAACTAGACGAACTTCCTCCAGCACCTGCAAACATCCTACACCCCAAAATCAGTTCACCATGGAAACTGTAAGCTAAACAAGCAACTTCCCTTCCGGATGTCTTAGTCTACAAGAAATCCATGGCTCCCTTAGGACACAACATCTACCGAAGAAAACACCACAACCGCTATTTGCACGCACTCTCACACCACCACCCAGCCTCATATCAACTCCGTAGCCAAGACGACTCATCTCGAGAACAAAACGCTTAGCT
Source organism: Azemiops feae (assembly GCA_023970755.1). NCBI lineage: Eukaryota > Metazoa > Chordata > Lepidosauria > Squamata > Viperidae > Azemiops > Azemiops feae. The sequence goes on along the minus strand of JALGBA010000746.1, from coordinate 416,996 downwards.
GACTAACAACACACTAAAAACCGAACTACACACTCTCACAATGACTAACATCCACGGATTCCAAAGAAATAAGATTACTCAACTTAGCCAAAAAGAAACTCCCCACTAAAATCCAAGATAGAACAAGAAACACAAAGCCCTCCTCCCTACATAAAAGCACCACAGACAAAATCAGCAAGATCCTCCACAAACACAACATCACATCATTCTGCACAAACCGAAAATATCCACCATCCTAATACACCCCAAGGACAAAATTGAGTTAGAAAATCAGGATATGATGAAATCCCATGCCCGCTGCCCCATCCACATACATCGACAAACCAACGAAGAATAATTGCACGCATTGAGAACACAATAACTCAGTTCAGAAATAGGAACCAACTGCTCCCTGGTCCAACACCTCAAAGCCACAGGACATAAATGACTTTAAAAATACCAAAACTATTGCAAAACTGACACTTTAACAACAAATAATCGAGAAGCCATCGATATGAAAACGCCACACAGCATGAATAAACGAGATGATACTCCCGCCTACCAGCCATTTTGGAAACCCAGCCTTTTGACAGACGAATCCCTTGCACAAGGACAACACTGGACCCCACTCACGAAGACCACACATGTATGTCACCACCACACATCCACACAAAAGCAGACCAAACCCGCACCGATGATGAGCACGACCACGGACCAGAAACGACCATAGCTCATCATTGGCCTTTTAAACCCCTCCTTTCATACTGAAGCAACTACACCCACCCTTGAAGATGTGGCACGACCACGAACGCGAAGCCAAACAACAGCAATGCAGCTCTCCATCTCAAATCCCCCTGCAACTCAGACTAATCTGAGCACAACAGGGCCCCCACCCAAGCAGAGCACAACCCCCCGCCAATCAGAGCACAGCCAACCCCCCATCCAATCAGAGCACAGCCAAGCCCCTAACCAATCAGAACACACCACCACCCAATCAGAACACAGCCAAGCTCCCATCCAATCAGTTCATACCTCCACTGGCAGTTAAAAGGAAGAAACAGCTGCGATCACACATTGCTTCTAGAAGCACGAGGCCGAAGAGACACCAGCCTGAAGATGACGAATGAGACTTCGTCGAAACGTCGCCAAGACACTTCCAATTTTACACGGGAGAAAACCCGAATTACCAAAGACCTACATATATATATATATATATATATATATATATATATATATATATATATATATATATATATATTTGTTTTCTGAGGTTTTCACGGGTGTTTGTATGTAGGTCTTTGGTAATTCGGGTTTTCTCCCGTGTATATATATATAAAATAATCTTAAATTATTCTGTTTTTAATGTTTAATTTTATGGATCAAATTGTACACCACTCAGCGTTCCTCTCAAAGGGAGATTGGCAATAAGAAGTGTGTATATGTGTGTGTGTATGTGTGTGTATATTTATGTGTATGTACCAATGAAGTAGACTATTTGTAGCTCAGTGACTAGCACTGATGATGTTACCTGGTGAAAGGAATAAAGTATTATTCATAAATTTCTAATGAAGGTCGATAGAAGAAGCCACCTGAAAGTCATAAAAAACAGACAAGTAAATTACAGACAAATAAGAAAAGCAGAAGTTGCTAGCTAACCTAAACCGCAAGCAGAGGAAATACAGAAATAACTATAGGAGCCAAGCTTTGTTAACAGAAAATTAGATGGTGATAGATAGGATGTGCTCAAAGGGGCTTCCTGGAACATGGGGAGGGGGTGGTGGTTTTTAGGTGTCCGGATTAGGTGTCGGGTGAGATAAGGGGCGTTGGGTGCGATAGGGGAGGGGGAAATCTGTATCGGAGGTAGGATATAAAAATGTGTCAAACAGCTCTTGGAGGTGTGGCTGAACTCCTGTGTGTGTTTGGGTCCACCAGGCCTTTGCAAACGCTTCTTTTTGAATAAAACTTTGTTGCTGGAATTCCAACTGAATTTGTTTGTTTTTGGATCTTGAGCCACGTTCCAAACACCTAGTTTGGGTAATGAAATGTCTGCAAGAAAACAAGCAAGCTCAGAGAGCACCAAGGACCCCTCATAGGTGTATGTGTATGTATATGTATATATGTGTGTGTATGTGCATATGTATTGAATAACTACATACATACACGCGCGCACACACGCACACACTAGTTATTCAATCAATTAAATGAACTGTCAACTGTCTCCCCAAACCCCAAGCTGAAGCCTTTATAAACATCTTATTATTCATACACAGAGCAAAGGTCCATTAACATTTGGACCCCAGTGCCTGGTAGGAAAAAAAAACCAGGTCCCTGGGCCACCTGTATGACTCTAGGAGGAGGTAATTCCATAAGGTAGATACTATATTTCCTAGGACCCATTTAAGTCTAAAATGCCATAACTGGTCATGGTGGGCAAAATACATTCAAAGAAGTCCAGGAAAGAATACATAATATAAATATTTATTTATATAAAATGACAGTTTTTAAACATTTTGACATTTAAAGAAATCTTGTTCTGAATCATTTTCTTTTTCCTTTAAAAGCAGCACGATAGCAGCTGGTGTTCCCCCAAAGTGGGAGTGCTCCCCATATCTTCCATCTGATTCTGTCAATTATGCCCACTCAATATTTCCTGTTGTGGCTTGAAAAATAAATAAAGAAAAAAAACCCCAGTCTGATCATTCAATACAGATATTTAAGTATTTCTCCCATTTTAACGACTGTGATCATAAGTGTGGCAGAATGCTTCAGGAGGATTAAAGATAAAGCAGTCACTGTAGACTTAAATGAGGTTAAATAAAAAAATATATAAGTTAATTCCATTTATTTCTGATGCTTATAAAACTTACCATTAAGCTGCATTCATTTGCACTCAAAAGGAATTCCTGCTGCATTGAAGGGAGCTTATTTTTCATTGTACAGCTGAAACCATAGATAAGACGGGGGGGAAAAACAGGAAAAAATACCATTGGCCCCTATCTGAAGTCCTCCTAATCTCTAGGGATGATATAGGTAATCCTTGATTTATGGCCACAATTGAGTCCAGAATTTATGTTGCTAAGTGAGAAATTTATTAAGTGAGTTTTGTCCCATTTTATGACTTTTTTTTTGCCACATTTGTTAAGGGAATCACTGCAGCTGTTAAATTAGTAACATGATTGTTAAGTGAATCTGGCTTCCCCATTGCTTGTCAGAAGGTAAAAAAAAATGGTCACATGACCCCGGGACATTGCGACCATCGTAAATATGAATCAGTTGTCAAGCATCCAAATGTAAATCACATGATCATGGGGATGCTGCAACATCCTGGTCATAAGTCACTTTTTTCAGTGCCGTTATAACTTTGAACGGTCACTAAACAAACTGTTGTAAATCTAGAACTACATGTATAGCCAAAATATGAGACTTTTCATTTATTTTCAAGTGCTGGAGGAAGTTTAGGGATAGAAACTTAAATCAACATTTCATGTCTTAAAAAGCTTGAATTCACCACAACACTGGGATCATAAACACTACACACTCACTTTTGGAGTGTAGCTCTTGATCTGTTGGGTTAAGCTTAGTATGGCCCTCAGGCCAAAGAACATGGGGATCCCTCTGCTAAGATATACAAAAGGGATTTAATGATGCTTTTGAGAATAACACATATAGAATTCACCTTTATGGAAAAAGCCAATCTAAGAAAATATTTCTCTTCCTCTTAAATATTCTAACTTTCAGTGATCTGTTATTTTGCTTTATGAGTTATTCTGTTCCTGATAATTGTCACTGATATTTACATGCCACCTGAATTTTATCAACCAGCATTTTATTTGTTTTTTAAAAGTAAGATATTCAGTTATGTCAAACCAACTAATGAAATACTGAAAATTGTTATCTAAGTAATTTAATTTTTAGGACGCGAGTAAATTCTGTTGATTCATTTTGAGGTTTTTTTTTTCTTTCTTCTTTCCTTTCCATTCTAAAAAAGTTAAATGACAACGGTAATAAGTATAATAGCAGGAGCAGGAAAAGGAGAAAAAGAAGAAGTAGAAAAAGGAGAATATGAAGTAGAAACAACAATTTTAGAATGCAGTTTTTTTTAGAGCATAATATAATATCATCATGACGGAGAGGGGTATGAGATTTGTCTTTAAGATATTATTTTGTTTTGTCTATTAAAAACAAGTTTTGGAGACTTGTTGTAATCAATTGCCTTTTCATATCTTGTCTCCCTTCCAGCACTTTACATATTCTCTTCCCCTTCCTCCCAATATACAGCAAACTTGGCTTTAAATAAATAAAAAAATCAGCTGGAGTGTTATTTAAATGGTCTGTTGCTGTTTATAGATGTTAGGATTACCTTCCAGAATGAGAAGCGAAACGTCTTCAAAAGAAACACGAGACAGTCCAGTTGCCTGAAAAAAGCACCTTTGGGCCTTCCAGAATGGGTTGGCGTGAAGCAGTTATGTGCACTGCCCCTCCTCACTTTGCTCATTACATCAGAGCCCTTGGAAGACCCCTGAATTTAGCAAAAGAAAGGCCTAAATCAGAAAGGCTGGAGTGAAACAGTTTAATAAGTTGATTATATGGTAACAGATGAAATGGAACAGCCTGTGCTGCCAAAAATGCCTTCACAAATTTCAGGGGACATGGATCATTAATAAAAGAGAAGCTAAAACATAGATAGCTAAACTGTTAATCCTCCTCCTCCCCCTCTTCCCCCTCCCCCTCCCCCTCCCCCTCCCCTTCCCCTTCCCCTTCCCCCTCCTCCTCCTCTGTTATTGAATGAAGCAGGGTAAGGTCATATAAACTCAGAACGGAAGAATAGCAAAGTATCCAACCGTCACCAGAGTTGAGTCTCAGTTTCTTCTGGGTGACCTGAAGGGAAGCAGGTATACTAATCAGAATTTAATAGTAAAGCATGTCTAATTAGATCAGTTGATGATTTAGTGGCTAATTAGATTGTTTCCCCTTCTCCTGGTCATTTAACATGCTCAATTTCACTCACTTGATCACCTCTGACTGTTGAGGAATGTTGACGCTGCCATTTATGTTCATGGTCTAAGAATAGACAAATAGACCGTGTCAAATTTGTCTAAGGTGCGTATAATTCACTGTGTAGTACAACTTCTCATACTTGAAATAGTAAGAAAAATTGTAATGATTTTCATGCATAGGTTCACATGGAAAAAATATCCGTTCATTTTTAAGGGTTGTTCCTCAACCCTCTTAACGGTTTAGCCAACATTAAAGCAGAATTGGAATATCTTGGTATCTCAGCATTCAGTAATTTTGGATTGTATTTATTTAATAGTTAAGTAATGTTATTTTAGCTTTTCTAAGCTGCTTCTATTTTCTCTGCATTCTTTTCTTTCTACCGTCATAGTCCTCCTTTATTCTGTATTTTTTGCCTTTTTTTTTTTTAAGAAAAAAATTCCTCCATGCTCTGTAATCCTTGTCATGGAAGTGGATTGAATCTTGGTCCCTGACTTGAATAATTGTAATTTAGTGCTTTGTGCAAACTCAGAAAATTCAGCAAGTGCATGAAATGGATTGCATGCACCCAACCAGCCAATTTGTTTCTTCCTGAAGAAAAACAAAACAAAACTGAAAAAAATCTTTAGTGCACATTTTTGGCAGGGTAATCTGAGGCTTAGGATCACTGGATATGGTTTGTTGCTTATATCTAGATGCAAGTTGCCTCCGGTTTCAGCCAATTTTTAATTGCATATGAGGGAAGTAGAGATGAGCCATGTTAGTGATTATATGGAGGCAGAGGGTAGAGTGAGTTGAGCAGAGGAACACAAAAAGTCCTCTCATTCTCAGTGCAGCCGCAACCACAAATATGGCTGAATGTGGGAATGAATTGCAATTTCTTTCATTCCAGATCAGCCCAGCAGACACAGAAGTGGGTTTCTAAGAAGGAACCTCTAGATCAGGGCTTTTCAACCTTTTCACCAATTGTACCACTTTTAGAATATGGCAATATTCGAGTACCACCTAGCAAGGTGTCAAAAACTTGATGACCAAAAAAAAAACCCTGTTCAAAGTTGCAATTGCACTGAAATGACTTATGACCATTTTCACACTTATGACCATTGCAGCATGCCCAGGGTCATGTGATTTATATTTGGATACTTGGCAACTGATTCATATTTATGATGGTCACAGTGTCCCAGGGTCATGTGATCCCCTTCTGCAACCTTTTGACAAGCAAAGTCAATGGCAGGGCTGCTGGTGGCCAAGTGCTAAGGCAGGACTTCCCTCCCTCCCTCCTTGTCTGCCTCCCTCTTTCTCATGCCCACCTCCTTCTGAAGGAAGAATTTGAACACCCCCCCCCATATTTTTTCTCTTCCATATATTCATCAAACAAGGAAAAGCCTCCAGAAACAGAAAAGACAAACTGCTGAGTGAACTAGCTTAAAAAGGCACATTCCCCTTTAAGAATTAGCTACTGGCTAGAAAGGAAAGTCAGGAAGAAAAAAAAAATGTAGTAAGTATTGGCTGCCGCTAAGGCAGCCTCCCCAAATGGCCCCATTCAGGAATCTACAGGCAAAATCCATTCAGGAGAAAAATACTTCAAAATCCCTTGCAGCAAAACTTACAGCTAACAATAGCAGAGCAATAGAAGCTAACACGAGCCATCAGCCAAATAGAAATTGCCAAACACTCCTTAAGAACACAAAGCCCACATTGCACAAATCCCAGAACTTCAAAGTCACAAAAGCACATAAGAATCCTTCCACTCTCCATCTCCCTCCCTCCCTCCCTCCCTCCCTCCTCCGTGCCTCTGCAGCTCCAGAGGACTCTCTCACTGTAAGTCTTTGCCTGTGCTGGCTCTTTCCCTTCCCCACTACACTTTGCTAGGCAGGGCTGCGTACCACCTGCCACTCGTTAATGTACCACAAGTGGTACGCGTACCACAGGTTGAAAAGCCCTGCTCTAGATGGATCTTCTTGTGCTTTTCTTTTTCTGTGTCGGAAGCACCAAAGTGCTTCCATGATGAAAGGATTTGCTGGTGACATCTCTGTTGCCCAGGGGACATCCAGTTGGGGGCTCCTTTCATGTCCCTGTGAAGTTGCCCACCGAAATGGTACCCATTAATGTACTCATGGTTGCCTGCTTTCGAATAGCTAAGTTAGCAGGAGCTGGAGCTTGTGACAGGAACTCACCCTGCCCCATGGCAGCAACAGGTCTCAAACAAAAGACTGTTGATTGTCAGTTCAGAGTCCTAATCTCATAAGCCACTTGCTCCCTTCCTGTGCTAAAAGTACTTATATGCCACTTGATATAGCTGGAAGGTTGCTGGCTTTGTCATCATTATGAATCCATATGGTTCCACTATAGATCCATATGTAGGGGCTTATATTTTTGTGTGGCAGCTAATCCTGGTGCTCTCATTGCTGCCCCAGGAACCCATCTGATCTGGCTCCATTCAAAATGCTGATTTTGGCTTACAAAACCCTATGTGGCTCAATTCCTATGCAGATCCAAGATGTTATCTGATGCCCAGATTTATATCTTCTGATGCCCATTCTCACAGTAGTGGCAAAACAAAACAAAACAAGAAAGTATTTGCAGCAACATGACTGAAGCCCCATCTATCAAGATTGTGTGCATGCACAAAGGGCAAAGCTTCAACCACATTGCTGGGATTGGTATGTTTGATCCCTCCTTTTTAGTGATGGTACATTCTTGCACCCTTTCAAAGTGAAGATCATATTGTTCCAATGACTTTGTGGAAATGGGGGGTCCTTATGTACTGACATGTTATGTGGGACTTGCTTTGTTTTCATTGTCTGCCTTGCAAACTGGCCGATGTCTCTGGAGAAGGTGGTAGATAAATCTGCATAGTTATTTGAATTGGATGCACTGCACGAATATGTGACTCAGAAAATGACTCATTTTCCATTTTCCAACTGTATCGGTGCCATTTCCTATATGCCTCAGGGAAAGAGGTACATAGATGAGGTTGCGTTTATGATGTTTTTTTGTTTTTCAAAACTATGACCTCCTTGCCTTCTAAAAGCATTCTAAGTTTGAATTGTGGAAGCCTAGCTTGACCAGCTCATACCTTGTGACCTTGAAGCTCTCCCTTTTGACCATCCATGTTCAACCACATATAAAATGAAGGTAAATTTACAGTGATGATATATGGCAAACTGTATGAGGAATGGCTAAAGGAAGGTTGGAAGGAATTGTGGTTAACAACCTGTCTATACATAGCTTTCCATCTGCAAAACCACCTCACAATTTAAGTGTAACCAGACAGATGTGGAAAAGAGAGGGGGGGGGAAAGAGATTTTGTTCCCTTTTGTTGAATATTCCACTGATCAGCTTTCTAACTTACTAAATTTCTTTCTTTCTCTGAATTCACTTTTAGAAGTAATTCTAGGAAGTTGAAAAACTGCAATATATTATGTTAAAAATTAAATTCATCAGTAAGACAGTAGCGGGAGGGGGGGGGGAAAGCAAAGGCAATGAATTAATGAGTTATTATGTTTTATAATCAATTGCTAGAGTGCTGAATGTAGTCTTCAGAGCCTAGAACGTTTATAATGTACAGTAGCTTACTTTTAATTTTCTCAAGAATGGAACTTCATGACAAGAAAAAGGATGGCTGGATGTTGGATTGAATCCAAGCTAAGTAAATTAAGCTTATTTCACGGAAATCACTTTGCCAATATTTAAATCTCAGTGATTTTAGTGGTAACTAATTTCATTTAACTTAGTGGTAACAAATTTCACTTAACTTAGTTCACATCTAATTTACTATCTCCTTATACTTCTTCTGGACTGTGTCATAGGAAACCAGAAGTGGACAGGCTGGTCATAAGTGAGGAACTTTTCAAGGAGTTGCCAGGCTCCTCCACCACCTGGAAGACTCTGAAAGTGTATGTCATCTCTAAAAAAACCCAAAAAGAATATACTTAACTTTTCTCTGAAGATGTTTTCCAACAGAGAAACAGTCCTGGGGATAGCAGAATTCTGAGAAGTTTGGCCTGAATTCTTGGGCCAATTCAAGGAAGGTAAGATAAGGGAGAGGGAAGAATCTTAAAACGTTCCTTCCATCATACTTAGCTGAATGTATCCATTGCTGTCAATTTCCCAGGACTGATTTCAATGAAAGAAACAAATGCAAGGTTTTTGTGTTCTTCATTTTCCATTTTCCATGAAAGATGGTTGAAAGACAGGAGCAGATTCTCTCCTGAATGCTGAAAATGCCATAAGAGAATCCAGAGAAATAAAGACAAGTTGAGAGAAGGTTTTTATCTTAGTTTCAGCAAATGTTTTGCACAATAATTTCCCAGAAGGATCAAAAGTCCAGCCAATGTTTTTCTTCCTTCCTTCCTTTCGAAATAAATGCAACAAGTACTGATGTACCAGGTTATAGATGGAGGGGTGATATTGGAGATTTATGGCCTTACTGTTCAGTTTATGTAACATTTTCTATCTGAGCTGATAGGAAGCTCTTGAGAGAATAATTTGCAATTGCTCACAGAACTGCTATTTCACAACCTCTGGAGTGCATTGAGATTGACACCTGTCAGAGCTCCATTATGACAATTTCCACTGCTGTTAAAAAGTTACCATTAGCAACCTGTATGATACCAAAAGGGGATGTGTTAACCTTTCTAATGCTCAGAAGTTTAACCTATTACTGCATTTTCCTTATGAGTTGAATAATTGAATAATTCAATTCCTTTGTTTTAATTTCATTTTAAAAATGTCTCCCTTCAAAACTGAATTTTCCCAGAGCTGTTTGTAATGTACCTGCAAGTTAAATTGGGTTTAGAAATTCTTTCAAAGGAGAAGATAATTTGGGAGAAAATCTCATGCAAGATTATTTGTAACTTATTTTGTTATGAGCTGTGTGAATGCCCATACCAATCCTTTCCATAGGCATCTGCAACCTATCTGGGCTTCCCACTTTTTCATTAAATCTAAAGAGAGAAGACTTCAAAGAAAGCTCTTTCCAAGCTCTTTCCAAGGAACCTTTTTTGGCTATAATGCCTCTGTCAATATGAAGATTCTTACTCTTGGCCAAAGTTTGGACAATTTCTACTGCCCAGTGAGAAATTTCTTCTGTCCATGCATTTGATGAAGAGTTGTGAAGGACCACTTGTGCTGAGCTGTATTATTGCTCTTTCCTCTTGCCCCTTTTATTCAGCTTACATAACAAGTTGGAAGAACAGAAAGGTCAAAAATAGTGAGAATAGCAATAGCAGTTAGACTTATATACCGCTTCATAGTGCTTTACAGCCCTCTCTAAGCCATTTACAGAGTCAGCATATTGTCCCCAACAATTTGGCTCCTCATTTTTCTGACCTTGAAAGGATGGAATGCTGAGTCAACCTTGAGCCGGTCAGGATCAAACTTCTGGGCTGTGGGCAGAGTTTGCCTGGAATACTGCTTTCCAACCACTGTGCCACTACAGTGCATACACCATGGTCTCCTTCTCACTATATAATGCTCACCTTATAATGCTGGCTGTTTTTCATAGATCATACACAACAGCTACAGACGTGCTCTTTTTTTTTTTTTAAGGACAAAATGGATGTCTTCAAGGGTTTCACATTCTCATTTTGCCTTTTAATTGCCTCCGTCTCAATTTAAATATATTTCTCTATATGAAAATGGATTACAGTCTGCCCACTTTGTATTGTGATGGGATGCTTCCAGTTTGTTACTAGGGGTTGCCCAGTTGTGGATAGTTGGAGCGGGGAGGAAAGTTTTTACTTAGTGGTGCAGAAAACAAAGATACTCTGTTTTTCTTGCCTTCTCTTTTCTGGTCTTTGTCTGGAATTAAGGTAGAACCAAAAGAGAAAGAATCATAGAATCATAGGGACCTTGGAGGTCTTCTAATCTGCCTGCCCAAGACAGGAGACCTTATACCATTCTGGACAAATGGACGTCCAATCTTTTCTTGAAAACTATTTTCTAAAAACATCTATTTGTTGTGTTCTGTAGCCTCTGTCATGTAGTGGTTCAAGAGCTGCCTAAGAAACCAGGAGACGGTGAGTTCTAGTTCCACCTTAGTCGTGAAAGATGACTGAATGATTTGGGTCTGTCACTTTCTCACAGCCCAACTCACCTCACAGGGTTGCTGTTGTGGGGAAAATAGAAGGAGGAAAGAGTATTATATATGTTTGCCCCTTTCGGTTGTTGATAAAAACAATAATAAAGGTGGGGTAAAAAGTGTAAAACTTAAAAGAAAGGCACTTAATTCTAACTTTAAGGCTTTGAATGTTGGCTTCTAAAAGTTGAGATGATGATGACCTTATCTGAGCAAGGGATAATCTTGGGAATCTCCTGGACCATGATGGTTTGGTAATAGTTTTAGGTGAAGGATGCAGATGTTACATCATGGTGAAGCACTTCTTGTTTTTGTTTTTTTTTATCACTAGGGTTCATTACACACCAGGCAGGTTCTCCATTCTTATCTATCTTGGTCAAAAAGTTAATATGTATGCAGACTTCCTGCACCAGATTCTGAACTGCTTGTATGCAGCTGGGGGTAGGAAATACCATGGACGATCCCTACAGAGAGATCTCTCCAGGGTGGTTCTCATTGTAGATCAGGGGTCTTCAAACTTGGGCCTTTTATGACTTGTGGACTTCAACTCTCAGAATTCCTCAGCCAGGCACGCGTTGAAGTCCATAAGTCATAAAAGGCCCAAGTCTGAAGACCCCTGTTGTAGATTGTATAGGTGGAAAGTCATTGTTAGTCTGTGGTAGTAAAAATATGATCGGCTTACAAAAGCTTGTGCCCTTTAATAAAATGTGCTAGTTGGAAAAGATGCTCCTGGACTCCTGATTTGTTGTCCTAAGTTTCTTATATCTGCAGGGTTAGTTGGTTGTGGTGCAAAAATGGCCACAGTTGGCCAAGATTGATGCTTTGCAGATTTGCCCTGAAACAGATGATGGTTTTTTTTTTTAAAGGTATGTATGAATATATCTGGCTGAAAGGATCTGCCAAGTTCCCTCGGGAAATTACTTAGTTCTTCCACAGAGATAAATGACATTGTCAACACTTAATTGACAAACCTAACAGTATATTGATTAAGGTAATTAATAGTAAGTGAAGTCTGCTTGACTCCAAATGTCTTCAGGGAGACCTTCATGTAGTTTTCTTGGCAAGAATATGTAAGTGGTTTGCTTTTAAATTTCTCCAGGATGCTTATTTTAACTTTGTCTTATGTCCCTTGGATTATCTCATGGTTTGTCATCTGGCCATTAACCAGATTCTGCCCTGCTTAACTTTTCAGAACCAGTGAACTTCAGCCAGTTACTGCCTTCTACCTAGACAAGGAAATTAAGGAATAGAAATTAAGAAATTGAGGGACTGTACTTTGAAGGGACAGGAATATGGTAGACATCTGCGAATCCTCATAACTGTATGAGAATGTTGAATGAATGAATCAATGAATATGAGGTGTTTTTTTTAAATACCTGTTTGTCAAATCTGTAGAAATTTAGGATTGTCCAATGAAAACAGCTCTGATTTGGTTAGTATGATGGTAGTTCCTATTCCAAGTTAGACGCTACCTTGAATACGAAAGAGAATATTTGAAGATATATGTTAGTTGTGCTGCTAATTCTCTTGAACAAAATGAGATTTACATCTGAATAAAAATGCTCCTTTTATACCTCCACTGTTTATAGGTAATATTCCGCACTACTGAATAATGTATGCGTGATTATGACAAAAGTCTGTCTTAAATAGTGTTTGCCTTTTCCAGGACATTGATATTTAGCTCATAAAGTCTGCAAGGAGAATTAATTAACCATAGTACATCATGAATCAAGATTTTAAATGTATCCCCAGCACTTTCCCTAAATAGAGATGAATCAGTCAGATATTTTACAAGCATACCAGAAACAAATGGTCTAGTTAAGACAATAAATACAATAATGGGTCCTGGGTGAATGTTTTTTTTTTAAAATTTTTTAGTTCCATGCTAATCGTGAAAGATAGATTTGGCCTATTTCCTGACATGATTGTTATAATTAAGATAATAACTTTATATTGAAAAAGTGGTTTTGGACAGTGAGCTTAGATATTCAAAACAGTTTTATTCTGCAACCATATATATTTATCCTGTGTTATTTTAATTGTTTAATGTTTTCATGATCTACACTGTCCAGAGTCCTATTTAACATCTGAAATCAACAATGCTGTTTGATAACAAAACAGTCATTACATTTCCAGCTTATGTTTTCAGAGTCTGAAAGCTATGAAGCAAGTGTCAGTGGAGATTCTCAGTCATCCAGGCCATGGTTGTCCCAAAGCTGCTTTTTCAAAAGACAACTGGATTTTGTTTTTCCTTGAAGACATTTAGCTTCTCATCCAGGAAGCTTTTTCAGTTCTGACTAAATGATGGAAGATGGATGGATTTATATTCTTTGTAGTCATCTAGTCATTAGTACTCTTTCTGAGAGTCATTAAGGCCACTTGGGGGAGTCGTTGAGGCCACAGGAGAGGGATATGACACCATCTAGCTCCCTGTTTACCACATAGTCCTTTAAGCAGTTCCAAGAAGGTCCCACACCTATTTGCACTATTCAGGTCACCCTGAGGGCACAGTTAAACCTCCAAGTGGACTCAATGACTCTCAGAAAGAGTGCTAATGACCAGATGACTGCAAGGAATATAAATCCTCCCATCCTCCACCATTCAGTCAGAACTGAAGAAGCTTCTTGGATGAGAAGCAAAATGTCTTCAAGGAAAAAACGAAGTCCAGTTGCCTTTTGAAAAAGCCCCTTTGGAACAACTATGAAGCAAGTATTTCCTCCCCTTTTAAGTTAAATTTCATTAACAATTCCTGTGAGCTACTAAGGTTTGTTTAGAGGTCCACATAACATGGTTTTTCATTTCTAAGCCATCTATATGTTCTCAGAAATTCTCACGTAATTTTTATTAACTGGGAAGACCATCTTTTAAAATGTAAAAGGGAAAGAAAATGTCCACAAGTAGTTTTTGAAAAAGAAGTTGGTTTTACAGGAACAAGATTTACTCTCTCTCTCTGGGTGTATGTGAGCCATATCATCATGCCTCATCTAGTTTTCTGGGTCCTGCATTTGATCTGTTCAGTGTCATCTCTCGGTGCCATTTTTCCCTCTATATTCCTTAATATTCTATGAATTTGATGCATTCTATAAGCAAAGTTTGGGAGATGTGAAAAACAGAAAACCATAATTTATCAAGATTGCTAGAAAAACTAGAGGGCTAGAACATTAACACACTATTTAGATTGAGATCAATTGGTTTTCATGGTTATCTTTAATGGACTGATCAGAAGAAGGGAAAACAGGAATATATAGAGGGCAGGGCAGGGCTGAGTAGGGCCATGTAGCAAATCTCCCAACTATTCTATGAATCTCCACTCTCAAGTATTCTTGACCTCACCAATTCAAATAGAAATACTGTCCACGCTGTTCCTTCTTTCCCCTCTCTATACCTTTAAGCAGAGATGTTGAATGTTGAATTTGCTGGATGCAAGCAAAGTAACAATTTGCTACTTCCTTTCAGCAGCATCAAAAGAATGATTAAAAAACCCCAGCTAGAATGAACCATTTCTGTCCTCCTCTAAGTTCAGTTGGCAGGTATCTCAGTGCCATCTTGGTCCTGAATAATGTATCTAGTTGCATAATTATACTAAGGATGCTCAAGAGATCTTTTTTTTTCATGAAAGCCATAGTTTATTTAGGTTTTGGGAGGGTTTTTTTTTTTTTTTTTTTGCAAAAATCAGTGCTTTCAGTTTGAGTTTAATTCTTATCTTTTAATGTTGCCATAGCAGCAAAGTTTATTCTTTTTTTACTTGCAACTTCATAACTCTGCCATCCAGTGTTGATGAATGATGCCATTCTTTTAATTGTTCAACTCTTAGCTGGGTATGAGTAGTCATTTTGGACTACCCATTTTGTTCTCTAAATTGTTCCTTCTAAACCAGGGGTCTCCAACCTTGGCAACTTTAAGACTTGTGGACTTCAACTCCCAGAATTCCTCAGCCAGCAAAGCTTGAGGACCCCTGTTCTAAACCATAGCTCATTTTTCATGTAAAGAAATGTTCTTGCTGCATTTGAACTAGTAAGGACCAAGTTCCTTTTAACTTCTTTCCCAATCTCTGTGTCAGCAATATTATTCCATATAACATTTTAAAAGAGGAACAAGAAAAAAGTTTTATGAGCCTAGACAATTTATTAGATTTGGTCCTGAGACATCATTTTTCTATTACTTACTGACTATATATGTTGCTTAAATCTTTCTAAAGTGGCAAATTCTAAAAGATCTGTGGCCCAGTCCTTGAAATGCTTGAGAAGAGGGTAATCTCCTGCCTTGGCATAAAAGAGATAACCTTGTGTCAATCAAGCCTCCTTAAGGAGGGCATTCAATAGATGTCATGCTGTAATTAAGAATGCCCTTATTTTTGGACCAGTTCATTTGATGACTAGTAATTCAGAAGGAATACAGAGGAAATATATCAGATTTAGCCCTAAGGCAGGCATCTCCAACCCATGGCCCATGGACTGCATTCAGCCCTGGACAGCTGGTATGGGTAGTCCTCAAGTTACAACACTTCATTTAGTGACTGTTCAAAGTTACAATGGTACTGAAAAAAGTGACTTATGACCATTTTTCACACTTACAACCTTTGTAGCATCCCCATGTGTTGAATCCTTTCTGAAAATTAGAGGACCAAGATGAAGCAATCAAAACTTTGGGCTTAATTGTGATAGTTGAATTATTATATTTGACAGGAAGGTTTTAGTGTCTTAAAGGACCTTAGGCATAGATATCCACCGATGTCTTGTCCTCTCAATCTGCCATTCTAAACATCTACATGATTGTGCCTAATAAGAGGATAAACTCTGATCATTGGTTGACCATACTTAGATTATTTTCTCTACAGCTGAAATGTTAGAATTTTTGGTTCATTCATTAACTCACTTGGGCAATTCATGTGTTGGAATAGTTTCTACTATAGCATTGTAGTAAGACTTCCTCAGACATGATCAATAACTAATATGATCAATGATAAATAACCATCAATATCCAATAATCAGATGATTTGGTTGTTTCTCAGGGATCTATACAAATTACTGCAGTTTAAATAAATAAATAAATTCTTTCCTCCTCCTCCTCCTCCTCCTCCTCCTCCTCCTCCTCCTCCCTCCTCCTCCTCCTCCTCCTCCTCCTCCTCCTCCTCCTCCTCCATGCACTGTAGAAAAAAACCCTCATCCAGTTCCAAACTGGAAAAAAAATCGAAGATCCCATCTGCAAGTGTATAACTGAATTGGTTTAATATCCTCTCGTCTATCCATCATTCTAATCCAATAATAGCTTTGTGGAAAATATGGATGGTTAAGGGATATTATGGCATTTTAGCCAAGCAGAGGCCTGGTGTGTATGCTTAAATGGGACATTTCATTCAATAGAAAGAGGCTGGATGAATCATTGGCTTTTTTCACAAAAAGTGCTTTTGCAAAATATCCTTTTGATTTAATGACAACAGGGGACAGAAACAGCAAAACTATTTTTCTTATTTCTTCACTGTCAAAATTTAAATCAGCCAGCCAATCAATGAGGGTGCATTCTGGCATAGCTGATGCTAAATTACTCTGAGGAATTATGGTTCACTCTTTTTTTTTCTTTCAACAAAGGGATTGCCCTTTATATCAACCTTGTCAATACAATTATCTGTTATTTATTCCTTCACCTGGAAGTGGCTTATTGTTCAGTTGAAATAAGACAGATTTGAAAGTTCAGACATTTAACTGAAAAATATCCAGCATGAAAAGAAAATTAAGGGAAAAAAAAAAAAAAAAAAACATGATGAAGAGAAATTTAACCATCTTAGATTATAAATCTAAGCTAGGTTGGTTATTTCTCAAGGATCCATACAAATTAGTGCAGTTTAAATAAATAAATTCTTACCTAATCCTTTGATTTTCCTCCTCCTCCTCCTCCTCCTCCTCCTCTATGAAAAAAAAACAAGCCAAACTTTTTAAAAGAGAAATTTGGATTGAAAGCAATATAACACCTACTTACTGCTATTTTTTTAAATAAAGCATGTGTGTTAAAACAGAAGTGTATATCACCATGATATAGATGATTATAAAATATAAGAACAAAAGAGGCCTAGATTTAATTAATGGCCTGCCAAGTCCACCATTTTGTTTCATACCATGGTCAATCAGATGGTCAATCAAGAAGGCCACAGATATGGACATGCTGCTTTTCACTATAGTTCCCTAGCAGATGGAGTTTACGATACAAAATTTTTAATTTTGTGTGCCTTCAAGTCAGCCTTTGACTTCTGGTGAGACAAATCCCTGCAGTTTTCTTGGCAAGGTTTTTTCAGAAGTGGTTTCCCATTCCCTTCTTCCTAATTTATGATATACTGCCCATTATTCCAAAATAATATACCACCATAAAAACAAATAATCACTGATTGGCTGGTTCTCCACAATTTTCAAAATCCTTTTCTCCAAGTGGATATAGTGGTAACTATAACCACCTCTGATGATTGTGAATTCTATCACCTAACTAAGAGTTGGAGAAAGAATTACTTCAGCTTTAATCCTGATCCCAAATTTCAAATTGTGAACTCCCACACCCCTTCTTCTATATTTTCTACTGTATGCAAGATGCGCCCTCGATGCTCTCAAATGGACATGAATCAAATCCTCAGCTCAATCTCAAATCCATCTATTAAGATGGATTAATTGGAGTACAATGGGATTCTTCTCCCCATCACCATCACCTTTTTCAAGCGTTGGAAATTTCAGACTTAAAAGGCAAAGTCCTTTTTTAGTGTGACTCATTATAGCTACATGTTTGCGTAGTTTTCTGGACAAAAGTGATGGCTGATACTCCCTTTTTATTCATTTCTCTGGGTCTAGCTTAAAACACTGGGATTTCCTGGTTTGCAGACATAGGTGTTTATAAAGTGATGTCATTGGCAAGTCTTGGAATAATATTTTACTATAGGAAAAATTCTGTGGCAATTTGATTTTTTTTTAAAAAAAATATGCAGATGACATGCAGTTATTGATTTCGCACTTGGAAGGGGAGTGTTTAGCTTGAATACTGAATATAAAATGGACATATTAGGAAATGTTGCAAATTTGTTTGCACATATTTGGGTAGACAAATAGAAAAATGGATGCATATGTTTTCTTGCTAATTTCACGGACGGATGGAATACATTTAGGACTGAATACAACCAAAATTGACATAAACAGGATTTTTTATACCTTGGGCTGTGTTGTGTTCTTAGAGACATGCTGTTCTCTTTTGATTGCAAGGTACCAATGAAAAACATTGGCACAAATGCACTAGAGATGAAACTGATGCCGTGCTATAGAATCTGTCTTGAATGTCTCATATTTTTTTATCCCCTATGATGGAAACTTTGTTTTCCTTTTGTTTTAGGCGGCTTGAGATTTTCTTTTAAATTTCTTGGTGATGTTTTTGAGGTTACTTTATTGGTAAAAAGTGGTGGATTTCTCTGCTGTGCATCTTTCCATCATTTTGTCATTTTTTTACAATCTAAAAAAATCCTATAACAGAAGTTCAGTCATGATACCAATGTTAGGATTTTCTTGAAATTGGGAAAAAAAACTTATGTTTTAAAAAGAGTGGAAACTTTATATGGATTTTTTGCTGAAAGAAGAAAAGACTGATGAGTAAGAAGCTAATTACTTAATAGAAAGAAGGATGGAATATAATTCCTTTCCTTTCCTTTCCTTTCCTTTCCTTTCCTTTCCTTTCCTTTCCTTTCCTTTCCTTTCCTTTCCTTTCCTTTCCTTTCCTTTCCTTTCCTTTCCTCTCCTCTCCTCTCCTCTCCTCTCCTCTCCTCTCCTCTCCTCTCCTCTCCTCTCCTCTCCTCCCCTCCCCTCCCCTCCCCTTCTCTTCCCTTTTATTCTATTGAAAAATTATTGCAAATCTTTGGTTATCTCATAACTGAATAAATGAAGTCTACCGTACTCCACCCAAGATAATTTCAGAGTTCCTTTTCATCCTTTTCATTAAAAGCAAATCATCTTTTCTCAAATTGATCAAGATTTTTTAAGGCTTTTTTCCCCTCAGTGTCATTAGGCAAAAGGTTTGGCTTATAGTCTTCCTTGTTTTTCTCCAGTATGCAAACACACACAAGTACTTTAATTTAGAGAAACACCACTTCTGTTTATCTCACAACCACGGATTTTGGCTATGGCACATGAATTTTTCCCGGTCGTTACAGCCAAGTATGGCAACATCCTCATGAAGATTTGAGGTTTGTAGTGACTTGTTGCTCTGTCTCTTTTTATTCTTTTTCCTCCTCTGTTTATTTGTTTAGTTGATTTCTTTTTCTAATCATCCTGGGCCACCCTTTCTCTCCTTCAATAATTGCACATTATTATTTCATGAAAAACAAAATAACAGAAACAGGCTGAGTAGCATTCAAATACTCCTCTAAAAAACGCCAGTAGGGAGAGGGAATGCTCATTAAATTCACAATAGCAACATATTTTGACTTATTAAGAGCTTCGGTGTTACAGTATGAGGCATTTCAGAGAATTTGCCCCAAGAGGCATACAAAGTAGAAATACGTTCTCCATTAAATCACATAGGCAACTGCACTTTTGGATTAGACAAGGAAAATGACCTTAATCCAGATGAGAAAGAAAAAAAAGAAAAAAAACCCATTAACTTCTTCTACAATTTTGGTCTGACCTCTGCCACCTGCTTCCTTTACCAGAGCAGCCATTTTTTTTAGAACACTCCATTAAATCTGCCATATTACCTCAGAGAAAATCCCATTAGATCTAATGAGTCTTACTTGTGAATAAAGATACATGGGAGAAGAAATTGTCGAAAGGAAAAGAGATGAATGTTCACAGTTTCCCCATTCCACATTGGCACACATGCATTAATCATTCTTAACTCTCTACTTAGAAGGTTAAAGAATAGTTTTATGTAACAGTTTACAGCAAGAAAGGAAGTAAGGATCAGCAAATAGAAGGCCACTTTTGCACAATGGCTTGAGTGGTTGGAACCCTGGGCAGGAAGCTACAGTATGATGCACCTCTCCAGAATTATACATGACCCATTTTCAGAGCTACACTGTCCACATCCCATTTCATGTAATTGCATTTTTGGTACTTGGCAACTGATTCCTCTTTATGTCCTTTTGCAGCACCCAACGAGATCTGCAATGTGTTTTTTTTTTGCCAGTTTTCGTCATTTACTTCTGGGGAAAAAATGGTCATTTGAGGAAAATGCTTAGGTGTAGTATTCACCTAAATGCAGTGAGCCATGTGCAGATCTGTATATTGGGGAAGCAAAACAACTACTTCTTAAACACATGGCATAACATAGGAGAATAAACCTATCGGGACAAGGTTCAGCAGTCCATCTGCATTTAAATACAAAGGCCACTCTTTCAAAGAGAGCAAAGTCCACATTTTGGACAGAGCTGCTTTGAAAGAGAAGTCAAAGAGGCCATCTATATCAAAATTGAACAGTCCTTTCTCAACAGAGGGGGAGGATATGACATCATCTATCTCTACACAGTCCTTTCAGCAGTTCCAAGAAGGCTCCACACTCATTTGCACTACTCAGGTGACCCTGATGACACAGATAAACCCTCAGGTGGCCTCAACGACTCTCTAAAAGAATGCAAATGATCAGCCGTCTGCAAGGAGTATACATCTTTCCAATCCCCACCATCTAATCAGAGCTGAAGAAGCTTCTTGGATGAGAAGTGAAACGTCTTCAAAGAAAAACATGAAAGTCCAGTTGCCTTGTGAAAAAAGCAACTTTGGGATAACTTCCTGTATTCTTCTGTCATCTGTATTTCTGTTGAGCAAGCCCTGAGATGATCAAATGTCTTCTGCATGAGGTTGGTCAAATTTAAACAATCATCAGTTATGCATTAGAATAAGGATTGTGCTACCTCAGACAATACATCAAATAAAGTAAAAAAAAGTTAAGCTTTCTTTTTTAAAAAAAATTAAAAATCATATAACCTTGAAGCATAAAAGAGAAAATGCATATGGGTAAATGTGATTTTAGTGCTCAGTGGGATGATAAGGTTTTACTAGTGGTATTTAAGGAACGGAGGGAGATAATGTTGGGCAATCAATCTTAACTTTCTTCAACTATGTGTCCTAAAAAACCTCCAGAATTTTGTTTTCTTCTTCCAAGAACTCTTTATTTTTTTCAGACTTGATTGTACAGTATTGTGGAAGTTTCCCAGAAAATCCTTGGAACCACAGTTATTAGCTATAAAGCTGCCATATCTGGATCCCCATGCATTCTTGAAACAGATTTTTAGTATAGTAATAACTTTTAAAATCCCCTGATATTAAATTGGAATAGGACAGGAAATTGTGAAATGAATTTCACCAGAAATATATTGACTTGAGAGTCATATACATTTGCAGTCCTAGGCTGCATTAATAGATGGATAGAATCAAGATCACGTGAAGTGTTAGTACCACTTTATAATGCCTTGCTAAGACCACACCTCCTGCATCCAGTTTTGGTTGCTATGATATAAAAAAGATGTTGAGATTCTAGAAAGAGCAACAAAGATGATTGGGATCTGGAGGTTAAAGCATATGAAGAACGGTTGCAGGAATTGGGTATGTCTAGTTTAATGAAAAGAAAGATTAGGGATGACATGATAGCAATGTTCCAACATCTATGGGCTGCCACAAAGAAGAGGGGTCAACCTATTTTTCCAAAACACCTGAAAGCAGAACAAGAAGCAATGGATGGAAACTAATCATGGAGAGAAGCAACCTAAACTAAGGAGGAATTTCCTGACAGTTAGAACAATTAATCAGTGGAATGACTTGCCTCCAGAAGTTGTGAGTGCTCCAATACTGGAGGTTTTTAAGAAGTGATTGGATGGACAGTCATTTGTCTGAAATGGTATAGGGTTTCCTGCCTGAGCAGAGGGTTGGCCTATAAGACCTCCAAGGTCCCTTCCAACTCTGTTATTCCATTATTCTTTTCAAGACAAAAGTCTTGATTTCAATGTTCAGCATCACCAGATGGTCTCCAAGAATTACTGAAATCCTCAAGAGCTGTTGCTAATCAGTGTATACATTTCTCCAGTGAACAGCCTTTTAGTGCTAAAAAAGATGCGGGATGTGATGGGTTTAGAGTGCTTCCTGAAGAAAGAAAACGGACACACTTGTGGACCTTTAACAGCTTTTAGCAGAGTGAGATAAGAGAGACATGATAAAAATTTAAAGAATTCTGCATGGAGTACAAAATATATACAGAGATAAATTTAGTCTAATATTTTTCTCAATGTTAGAAGTCAGGCTCATTCAGAGAAACAACAGATAGGAAACAAATGAAAGATAGGAGTATTCATTTTACATAAGACTTAGATTTTCAGTGACTGCACACTGTGTTCTCAATATGGATAGTACATGTACTGTACTTGCAGCTAGGAAGTAATGATGGAAGGTATATATCACCCTCATGTTTAAGAGAGACTCAAATACATCTGATTGGCCACTGGGTGATGCTGAATGTTGATTTAGATGACATTCTGACATAATCTAGTGATGTTCTTATGGCTAATTTTGTTTGTACCTTCTTTTTTTATCTGGAATAACATCCCTAGCTTGGTTGACATTGCATTTTATCACCCATAATTCAGCCACTTGTAGGGGTCTGTAAGAACTTGCAGGTAGAAGGTGTTGCTTTGAACCTTCAAAGATTTAAAAGGACTCAAAGGATTCAAGGACTCAAAAGAGACCAATTCTGTTGCTATGATATTCTATGACTGAAAGATTGGCTGTGATCACTCACTGAACCAGGGTGTTAAAGTATGACACATTCTTCATAAAAACATAGATTTGTGGAAGTTGGAAGGAAACCTGAAAGCCTTCAGTCTCCTTGGAGCCTCTAGAATTAAACACTCAAGATAATTAGCCAAATGTTTGCTATGTCATGCAACTGAACCCTATGTTCAGTACAAACAAGTTTGTCTTTCTAATGTAATGGCTACAGAAATAGATATATCAGTCATTAAATTATTCTAGGTTCGGGCCAAATCCCTTTCACTGTTTCTTCTATATCAAACTACATCTCCCAGGGACCAGTGCTTTCTCTTCTGTTGTTTCCAGACAAGGCTGCATGTAAGAAAATCATTGAGAAAGGAAAAATCAAGAAACAGATTGAAGAAGAAAGAGATTGGAACTGGTATACAAAACAGATGACTTTTTCCAGATACAGTGCTCACTTATAACATTGTTTCAGTGAAAATAAATCAGTCACTACCATTGTAATCCCAGCTAGAATTATTATAAGCTGCTTTATTTTATCAAACTTTCAAGTTCAGCCTTGTTTATGAAAATGTAATTTCAGAGCCAAAAAACAAGAGCCTTTTGGTGGTTGGTTGCAAGGATTACTATAATGACCTTCTGATAATAACAGAATAACTGAATAAAAGAGTTGAAAGGAACCTTGGCGGTCTTCTAGTCCAGCACTCTGCTCAAGCATAATATTTCAGTCAAATGGTTGTCCAATCTCTTCTTAAAAACCTCCAGTGTTGGAGCACCCACACCTTCTGGAGGCAAGTCATTCCACTAATTAATTGTTTTAACTGTCAGGAAATTTCTCCTTAGTTCTAGATTGGATCTCTAGTAAATTGGAGTCCAGGTTGTTGGGAGTTTTTTTTTCTAGGTGAGGTTTTAAAAAAATATTTACCTCTATGAAATCCATCTGAAAAGTTCTCCATAGATTTTGTTTGGGGAAAAAACCTTAGTGAAAAATTGCATTTTGATGAATTAGCTTGCCATCCCAGTTTGCTGGATAATATGGAGTAGGAGGGCCAAATGTCCCAAATTCAATGCCCCCCCCCTTGCTTTCGATCCTGTATTTTAATTTCCATATAATGGAAAGATTTCAATGTTCATCATTACCCAGCATTTTCTACCTTCCTCCTTGAGTGTAGCTTTTGCCCACAAAACTGGAGATACTAAAAAAAATGAGGAATAGGGTAAAATAATTGAAATGGGAGATCTTTTTATGTTTTTCTGTTATTTTGGCCAAACACAAGACAGGTTTTGATTGGCTATATAATGTGTGCAAACCACCCACCCACCCCAATTTTTCCCAGTGAAGATAAGTGGGAGAAGTATAAAACAAGAAAAAAAAGTCATAAAGTTTTAAGAGCAAGGATCATTTTGTGAATTCCACTTCCTTTTGTACATGTTGTTGAAAGTTGTTTTTCTCCCCAAATTAATATTGAAAGATCAGAATCTTTTTTCAAACTAAGAAAATTGGCTTTAGGTACACCAAACGCTGATTAAATTTTGAGGCACATAGAGCAGTAACTTCTGTACATATTTAATTTGAAATATTCCTTGATACCTTGGTAAAAGTAACAGACTATTTATGCTTGATGAAAAATGGTGCATTTCATGAAGAGAGAAAGGCTGTTCATCAATTTTTGGCTTCTTCTGTAACTATACATTGTTTTACTTTGGAAAGACCAAAAGGGTGTTTAGAAAGAGTCAGGAAATCATTCATTTTATCTAAAAGCAAAGTGGCTGATTTATTTCCAGTGAAGGTTGTTGACAGAACTGTTAACTCGCCTACAAATTCCTTCTTAAAGAAAACCTAGGATGGGAACTGTTATCAGGATTGCTAGAACCATCACGTGAATAAACATATATACTATCTCTAAAAAAATCAAACGCTGGACTAGTTGCTGAGAAAAAAACAAAGGAAAAAAATCCAGTGATTGCAATTCTGCATGACTTGCTTCCAATTAATTACATTTTAACCTGGCAGTATCTATGGGCCTGTATTCTATTTCCAGCAATCGAACCCATCTGGAGTATGGCTAGTTTTTGGCTCAGAGGGATACTTATCAACCTATGAACTCAACTGAGCTTCTATTGCTAAGCGAGATGGTTGTGAAGTGAATTTACCCCATTTTACGACCTTTGTTACCACAGTTGTTAAGTGAATCATTGCAGTTGTCAAGTTAGTAACACAGTTGTTAAGTGGCTCTGGCTTCCCCATTGACTTTGCTTATAAGAAGGTCTCAAAAGGGGATCACATGACCCCGGGACACTGCGACCGTCATAAATATGAGTCAGTTGCCAAGTGTCTGAATTTTGATCACATGCCCATGGGGATGCTTCAACGGTTGTAAGGGTGAAAAACAGTCATAAGCCACTTTTTTCAGTGTTGTCATAAGTTTGAACGGTCACTAAATGAACTGTTGTAAGTTGAGGACCACCGGTGAAATAATCAAGTTCTGAGAATAGACTAAAGAAAACCAGATTCAATTTGATTTGTAAACAGAAATCACCAAGCTCACTGTTCTTTGCTATGACACCAATTTTCAGCAGGCAAACTGGTAGATTGTAAAAATAAAAGACTTGGCTAAGAGACCAAGTTCAAAGCAAAACTGGGATCTGAGTTTCAAATGCCCAATGATAAATCTGTTCCCAATTCCACCACTGGCAGAATAAAAGTTATGTTGAAGAATCAGTTATCACAATGGAAGACCTCTACTTGCTATTAGCATACAACCCTTGAAAAATAATTAAAAAGAGAACAGGGTAGGAATGACCTTTTAAATTGCTTCTTTTGATTTGTGGGCAAACAAGATTTTAGGAGGGGGAACTAGGGGAAGATTTAATGGATTTGGGGGAATTTAGAAGCAGCAGATCACAGGAGATATATTTGCACAATGTAAGACATTTGAACACACAAACAAGTCACGTTGTAACTAAATGATTTCAAGTATATCGTGGTTTCCTGGATTTTTCTTCTGATTTGAAAGGAAAAAAAAAACATTTTCCCATCAATTTCAATGAACATATTATGGAATTCATTCAAAGATCCAGTTTCCTTGAGAAAGAACATAGTGCTAGGAAAAGTGGAAGGAAAGAGAAGAAGACAGGAGCAAGGTGGATGGATTTAATTACTGTTCTTATAGGAACAGGTAATCTTGGAAACAGCTTCTGTAATTGCTAAGAGTCAACACCATCCTGAGAACAACTAACCAGGAAAGAAGTATGATCATGGTCACCATGATGTAAAAAAGATGTTGAGACTTTAGAAAGAGTGCAGAAAAGAACAACAAAGATGATTAGGGGACTGGAGGCTAGAATGTTTGCTGGAATTGAATATGTCTAGTTTAATGAAAAGAAGGACTAGGGATGACAGGAAACAAATCAAGGAAAGAAACAACCTAGAACTAATGAGAAATTTCCTGTCAATGAGAACAATTAATCAGTAGAACACCTTGCCTCAGGAAGTTGTGGGTGCTCCAACACTAAGAGATTGGACAGCCATTTGTCTGAAATGGTATAGGATTTTCTGCCTGAGCAGGGGGTTGGACTAGAGGACCTCCAAGATGCCTTCCAACTCTGTTATTCTGACAAAAACATTCCTTTTCTGGCTACTGAATTAAAGCTGTATCTGCCTATCACCGAGTTGACAATAAAATTAAAATTAAAATGGAATTTCTAAGATAATTTTTATAGTTGCTCTAATAATTCAATTTTCTGTTAGCAGCAGGAAGAGCTGTTTAACTTTGGGTTATTATGGACTAAAATTAAACCTTTGTAATTCACTGCTAACTAATAATAGTGTATGCACAACATACTAACCCCAATAAATTAATTAAATATTTGCAAACAAAGCCACAGAATCACACCAGTGACTCCATTACATCACTATTCCAAACCCAGATTATATATATATATTTGTATAAGACCCAGTAACTGAAGCCATTTAGTAATCCCAGCTGTGACTTTCAGGGAAGAAACCATAAAATCAATTGCTAAGCCGTAGCTTTTCATAAAATGGAGCCCTTGTTGGTTCAACAATAAGAAAGGGACCAAAGATATCAATTTAATCAAGAAAATAATTGCAGTTTGCATTTTGACTGAAAAAAGAGATTTGCTGCCTACGTCCTGGATCCAAGGTGATGGATTAAATTGTTTGTTGTTTTGTGTATTTTCAGCTATAAGCCGTGTGCTGTATTTAATGGTAATTAAGTCATTCAGAAAATGTTATCTTTATTTGGAGTTAGGATGCAGAACACCCTTTTGCTTCTTGTGTGTTATATCAATTATACAAAATCCCTTAGCTATTATGGAATTGACGTGTAGGACATATATAGGACTGCATCACAGAACCAAATGTTTCCAGACATATATATCATAATAGCATGAGAAAAGACAATGGTTGAATGATGGAACTTATATTTCTAGGTTACAAGTTCCACTTAAAATAAAGGCCATTTTCTATCAGCTTTCCATTTAATAGGAAATATTTCTGATCAAGACCTTTAGCAGTGGTGTCAAGCAGCATCAATAATGGGGTACTGGATGAAAGAATGATCCAACAGATGCCAGGAATATTTTATGTGAGATGTTTAATCTTCCATATAAAAAACCCATCGATTACTAGCAGTGACATAATTTCAGGAGAAGTTTTTTTGGTTTTGGCAGACTTGAAACTATTACCATAGAACCGTAAGTCACATTGTGGAACAGGCTATTGGGGTTATTTTGTTTTTTCCAGTACCCATCTGAATTTTCATCTTTCCCATCCATTACCTCTTTCTTCATATTGAGGACACTAAGTGAAAAAGTGATCAGAAATGTGCTAAGTGTATTAACCTACTGTTTTATTCTGAATTTTCTAAAGTACTTTAAATAATTGTTCTGAATTGTTTCTAATAATTTCATTTTTTAAATCAAATTTGTATAGCTGCCCATTTTCCAAAACATAACTCTGGGTGGCATTAATAAAAATTAAGTAGTACATAACAGATTGTTCTATTCTTGATGGGTATGTTCATTTTTTTTGAGAATCAAAAAAGAAAGTTCTTAGTGTCTTCTTTTTTTACTCTCGCTGTCAGTGACATAATTTTTGTGGCTTAGTTCTTCAGGCAATTTTATACAGCAGGACACAAAACACATGACCATCGTTGGAAGCAATCCCTGAAACTTGTATGGGACTGATATGGATATTATAGTTAAGTGCCGGATTAAACCTTGAGAAAACTTAGATTTAACTAGTTTTTTTTTTAAATGTGGAATACCTGCTATTATAATATATGGAATAATACTTATTTAGAAGAACTGGGTGAGTTATTCCCTCTTTGTGGAATCTTGAACTCTATAAAGGGAATATAAAATATAAATGTAATAAGTATATCAATCTACTACATGGGTGGATGAAACCTGAATATGTTGATGAATAAATTATGGTCATTAAGAAATCTTGATAGAAAGAGAATATATATTGTCTTTGAGGCTCTTGGTAACTTTTATGACCTTTCTCTAAAATTTGATATATTTATGACCTGGCAGGCATGTTTTAGATCAATGTCATACTTTCTTTAAGTACAGATCGATCCGACCCTTAAGAGCTTGACAGCCAAGATCAACTGTATTTTCTCCAGTTAAAGAGAAAGGTCATAAAAGTTACCAAGAGCATCTTTATACAGTGAAATAGTTGTTCATATACAAATACCATAACTATTTAGTTTGAAATAATGCTAAGGTGTCTATGCTACGTTGTTCCCTGTCTGAACCTGCTTAATTTTAGAACAGTCGGCCAAGAGTGATTATGTGATGACACATAATCATAAAATTAGACAGACATGGTAGATTTTCATATTGCAAACTGCTTGTAACATTTTAGTTTTACTTTCTTCCCTTCACAGTGGTGTTGGTGCTTGGCTCTGTTAAGCAGGTTACCCCTGTGTGATACCCCTTCCAGTATATGGAAGGTATTGTGATAAATATCATGCTGGTTTCTGAAGCTTGTACTGAAGCTAACACTAACTTTTCTGTGGGTCTGAGACCAAACTGAAACCAAATCATTATAGCACTTAGCAATAGCACTTAGACTTATATACCGCTTCATTGTGCTTTACAGCCCTCTCTAAGCGTTTCACAGAGTCAGCCTATTGCCCCCCAACAATCTGGGTCCTCATTTTACTGACCTTGGAAGGATGGAAGGCTGAGTCAATTTTGAGCTGGTGAGACTCGAACTGCTGGCAATCCACAGTCAGCAGAATTAGCCTGCAATACTGTGCTGCATTCTAACTACTGCACTGCACTGCTCTTTATTACGCTTTAAAAAGCTGGGAACCGCTGCCAAGCTTGCGATGATACCTGTCTAAAATGACAAAACGTGCAATTATTGTTGTTATACCTATGTTGTAGTTCTGTTCATATTCAGTCAGCTCTCTTATGTTCCAAAGTCTTAAATTTGGTATAAAGATCTATAGATCTGCAGCCATAACCTGAATTTGCTCTCCAATTTGAATGGTGCACATTCACCCTGGCTACAAAACCGTATCTTCTAGATAGAGAGAGAGAAAGAGAGAGAAAAAATCCTACCAGGGTTCCAATTTATGCAGTTATTTTGCCCAGCTCTCATTTTCTTATGTCCTAATGTGCTTTTCATGGGGACAAGTACACTATCCAGCAGGCTGCAGAAATTTGTAAACGGATTCCAAGCAGATGGGCTTGATTGTTAGCTCTCTCTGTTTGTGCCAACTCCTCCATGCTTCTTGCCATTAAAAAGCTAGACCTACTGGAAAATATCCCCCTTTTTCTACCCAAGGGCATCCAAAGGGCTCTTGTTTGGCACAAATCGTCAAGAGCTCCTGCAGCTTGCAAAGATGGTTTGTAGCAACTGGCCTCCATCATAGCAGAGCCAGATGAAGGTGGGAGAATTAAAGGCGGCCTTCACTCCTTCCATTGAAGACTCCTTCGGTTACTTTTCATGTTTCTGTGCTTTACATTCTGCTCATCTACATAAAAATTCATCCCTGCAAATGGGCAAATATCCAGCTGAACCTGCAACTTCCTCCCCAAGCAGATTGCAATATCTCATCCCTCTTTTCACCTATGTACCACTCTTCTGAACCTAAATGCAGTCTTCTCATTTGGGCTGGATCTATTCCAAATATCCAATTCTTTTCTCTTTAGCAAAGAGTGTAATAAAGAAATAGTAGCCTCCAGTCAGCAATGTCTTCCTTCCTTCCTTCCTTCCTTCCTTCCTTCCTTCCTTCCTTCCTTCCTTCCTTCCTTCCTTCCTTCCTTCCTTCCTTCCTTCCTTCCTTCCTTCCTTCCTTCCTCCCTGCCTACCTGCCTACCTGCCTACCTGTCTACACCGCCTCTCTCCCATCTCATCAAAAGCAATTCTTTAAAACCAAGAAACTGATATCCATAGAAATGTGTTAGGGCTTGTTTAAAAAGTTCTCTCTTCAGAACAGTTAGAATATCTTTGTAAAGGAGATTAAAATGGCACATTTCCATGGCTGGTGGCTATCAATTTCTGCCTGCCTGTTTTGATCCTGGGCTGAGAAAATTATCAATACATTTGACCC
Source organism: Azemiops feae (assembly GCA_023970755.1). NCBI lineage: Eukaryota > Metazoa > Chordata > Lepidosauria > Squamata > Viperidae > Azemiops > Azemiops feae. Next base: position 386,625 of record JALGBA010000746.1, on the reverse strand, counting down.
AACCTAGGAATATTTTGGTTGTAATTGCCTTTGTCATATTTGTCTTACTTGGAGATGTACACAATGGAGAACTGCAATCTATTGGCAAGGGACTCTTTTTTTAAAAAAAATATAAACCTGCCTGAGTCACTTATTACCGATTTTAAAAATGTGATAGACAAGCTGTCAGATTTAGATTAGGAAGAGAGATTTGCTGAGTCCCTTTGTGTTGTTTAACATCACCAAACTGCTTTTTCTCACTTTTTTCCATTGATGTAATCCTTTTGTGGGTGTGTAAAGGGGAAGCATTCAAGACTTTTTGCTTTGGCTGCTGAGCTGGACTACTGCTGTTTCTGTATTGGAGTTTTAATTTCATTTTTAATTATGTTTATCGTGAATTTTGGTTTTTAATATTTTAGTTCCATTGTTAGCTGCCAGGAGAATGGTTTTTGGCACAAAGGAAGGCTGGAGATATGTAAAACAATATTATTACAATTATCACATCTCTTGTGATTTCAACTTGTAAATAGCCAAAGGGAATGCATATGTTATTTACAAGTAGCATTGAACTGATATCCCTTTTTTATTCTTTTATTTCTGTCTGGATGCTGTTGTGTTTCATTCTCCTTTAATGGTGGATTTTCAGCTGTGAAACTGGCCTTCTGTGTTTTAGCTCATAAACATACAATTGTTTTCCTGCTGTAACATGACTAATATATGTTGATAAAATCTTAAATGGGAAGTAAATTTAATGTGAATCTAAAGAACTGATCAATATTCTATTTGATGACTCTTCAGTTATGGTTTTAGTGACACCAGTAATCATTGACTGTGTTTATAAAATGAAATTCATTGTAGAGAAAAGTAAGGTTTTACACTCAGGCAAGAAAAAAACAAATGTACAGGTACAGATTAGGTGAAAACTGTCTCAATAGCAGTAACCCCAAGAGGGATCTTGGAGTCCTGGTGGACAATCACTTAAATATAAGCCAGCAGTGTGCAGAAGCAGCCAAAAAAGCCTAATACAATCCTAGGTTGCATTAATAGAAGGATAGAATCAAGATCACGTGAAGTATTAGTACCACTTTATAATGCCTTGGAATATTGCATCCAGTTTTGGCCATCATATTGTAAATAAGAGACTCTGGAAAGAGTGCAGAAAAGAGCAAAAAAAAAAAAAAGATTAGAGGGCTGGAGGCTAAAACATGTGAAGAATGGCTGCAGGAATTGGGTATGCCTAGTCTAGTGAAAAGAAGGACTAGGGGTGACATGATAGCAGTGTTCCAATATATGAGAGGCTGCCACAAAGAAAAGGCGGTCAATCTATTTTCCAAAGCACCAAGACAAGAAACATTGGATGGAAACTAATCAAGGAGAGAAGCAACCTAGAACTAAGAAGAAATTTCCTAATAGTGAGAACAATTAACCAGTGGAACAGCTTGCTTTCAGAAGTTGTGGGTGCTTCATCACTAGAGGCTTTTAAAAAGAGACTGGACAGCCACTTGTCTGGAATGGTATAGGGTTTCCTGCCTGAGCAGGGGATTGGAGTAGAAGACCTGCAAGTTCCTTCCAGCTCTGTTAGTCTGTTATTATTATTATGTAAAAGGCTTAGCCAGGTCTGGTCAGGACTTAGCACATGTACGCACATGGCAATGCTAAACATGGGTAGAATTCATGTCAGTTACATTTTCTGTAACCTAGTGTGTTTTCTAGGCCAAATCTGTTTTCTTATTATGTGGTTTAAGGGATTGTTTGAATCCAGAACAGGCAAAATTCAGCAGACAGGTTAAATGTGTAATGAGAATGTAGTTGTAGATAAAAGAACATTCCCCAAAGACATTTATCATTTGTTCTTAGCTTGTCTTTACATATTTAGAGTGAATGTAAGAGAGAGACAGGAAAAGCAAATAAGAGAGGGATTAAAAAGATGATGGAAAGATCTAGCAATTTCCTATTAAAATAAGAGGATTTAAATGGATTGCAATGCATTCTAATGTAAACACATCAAAACTGAGAGAGAAATGCAGAATTAGGGCCAGCCTTATATTTAGGCAAACTTGGCTTTTGGCAATGGATTTTGTATTTTGTGAAATAGCACTCTTAGATATGGAATTTACTGTTATTATAATACATCATTATTTTACCATGTCTGAAAAGCGATAGTTCTTGCATGATGTTCTCTCTTAAACTTTGAAATAACTTGACTGGTTCTGACTTTGGAACAGGAAGCAATATTTTGTAGCATATTTATATAATTTTAATGCAACCCTTCTTCAAAGAGTCAAAATCAGTGTACAGTGTACAGAATAAATATATGTTTTCAGGGTAGAGCAATTGAAACAATAATATTTAAGAAATATAAATGAATATAAATATACTGGTAATAGTGTTTTATTTAAAGGAGGATTTTACTTCAGAGGTATTCAGCTGAACTAAGAAGTTTTAATTCTTTTGCTCAAAACCGGAAAACTTGGATTCAGTAACATTTCCCCCACTGTGAAAATTCTGTAATAAAGGATGCTGTGCCCAAAGAAGCCCTATCTTGATTTACCAAATTATGTGACCATAAGCAAGATATCTTTGGCCAGCCTCAATGCATTGCCTAACTGATCTTGAGGGAGATCTTTCTTAGGCATATTTTGAGAGTATCTTGCATTGCCTCACTTTAACTTTCTTTTAGTTTATATTGATCTTTACAAAGGTAATGAATACCCATTCAATGACATTTAATTGCTTTCCAAATGGAGAAGAGAATCATATTTTATGGCAAGTGAAAAAAAGACTGTATTTAGCATAATACAAAACTTCCAATCCTCTATTAGCGTATGGCAGGACATATGTTACATTTTCTGTGGATATTACCAGGACCAACATTACACAAATATGTATTTATTATATTATATTTAATATAAATTCCTGTGCTGTCCATTTTGCTATCCAGCATGACTCTGGATATACAATGTGTTGGACAATATGATGGCAGACAAAAGGAATTCCATGGATAAAGTGCGTAATGGGCTCTAACACATTAACAACATGGCTTTCTTATGCCCTGATAATGGCCAATTGTGCATGTCTTTTTGTAAAATCCTGGATTTCAGTCACATCAACACTTTATGCATTACTAAAAATTAGACAAGGTTGTCATTCTGTATTTACTTACTTACTTTCACCAACCATTTTCTATTCAATTCAGTGTCAACCGTCCAACTAGCGAATTCAACATTGAGGAAACTCTACGACTTTAAGGTGCCATAAAAGATAAACTTTATTGAATACACATCTCGGTACTGAAGAAACAAAATCAACTCTTAAGTTTCCCACCCGAAAATCTCGTTAGTTAACAAGAGCTTTCCATAAAGCCCCACCCACCGAGTGTTCACATTGCCCAATCACATTTCTTTGCTTTATTATGAGAAAGGTCCACTTCTGTGACCTTGGTTCTCACGGTCCGTAGATGGCTTCTTAAAATCCCATTTTCCCAAGCTTCCCCTCTCCCCAGTTTCTATGGCAAGTTGAGTAGCGACAGAGGTTAGCAAGCCTCTTAGCAATTCAATCTTGACATTCAGTTGGTATGAAGAATAGCCTTCTTCTCCTTTACAACATATAAATGGTGTAGTAGTCATGTTTCTGGAAAGAAGTCAGCCAAATAGCACAGTTTTATTTTTAAAGTTGAAAACTAAACAAAGTCTCAGACTACCATATATTGCAGTTTCAAATTAATTTTGCCTTGTATCTTGAGAATTTGTTTCTCCCTCCCACACTTTTATTTAGGAAAAATAAAGTTTCCAGATACAGTCATACAAGGGATTTTGCGGAACCATAGAACGTATTCATGATCCGTCATGAATGTTCAGATTATAACATTTTACATGCTAGCAATTTACAATGTCTTATAGGGTAATCCAGCCATCGCTGTGGTGATATAAAGTCTCCTTTTTATTCTAATTGCTATATTTTTAATGTTCATATTATGGCATTTTTTCCAATCAAACAATTTGCAAAGCCACATAGGATGACCCAGCCATTGCTATGCCGATATGAAGTCTCTTTCTTATATTCTGATTTTGGCACATATGTGCCTTTCCTCACTTCTAGCACAGAATGTATCATAAATGTGCAAGGGTAACTTCTTTTTTCCCCTCTGAGACAGCCTTAAGTCATCCTTAGTTGTCCTTGCATACAAATATTATTTTCCTCTTTATCCTGATATAGTTTTGCCATGAATACTGTCTCCTCCTCTCCATTGATTCTTCATTTTTAGCTTGGGGCTCCAATGGGGGAGCATCACAGTGAAAGTGGTTGATTGATTAACAAAAGATCCCACTTCCCCCCCCCCCGATCCTGTTCCCACCTCCCCATCTTTCAATTAATTAATTTTAATTGGACCGTAGTGTCCATTGCATTATTTATATAAGTTATATAAAATTTATATAAATTTTTAATTTATATAGTCTTATTTTTTTTAGGATTGTAAGCTGCCCAGAGTTACCTTGAGATAAGATGGATGGCCTGTACATTTTATAAATAATTTAATTAAGTAATTGGTGGTGCAGTGAATGACCAATTAGGGAATGGGATCAGCCCAGCAACTCTTGGCCTCCATAGGTGAAGTGTCATCTTCTAGAGGTGGTTCGATTTGAGCAGGGACAGAATCTGATTCTTTCAAATGTTTCTTCCCTCTTTCCATACCTGCCAAGTTTCTGCATGATCTCTTGTTTGGAGACTGGAATTAGGTCTGGGCACCATCTGACTGGCTGGGCATAGTGGAACAGTGCACCCTGAACCCATTTCTCTCTCTGTGCTACTTCCCGATACTTAGCTCTTCTCGCATCTATCCAGTATTATTTGGGTTTCTTCTGAACTTGGGTTCAGTGATCATCTAGAATACTTACAAACAATCGATAGGCATGGGGAAAACTGCAAAAACAAACCAAGAAATAATCTTGCTGAAAACCAAGTCAAGTTTTGGTAGATGGTTCAACTTGCTTTTCCAGTCAGTTGTCAAAGCTATGGGCTTCCCCCAACTCAGCCTAACCCTCAGCAACCCATTAAGGAGAATGATTGGTGGATGTTTTCCTGCCAGATGGTTATATTTAGTGGGACAAGGGGGAAGCATGCTAGGATTAATGATTCCTGTTCTGGGGATCATGTACCATGTAATGTGCATGTAGATTGAACATTAGGTAAAAACAGTATCACCTGTCACCCTGATGTCTATAGCAGGATAGAGTTTCCTAGTGAGGAAAGCAGATTTAATGCTTTGGCTTTTGGAGTAGTGTCCATACTTAGTTGGAGGTGATTGGGGAAAACACTTAGAAATATACAATATCCTAAATAAATTTAAAAACTGAGAGTGTTTACTCAAAATGGTATGTTAGTGCAGTGACAGGAAGTTTCAATGTTCATTAGAACCTTCTTGGTGATAGAGAGCCACAGTTAATAATTTTTTAATGAAAATTGGAGACTCAAAGCGTGAATCCATAGCACAATGAAAGCAAGGCCATGCCACATACATAACAGGACTGAATTTTATTTTTTGTCATTGTCTATAATTTGGGGGCAGAGAATTTATTTTTTATTAGTCTGAGGGGTTTTTTAATCCATAAAACATACTTCAAACCTAGTTTGGAGCTTACCCTTCATTGTGATGCCATAGTTGGAGACATACAATATGTTGATGAACGTTGGTTACCTAGGTTGGTGATCTTCTGGTATGCTTATTGCGAGGCAATATTTTTATGATGTTTTTATTTTAAAAAAATTAAATTTATTTTAAAATGTCAGATTATTATTAGACTTGCTTGGTTATGTCAACGAAGACTCAATCATCCAGGTCAAAGGTGTATAAAGGTTGAATTATGGCAACTGGACCAAACTGTTCATCTGAGACATTTTGTTGCTTATCCAAGCAACACATTTTGCTCTGACTGATGACGGAATGGGACAACTTGCTGCAGTCAACTTGCCACAGCCAACTCACTACACTCAACTTGCCACAGCCAATTTGCCAAAGCCAACTCACCATAGCAAAGTCGCCGTGGGACAACTCGCCATGAGCATCTCACCACAGGACAACTCGCCGTGGGACAATTCAACAATTCAATTTAATTATTTAAAATAGTTATAAATTATTTTATAAATTATTTTAATTTCTGCCGTTCACATTTCATTTTGTCCCTCCTTTGGCCTCCTATCTTCAGTGATTCTAGTCTAGTATTTATTCGATATTAGTGTAACTCTTGTCCAGCGGTGAGTTGTCCTGTGGCAAGTTGGCCATGGGGAGTTGGCCATGGGGAGTTGGCCATGGGGAGTTGGCCGTGGGGAGTTGTCCTGTGGCAAGTTGGCCACGGGGAGTTGGCCGTGGGGAGTTGGCTGTGGGGAGTGACTGATGAAGTTGCTTGGATGAGCAATGAAACATCTCAGTTTAACAAAGTTTGGTCCAGTTGCCATGATTCAACCTTTAGACTTGCTTGGTTGTTTAAAAATCATGCTAGCCTTTTCATGCTTCATTGACAACTGATGTCTTAAATGTGGCCAGTTCCTGATATAGACATACACACGCACAAACACACACACACACACACTTGTTATAGGAGTGTATTCAGGATAATTGGGTTTGAATGCTTTACCCAGCATTCTCTGTATTTCATGGAATAACATGGTTTTCAAACAGCATCCACTGAATATACATCTGGCATGTCCCTGCTTTTCTCTCTCTCGTTTTTAAACTTGTTCTAAGTTGCTCCAGCTGTAAATAGTATCTTCTGCTCCAAAATCTGAGTTCTAATCTGTGAATGATGACCTCAGCCTGGTACTGTGAATGCTAAAACTGGAAGAGGGGAAAAAAAAAAGACCGTGTATTCAGAAAATGGATTGAATACCATTCTCATCTGTCAGCTGCTTTTTGCAAACTTGTTTTCTCTATTTTTTTTTACAGCTTTGCTTGTTGGCCTCCTTCCTTCCTGAGACTAAGCATCTGGAACAAATCAACATTTCAGAAACTGTCATCCAACAAAAGGAAATTATTGTAAGTGTCAGGGGGCTGTGTGATTCAGAGGAGTAGTGATGAGGTACAAGAGTTCCCACAAATGGTTACACACTCTGGTGAATTTCATTTCTATTTCTAACTTTTGGTTTTTCTAAAAGCGGACTAAAGTTGTGCTTTGAAGCAAATAAAACAGCTGGGCTGGTTTTAGTCTTTTTACTCAACATTTGATATTCCATTAATATTTTAAGGATAATGCCTTGCATATATTTTTCAACGAATGAGTTTTGCTGTATGCTGAGGTTGACTTCCCAATAATCATTGTAAAACTAATTTATGTCCTCTAATGATGCTGTGCTTAGTTTAGATGCTCAACAAAGTTATTTTTCAAATGTCCATATAGATAGACAAAACATGATTTTTTTTTCTTTACTTCCCTGGCTTTGTGGGAGACAATTTTCCATGAGACCATAAATGGGATGATGATAAAATAATTCATATTTTGAGACTCCACATGAGGATTTTTTTTCTCCTCAGAATTGGTGTCTTCTTTGGGGAAGGATGTGGGAATAGTTATGGGGGAGGGTCAGTGGAATAATTATTTATGAAGATGATCATGTGCATATGGTGATTGAAAGTTCTTCTGAGAAGGAAAGTCTTTAGTGACTTTCAGAACATCGTTAGTGAGAAAAGTAAGACTTGCTCCACACTCAAGGGATCAGAATATGAAGCCAATTTTGTGTGTTGCCATGATGCCATCAAGCTTATGATTGTCTGGAAAGCTAAAATTGTAAATTCTGAAGGTTGATGAAATTTAGTTTATGTAGACATAGTGATCAATTTGTTTTCTACTTTCCCTCTATTGCTGCAAAAAATTGATGAATTGCAATCAACTGTGAGGATGGGTAGAAACATTTTATCTTCTGTCTTATTTGCTGGATGGAATAATGGCTGGACAACAGGGAGATAGAAGAAGGGTGGTGATCATTGTGAGAATTGTGACTGGTGCAAAAACCATTATCTCTGTGTCGGTGTGAAGCTGGCAGTTGTAGGGAAGGGAACCTAGACTCCTTCAGTCATTCTGTGGTTGGGAGAACTGTTTTGATTAGGGGTCTCCAAACTTGGCCGCTTTAAGACTTGTGGATTTCAACTCCCAGAATTCTGGGAATTGAAATCCACAAGTCTTAAAGCGGCCAAGTTTGGAGACCCCTAGTTTTGATGAACCCTTCTGAAACTCTTTTATAGGGAAGAAGAAATACAATGAGTCTGATAAGCTGCTTCAGTTCTTGGTGCCCCCCCTTTCTCTGTCAAATCTACATAGTCATCATCTCAACATTGTGACTCTAGGAATCTCACAATGTATAAATCATAAAAACTCAGGATATCATAAATACACATCCAAGTGTACTCAAGCCCTTTAAAAAAATATATCTCGTAACCAAAATCCCATACGAACTTTTAGCCTGGCCCCAACCCCTGAGTTGAAAGCTCTGTTTTCTTCCTAAAAGCTAATAGTGTCAGAGCTATACAGAACTCAAGGAAAAAGCTGGTGGGGATAGCGTTCCATAGGGCAAACACTGCAATAGACCAGGCATGTTTTCTGGGTTCCATTGTTTCACAGAAGGGACCTAGAGAACACACACCCTAAAGCAGGGGTCTTCAAACTTGGCCCTTTTATGACTTGTGGACTTCAACTCCCAGAATTCCTCAGCCAGCGTGCCTAGGTGAGGAATTCTGGGAGTTGAAGTTCACAAGTCATAAAAGGGCCAAGTTTGAAGACCCCTGCCCTAAAGTGTTTCTGAAGAACCATCTTAAGGCATGAGGAAAAAGGTGCACAGACTTTTGATGAGTGGTTATCATTCAGCTTCTAATAGTGGTCTTTCCTTCTCAAACAACTGATCTGAAGATAGAAGAATACCAGAATAAGAGAGTTGGAAGGGACCTAGTCCAGCTCCCTGCTCAAGCAGGAGAGGCTATACATTCCGGACAAGTGGCTGTCCAGTCTCTTCTGGAAAACCTTCAGTGATGGAGCATCCACAACTTCTGAAGGCAAGCTGTTCCATTGATTAATTAGTTCCCTTCATAGTATTTTCTAGATAAGGGCTGGGAATAGGTCATCTATTCACTGAGTTTTCTAAACCTGGGGATTTTTTATTTTTTATTCGTTAAATTTCTTTGCGGTCTATTTCGCTGTGGAGCTACTTTAGGCAAGCAGCCTATTCTTCAATTTTTACTTCTAGTTTTAGTTGAAGAATAGGGCAAAAGAGTGCTATAAATAAAGATTTTTGGTTAGCAAATTGTCAGTGATGCAATTAAATGCACTGTCAAATTTGTCAGCATTGAAATTTCTCCTCGGTATTTAATTCACCTGGTCTTGTTCCCAAAACAGGAATCAACATGTTAGCTCTTTTCTGTTGTTTTATTTGGCAGTTTTTCAATTTCATGCAGCTACTTCCTAGGTGAAATCCAAAGGTGTTTTACCCTACCTCATTGTTTTAATTAGGTGCCTAGGGGTACATTTGGGATCCATGTACAGCATGCTCCATACAATAGTATTTATTGTTATACAATATTACACTATAATTCCTTCTCTTGTGGTCACAGTAGGATTCCTGACACACACATTCTCCATGTTTTTTTTAGAGTTTTGTGTTTATTATATATCTATATCTCTCTATCTATCTATCTATCTATCTATCTATCTATCTATCTATCTATCTATCTATCTATCTATCTATCTATCTATCTATCTATCTATCTATCTATCTATCTATCTATCTATCTATCTCTGCCTGTATCTCTATCTTCATCTACCTACCTACCTACCTACCTGCCTACCTACCTACCTACCTACCTACCTATCTATATATCTACCTACCTACCTACCTATCTATCTATCTATCTATCTATCTATCTATCTATCTATCTATCTATCTATCTATCTATCTATCTATCTATCTATCTATCTATCTATCTATCTATCTATCTATCTATCTATCTATCTATCTATCTATCCACACACCTACACAAACATACAGTACATTAATTTTATAAAATGGTTTTTAACCTTGTGTATTATATATATTTTAGCTTTTAAAATTATGGATTGTTTGTATTCCGCTCTTCTTTGATTGATGTGTTCTTTTGTGACCCATACTACCATCTTATGGACAAAGCATGAGAAGCTCAGAGACATCTTTGTGGTTAAGATAAACTAGTGATCTTGAACAGTATCTTAAGAAAGATATCTTGAATTCAGAAAGGATTCTTACACACTACCAAGAGCCATTTGCTATAATAAAAGGGTGGTGATTTGTTGGCCTAGAGGACAATTAATGAAAGGAGCTAAAAGTTACAGCAAAAAAAAAAGCACCAGCATTAGAATTTATGATTGAAACTCTCCTAATTACTTGGAATTTCCAAATAGTGACAATCATTGGTTGTAGTTTACTGGGCTAGACGGTCAATCTTTTGTAAATTCCAGATGTTCATCAGATGTTCATATTAAATCCATTATGCTCCTTTTTGTATTAACCTGCACAAAAGAAACTATTCTACATTAATTGCCCATGCCTCCCCTATACTATTCTGGACAAATGGCTGTCCAGTCTTTTGAAAACCTCCAGTGATGGAGACCCACAACTTCTGGAGGCAAGTCCTTCCAGTGATTATATCTGTATTAGCTGCACTGTCAAAATCAGGATTATAGGAAAGACAAAGTTTAGCTATTCTAATCCATGTACCTATCCTATAAAGTTGGATACAATTAGCTTAACTCAGAAGTCACAATCTGAATATCTAAGATATCCATAGTAAGGTATCAAACCAAGGGGGAATATCTGAAATGTCTTAGTGATATTCCAAAAGTAAGGAAGGAGTTTTCTTGTGACACAACTGCCATTTCGTCTAGCTTTTTCAACTTGCAAACTGTGCCTTCTATCTGCTATGCTTGTAAAAATGGTACGATGGCCAAAGCCTTGTAAAATTTTACTGGAAAGACGTAGCAAGTGATCATAAATGTAGTTTTTCTGCTGAACAGTAAATTATAGCTCATATATTTGTCCTTCTATTCTCACAAGGATTTAATGTGAGAATATGATGGGAGCTGTAATTTACAGCCAAGAAACAACTTATAGCAAAGATTTTTTTTGTAAAAAATGCTTGTATCTTTGTTTCCCAATATTTAATCATGGGGGTTTAGAAATGCAATTGAAAATTACTTTTCCTCCCCTCTGAAATATTTCAAAAGTACAGTGCAAAATTGTAGGTAGATGGGACGTTTGGACAACTCTTTCTACCCTATGTTTAAATTATTATACACCAAGAGGGAGAGAGACAGGATACTGTTTAATGCAAACAAATGATAAAATCAGTTTAAATCTCAAGCTTTCCTCAATTCCCGCCATTCTATGTACTTTCAATCTGCTTCACTCAATATTATGCATCTATGGAAATGCATTATAATTCTCTATAGCATTCTTCCTTGAACTCTGAACAGATCCCACAGATACCTACTTTTTATTTTCCCATGTTCTTTCTAAAAACAATACTACCATAGGATTTAATCAAAGCAAATCAAAACAAAAAAAATTTCCCTGATCATTTTCCTGTGTGATTCATTCTCTATCTCCTTGCAACCCAGTTTCTAACTTTAGTGTTGACCTCATAAAGAACTGAATGAACCAGTGTGAGGTTGACCTTTTCCCTAATTTTTCTTAGCCATAGGAAATAATCCATGACTGAGAGGAAGCCCCCCGGCATCCTTTTGTTTGGAGGTCAGTCCATGGAGCACAGATTTGTGCCACAAAAATTCAGTAGCACACCGCCCAAGTAACAATGATAGAACCTCTGTCCGTATTAGGATGGGAATCAAGTCAAAGAAGTATGTTAAATATTCAGAGCTTAATACAATGCCCACCACTTAAATGATATGTATTGGTATAGTGGTTGAAATATTTATGGAGTGATTTTTTTTTCCTCATTCAACTCAACGTTTTGTGGGGGGGGGGGCAATGAGAAGAGGGATATTCTGTCTATGGGATGAATGAGTTATTTATTTAATGAATGGATGGATATTAAAAATATACACAAATACCCAAAAATGAGATGAAGGAAGTTCTAGTTTCCACCAGCATGATATGATCATGTTACTTCCATGTGCCCTGAGACTTTTTGCTATCATTTCTTTAAAAGGTGGGGCAAAATAGGCCCTTCAAATCTATTCTTGTTCCAACCTAAGTTGTATATTGCAGATGGAATGGATGGCCTTAACGAAGCCTCAATTTGGCAAGAAAATCTTTTGTAGCCGTACAGAAAGATCCTTGTAATCATTGTTCTGTTGCAGTCACCTAAAATTATTTCCCACGTTTCCTATGAAAATAACACTGTTGAAAATGCAATAATCTACTAGCTCTAATTACAGCTTTAAGCTTCCTGATCTTGTTTGCTCTTTGTGATTCCAAGTTAGAAAAAGAATCCCTTAATAGTTATGCTTGCTCTAATTACACACTGTATACCTTCTTGATAGGGATGTTAAGCTGCTGGAAACCTTTGAAAAATCCCGAAGAACATATCTGTAAGAGAGGAGCAGGGGAAGCACTGAAATGCACCCATTTAGCAATACACTAAATCATCCAACCACTTGACATCAGCCATGCTCAACATTTCCAAAAGGTAAAATTAATTTAAAAAAGCTTAAACTGGACTTCCTGACATGATATTCCACAGACTCTATTCCAAGGTGTTGGGTGGATGAGGCCAGGAGGAAAAAAAGTTCTATTTCATTGTATTTGGACTTAATTAAAAACTAAGACTTATATACTGCTCCATAATGCTTTACAGCCCTCTCTAAGCAGTTTACAGAGTCGGCATATTGCCCCAACAATTTGGGTCCTCATTTTACCGACCTTGGAAAGATGGAAGGCTGGGTCAAGCTTGAGCCGGTCAGGATCGAACTGCTGGCTGTGGGCAGAGTCAGCCTGCAATACTGCATTCTAACCACTGCACCACCAAGGCTCCTTAAGTCATTAACACCGCTCTTCAATCATTATCTCTTCTGTCCCGCTAAAATTATAATTTTGAGAAAAGTTCTGGGGGGCCCACTTGAGGCTCTCAGAGGCTACTTAGTGATTATCGACTTTCAGCTGATGCACTTACAAAAACATTCATAGGAGAAGCCAAGATAACAGCTGCAAGTGCATAATTGTATCCCTGCTCCTTTCGACATTTGTCACACATAAAAAAGAGGCCTTTGATTGCATGATTATATAGTTATGGCCACCATCTAGATTTTCTTTCTGAAGCATGCTGCTTTCTTTTGGAAGCTCCTGTTTCTGCCCTACAAAAAAGACACAATAGTGTACATATTAAATCACTTCAACGTTTCTCTCCTTCTTATCCTTGCATTTTCATCCCCGCTTTTCCATTGTTACTAAGATTGATCTTTTCTTAAATCCAAGTTGTACCTTGTTTAAAATTCATCTGGTTTACACTCTGTAGGACTTTTGTTAAGTGCTTAGATTGCAATAAGTATCGCAAATCAGTTTATTTAACCCTGTTCCTGTCCGATGTTAATAACTCAGCCTCTTGACAGCTAAATCACTTCTGGATAATGGTGATGATGATGATGATGATGATAATATAAAAATAAAAATAAGTAAAGTTGGAAGGGGCCTTGGAGGTCTTCTAGTCCAACCCCCTGCTCAAGCAGGAAATCCTGTACCATTTCAGACAGATGGCTGTCCAGTCTCTTCTTTAAAATGTCCAGTGTTGGAGCATTCACAGCTTCTGGAGGCAGGTTGTTTCATTGATTAATTGTTCTAACTATCAGGAAATTTTTCCTGACAGTTGAGAAAGGATGTTCCCTCTCTCATTGTTTCTATGATTTCTCCTCCATTGTTTGCATTGTCAAATCTATTCTATTCATATTATACTCATCTTTTTTCAGACTCCAACCATACTTCCACCCAGCTTCCCCCATTGACTTTGTTTCTCAGACGTTGAGTAGGAAGGTCACAAATGGTGATCATATGACCTGAGATGCTGCAATCATTATAAATGCATGCTAGTTGCCAAGCACCCAAATTTAGATCATGTGACTTTGAGGATGCTGTGTGGTCGTAAGTGCAAGGACTGTTTGTAATTTGTAAGTTCAAACGGTTACTAAGCAAATGGTTGTAAATGGAGAATTACCGTGGCTTGCAGGTTCATTATCGAGACTCTGCTATTCCAGGATATTACTAGGTTACTAGCTTCAGTCTGGCATTCAATATTATCCAGTCTTTGAAAGGGTGTCTTTTTTGCCTAATCGAAACTGGATGATAGAAGTGAATCTATGGTGATCTCATGGCATCTCAGTCCCTGATTCAATGTTAATATCCAGGGTGAGAGAGGATTGGAAACAGGCCTTTAAGAAAGAATGTTATCTTCAACGAATATGTTAAACTAATTGCCATGTCCTTACTTCCATTTCGGGCTTTCCCATCCCATGCCTAGTTGCTGTGTTAAGGACACATCCTGGACCCACAAATATGGACCTTGGAAAAATTATTTGTGTGTTTTTCCAGAATGTTTTTGTTCATGTACTATAAAGCTCTGCCTGGGGTCCAGGTAAAAATTGAGTGAGATTTTAGCCTCAAATATTTTTTATGGCTGCTGTTATTAATTCCCTTGACTTAGTATAAAAAGCACCTTGTAATAGCAGTGGAAGATTTTGAAGCTACTTGGGAAATGAGTTCCTCTCCAGCTTCTTTGACCGTGGAACACCACTCTCAATTTAAAGGTACGGACCTGTTTTATTTTATTTCCATTTATTATCCAAATGTACTGTTTGGGTTTCTTGTAAATCAAAGGAGTGTTGGTTTTTATCAATTTATAGTTGGCTTATTCACTTTCCTGAATTTAATGATGGCTTTTAAGGCCCTTTTAAGTCCAATGGGAATGCATAAGTTGACTGCTGTATTATCTGTGCTAAAGGAGGAGATTCTGCATCCAGCAGTTTTGGGAGCATGGAAGCTGAGGTCATTTAGGCAATTAGGCAAAAAGCTGTGGTTTTTATGGGTTGAACAGGGCTGGAGCTCATAAATATAGCTCTACCATGTAGGTCTAAAGAGCCTCCCATGTGGACCACACCTCCTTTTGAGAGTCTGCATGAAGACAGTTTCTAGATTTAGAAAAATGGGGGGTTTGTCTATATTTGTATTTTGGAGATTTTCCTGCAGGATTCTTCATGAGATAAAGTCAACTGCAGTCTTGAGGTTGAGAAAGAACGTATATTTTAATTTGTGCAAATGCTTATATATTGATGGAGTTCCAGTATATATTGATGGAATACCATATATGATCTATGGTGGTGTATTCTCTCTAGCTTGTTCTAATTGTGCCTTCAGTATTCCATTAATCTAAAAGCTTCTGGTTCTTGTGTTTAGAGTATAGATTATTTATTATAGGTAAAAGACTGATAGGGCTATAGTTGGCTAGAGATGCTCTGTTTCTTTTTTAATCTATTAGGACTACTGTTGCTGCCCTCAAGTCCTCATCAATCAATATGAATGAAGAGAAATGCAAGTAGGGGGTCCTCACCAGCAGAGTTGGTTTAAGCACTTTTGCTAGAACAGAGTACCTGTAGTTTTCATAACCTAATGTGTTTAACCATTTGAGGGGAAGAAACTGGCAGCCACCTTAACCTTAACCATATCCTTAACCTTATCCTTAACCCTAACCCTAACCCTAACCCTAACCCTAACCCTAACCCTAACCCTAACCCTAACCCTAACCCTAACCCTAACCCTAACCCTAACCCTAACCCTAACCCTAACCCTAACCCTAACCCTAACCTTAACCTTAACCTTAACCCTAACCGAACATTTTCAACTCATTTGGTTAATGAAATCTAAAGTTACAAAACTAAGAGGTGCTCAATTTTCAAACCTAAGCAATTTCAATTTGTTAATACCACAATATATTTCATGGATGCAATATCACCAGCCACTAGTGGTCTGTTTCATCACAGAACAGATCCTGTTGTCGATAAGTTTGTCCCAATGTCCACTGAAATTTGCTTCTTTGTAATTTAAACCCACTGTTGACATATTTTCTAAAGCAACATTGAGCAATTTTGCCCTGTCATCTTCATAACAAACTTTCAGATACTTGTAGACAGCTATCAGGCCTCATTGCTGTCTCCTCTTCTCCATACTCAATGTCATTTCTCTTCCTCACAAGGAAGAGGGGTTGAAAAGCACTAAGTTCACTCGGTGACATTAGCTGCAGCCCCCAGGAAGATATGCACAATCTAATTGCAACAAATAAATAAGCAATCCTATTTATGTCTCTTCTAGCAGATATGGTTAACAAAGGACTAATAGTTTAAAACAAGCGGGGTGGGTGGGTTTGACAATAATTTTATTAGCGTTCTCAAATACAGAAGACTAATAAAAGTTAGAAAAATATAAAAAGCAAACAAGCAAAGTCGTTTTGATGCTACAATAAAGGTTCCTTTGGCATGCAAAAGTAGAAAATGAAATCACTGCTCAGAATTGAAAAAACTAAGTTAATCAATATTTAAAAGTTAAATATTGTCCTTCTGTACTTTTAGTTGTTTATGTTGAAAGGTTGGGGTCTAATATCTGGATTTTGATATTTTAAATTATTCCTAAATTTAAATGATATGAAAGCCAGAAATATCTATCTGGAAATTAATGCATGGAAACAGTTTATGTGTGGAATAAAGCAATGCGTGTATCTCTTTAAGTTCCCCATCCAATTTGCAGCAAAAAAACCAAACATATAAAAAGGCATTTCCTAATCGGTCACCTTGTCCTGCTGAACTGTGAAGACATGCTAAAATTAACAGCAGTGAAAAATAACTGTTTTACTAGAAAATGTTAGGATGTGTAATATGGACCTAGTGCCTCCAGCAATAAAGGAGATAACGCTGAATGTAAGTAGAAAAACATTTCTCTCTTGGAATTTCCTAAGTCTGCTTTGCAACAGCTGAAGACTTCCCCTCTCATGCCCTAAAGGGAAAGGAGAAAAACAAGCAAACAAACACAGCATTTCAGCAGGGAATTAGAACACATTGCTTCCAATAATCAACTCTCCCACCCTTGTCACACTTCCCCAGCCCTGATAATTGCAAAATGCAAAGACAGTGATGAGTCCATTTACTTGGCACTTCTAATTTTCTAGGCTTTTTGAAAGTGGAGAAACTGTGTCCAGAGGGCATGGATGAGATGGCGGCAGAAATAAATTTCTCACCTCCTCTGGATGCAAGGCACAATTGTTGCCGGTGACACTGATACTTCTAGGAACTGGTGGTGGCTTCACTGCTCCATAGTTTGATGCAACCTTTTTCAAGTAATGTGCTTGTCTTCACATGGGGAATTGTTTATTATAGAAATGGAAGCATCTGTGCAGACTTGGGGTGCATCCACATTTACTGTTTAAACTTCTCATGCATGCTGGCCTGACATAAGCGAAAATTAGGAAAATCTTGTTTGGACTGAAAAGCTTTGGTAGCAGTTTACAAGGTATTCCACCTTGGGGCTGCAGGCTGCTAGATTTTCCCACTGGACAATCATTTTGCTTCTTGAGTGGTCACTTTTTTTAATCTCAGGAAAGGAATGACCAAGATTTCGTTTCTATAGGCATGTTTACTCAGTGTGTAAATGTAAATACATACAGACGTACATACACAAATGAAACCAAACTTCTATATACAAAGTATACATACCTACAGCTACTGTATAACCTTAAAAACTACTTCTTACTGTCCTGTTTCTAATTACTTCTAGATATACCCTTGTTACCTATGCTAGCACAATGTCTGTAACTCCTGCCTGTAAGTAGAAATTATTGATGTGAAACGTGGTAGAAATATATTTATTTATTTTTTCTTTTTCTGACCTTCCTACTTTTTCCTACGCTTTTCTTTCTTAAATAAGAAACATCATTCCACTGATGTGTCATTTTACATCCCATCAATTACCTGAGGTAGCTTCCTAGCTCCCTAATAGCCCTTAATGGTAAGTCTTTGGCAGTGGTGGGGTTCAAATATGTGAACAACCGGTTCTCTGTGTGGATGCCGCTTCCAGAAGTCCATTCTGGGCCTGGGCAACAAAAAATTAGTTACTGGTTCTGCCGAACTGGTGCGAACTGGCTGAATCCCACCACTAGTCTTCAAGATCACTCATTTAACCAAAAAATGGGAGTCTCTGTGAATAGTGTTTTATTTTGACTCTGCTCTATAGAGCAGCTCTAACGTGCCTCTGTACTTTGGAGGAAGAATTCAGCCTTGAAATTTTCTTCCTCCCTCCCTCCCTCCCTTTTGCTTTTTTAGTATGCCTTTTTAAGTCTGTTTAGATGGTAGAATAGCATCATGAATACCATAACCTAGTCTCATATTGAATTTTCATCTTATTTGAAATTTACATTGGATTGAGAGCTCAGATATCTGTAATATAAATATAATATAATGATGTACATGGGAATAAATCTTTGCTATATCACATACACACACAGAAAGAGAGATGTAGGCTTGGAAACTTATCCCACAAGTAATACCAAAATAATTCAGTTGCTGATAAATGTTCAGCTTGACATTTAACTCTACCTAGGCTGAAATTTCATTCCATAGTTGGCATTTAAATCTCATTCTGTTTATATCATCGGTGTTTTGCTTTCACAAATTTATTTTTTTTAAAAAAAAAAAACTTCGCAAAGACCTTAACAATATTGTCTATAAATAAAGATTTTTTAAATTTTAATTCTGTACAGAGCAATTTATTTAGAAACAATTTATATACCCGTATGTGCTCTGCAAGTTGTCTTGTGATTATACATAGAAGCTTTTACTGTAAAGTGCTTTAAAGCTAACAAACAAACAAACAAATAAAACTGGATCAGAGCAAGCAGTGCAAAAGATGCTTGTGTTCCATGAAATTCACCGTTATTTATGCCATTTCCTTGGCAGCCTCTAATATTAATAGTGATAATTAAGAAGCTCCAATAAATTAATTAGAACATCTGACAAGAGACAACTAGCTCTTGTCCACTTTGTTAAAAATGCTTTGGAAAATATATGTGTTTTTAAAATGAAGAATTATGAAGGCAGAGAACAAGAATGCAGAGCTCTTGAAACTTGAAAAAATTGGCTTCAGGCTGAGACAAAATTTGGAACTCTTCCAGCTACAAAATGTTAAATGGAAGCTTTATTCCCACCCCACCTCTGATTTTTCCGCTATACAAAGCGGGGTCTAGGATGGATTAAGTACATTTCAGACTTTGTTTTCTTTGCTGATGCCCCCCGCCCCCCAAAGTGTACCTGATATGATTTAGCTTTTTTGTAGTCAGCAAAAGTTAGCTAGGTGCTGCCACCTAGCTTTAGCTAAACCCTTTAAAAAAAAAAAAAGATTTAGAACTAAAAAAGGCATATTCTGCTATTTTGAGAAGCTTTCTTTGGTGTTCGAAAATTCACTATTGAGCTTTATTGTGACTGAAGTGGAAATCTAGAAAGATACCTTTAATCTTGGTGAATGGTCAATAAAATAGGTGGTGATAGTTGTAGGGCTTTAAAGGCTGGACTAGATAAATTCATGGAGGATGAGAATATTAAGGCCATTAGTCTTGAAATTCAGTATTTGCATTGAAGCTAGCATGTCTCTAAATGCCAGTTGTGGGAAGAATATGACGGGAGAAGGATTTCGCTCCATTTCTTTCTTACGAGCCTTTATGATTTTGCTTATATTTCAAATGAGGAGGCCACCCAACTGCAAAACTTCTGAGCAACTCAGCGTATGAAACAATCTAAAGGTTCCAATAATGATGTCACCTAGTTTGGGTAATGAAACTTCTGCAAGAAAACCACCAGGCTCAGAGAGCACCAAGGACCCCTCATTTCAACCCTGAGCTACAAATATTCTCCTTTATTGATTGCAATAGTGTCATCTGGAGAGAGAGCTGCAATCAATTCTGTCCTTTATCCATGAGCAAAAGGCTCACCCTTCACCCAACTCAAGGCATGGGGAAAGAGTCATGTGTTCAGTGCTCTTCTAAAGGCCCTTAAAATGGGGGCCACATGAGTCTCCAAGGGATGCTCATACATATTCTGGTTGATGGCTGTGAGAAACAAAATGCTGGGCTAAGATGGGTCTTGGGTTTTTGTGTATAGGTGTGTCAGAAACAGCAAGGTGCTTCTGGATTGCAAGGATGAACCGGTGACATCATGGGTGCCCAGGGGACACTGTTTGCTGAGAATGCAGTCTTGAGGGGGCTCCTTTCAAGTCCCTGGTTTTTTTTCCTCATTGAAGAGATAACTATTTACTTACTTGTATTTGCATGCTTTTGAACTGCTAGGTGGGCAGGACCTGGGGCAAGTAATGGGAGCTCATTCCATCACTTGGCTCTTGGGTTCAAACTGCTGAGTTGTTGACCTTAATAATCCTCTGACTCAGCATTTTAATCACTTGAGCCACTGTGGCCCCAGGGCTCTGGGATGAATCAAGCAGAACTGTTCTTATATTTTTATATTTCTACCTAGGCTGAAAAATGTTAGCAAATGAAGTGTTCTGGTCAAATTTAGACTACCATCCATACCACTAAAATGGATATCCTGGAAAATGGACCTCTTGGGAATTGTGCTATTAACCAGGGCAATTGGCAGATTGAGTCTCTTGTATTTCTCTGCTGTTTACAATGGCCTGCCTCTATACCCTTGTCTCCTGTCCAAAGCAATTTTCTTTCCAACCTTAGCAGGACCATAGTTTTGGTGTTATGTAAGCATAGTTTTAATCATATCCTTTCAGCTTTATTATTATTTTTTAATAAGCTTGTTTTGATTTGAAAAAATGCAAAAGGGTCAAACTGCACACCCGCAAGAGACATGGTAAATAATAAATCTCAGCTCAGTCTGCTTGTTTGTACAGTTTGTAGAAAGCCACCTGGAATCATGACTCAGAACATGACAGTGGAGCTAAGGAACAAACTTTTAACCCATTCCCTCTATTGTTGCCGAACTTTCCCACTGAAATCCCCTTTTCCCAAAAGATTCTAATTTCCCCCGAGGAGCAGCAAAATAATAACTATACTCTTTGCCTATGAGGCAAGTAGAAGCTCTGGGAATCTTTTTAATACGGTAACAATGCAGATAAAAAACAGTGCTGTGCTAAAAATGGCTTTTTCCTTTTTTAAAAGTCATTCCCAAATAGATAAGGAAACTACTGCTTTTGAAGGAAAAAATACATTTCTCATGGGTAGAGCACTAAATTCTTGTGTGTGTGATCAAGAAGTATTATTGTGCTTTTTTCTGGTGCTCCTGGTGAATTCTGATGCCTAAATAGATGTTTATGGGAATTTAAGAATAAATCTTTCTGACCAGGAAATAGGGACAGCCAGGATGGCTGCTGGTTTTGTTGGTGTTGCTGTTGAGAGCAGGGAAAGCAAACTTGGGAAATTGAATATTGCACTTTGCAAGTTATTAAATGCAAGGCTTACATTGTTTTTTCTCTATTTCTTCCTTCCTCTTTGTTCCTAAAAGTCATGATTTTAACGGAAGGATGGACTATGGTTTGATGTATACCTGTTCATATATCATGACTATGAGCTGGAAGAAAACTTTGAGAAATGTTAGAGTACCAGGAAAACTAATAAATACCAAGTGGGTTCTGAATCCCATCCAAAGGAAATTCATCTGTCACTACTCCAGACTTGTACTTGGCTTAAAAAACCAATGTAGGATTCATATAAGCTACTATACTGTAAGCTTCCTGAATGGATAACTATGAAGGAAGAATTATAAATAAATAAACAAGATCAGGGATTAATAACATCTTAACCCAAATATCCTCAGTGGAGCTAAAATTAGATCTCCACCACATCATACCGACAAATATTGTACCATTGTAGCAACAAATATTATCTTCTCCATTTAGGGAAGCAATGAAAGCAGTTTTGTTTTGATTTGCAGGCAGAGATGTGGCATTACTGTTAGCAATCATTTACCAACAGCGCTTATCTCTTGGATAAACACAAACACAGGACACTTGTCTTTTCCTGGAGTATTTACTCAGATGAACAAGCACAAATCTGCTTAGGATGACGTTAAAGGCAAAACTATATAATAGCACTATAGCAATAGCAGTCAGACTTATATACCGCTTCACAGTGCTTTACAGCACTCTCTAAGCAGTTTACAGAGTCAGCATATTGCCCCCAACAATCTGGGTCCTCATTTTACCAACCTTGGAAGGATGAAAGGTGGAATCAACCTTGAGTTGGTGAGAATCGAACAGCTGGTAGCTGGCAGTCAGCAGAAGTAGCCTGTAGCACTGCATTCTAACCACTTTGTGTTGTTTTCTTGGTATTTTAATTTAAAGAAAAAAATGTTGCCAAGAGAGAATCTGCCTTTCACTTTACCAGTTCAAATTCATCAGAGTTCTCCCCCCCAGCCATGGGGGAACAAAATAATAGTGATTAATCTCTTATCACCTGAAGGTTACTATCCATTCATGCTACTAAGCATCTTTCAATGTGCTTTGAATGGGCAGAAGGCAAAAAATGTAATAGATGGTCACATGGAAATAGGGGCAGAATTTAATCTCTAAATTCCGAATGCATTCTTTCAGCCCTGAAAGATAGATTATGTTTGAAACCCCCCAAAACTTTTTTTAAGCAAAGGACTCCTGATTCATGGTCTGTAAATCTATAAATCTTCCTGAAATTTGAATTGAAGATTTTCTGTGCCATCCCATTTTTGTGGTGTGTTCTTTTCAGGCTCTCTATTTATTTTAAGAGTAATCCCATTTTTTCTTTTCTCTTTATTGAATCAAGGCGGCGCAGTGGCTCAGTGGTTAAGATGCTGGGCATGTCATCTGGAAAGTCGGCAGCCCAGGTTCGAGATCTGAGTGCCATGTGACTGGGTGAGCTCCCAGTTCTTGCCTCAGCTCCTGCCAACCTAGCAGTTTGAAAGCATGCAAATGAGAGTAGATAAATAGGCACCACCATGGTGGAAAGGTAACAGTGCTCCGTGATGTCATGCTGGCCATATGACTGTGGGAATAGAATAGAATAGAATAGAATAGAATAGAATTAGAATAGAATAGAATAGAATAGAATAGAATAGAATAGAATAGAATAGAATAGAATAGAATAGAATAGAATAGAATAGAATGGAATGGAATGGAATGGAATGGAATGGAATGGAATGGAATGGAGCTGGAAGGGACCTTGGAGGTCTTCTAGTCCAGTCCCCTGCTCAAGCAGGGGAACCTATACCATTTCAGACAAGTGACTGTCCAGTCTCTTCTTAAAAACCTCCAGTGATGGAGCACCCACGACTTCTGAAGGCAAGCTGTTCCACTGGTTAATTGTCCTCACTGTTAGGAAGTTTCTCCTTAATTCCAGGTTGTTTCTCTCTTTGGTCAGTTTCCAACCATTGTTTCTTGTTTCTTAGACTAGCCAAACCCAAGTCCTGCAGCCATTCTTCATATGTTTTAGTCTCCAGGCCTTTGATCATTTTAGTTGCTCTCCTCTGAACTTTTTCCAAGGTCTCAACATCTTTTTGTAGTATAGTGACCAAAATTGGTTGCAGTATTCCAGGTGTGATCTTACTAGGGTTTTATAAAGTGGTACTAATACTTCTTGTGATCTTGATTCTATGCCTCTGTTTATACAACCCAGGATTGTATTAGCTTTTTTGACTGCTGCTGCACACTGCTGGCTCATAGTCAAGTGATTGTCCACTAGGACTCCAAGGTCCCTCTCACACTTGCTATCTTTGGACAGCGCCTAAACAGAGCATTGGAACAGAGATGAGCACTGCCCCCTATAGTTGGCAACAACTAGCAGAGTAAAATCTGCAGGGACTCCTTTACTGAAGGAGTCCCATTCAGTACATCTCAATATAAAATAAATGGAAGATAATGAAAAGCTGAATCTGATGCATGGTAACATTTTGAAAATTTGAAGCCCAAAAGGTACATTGGAGTGCACCCATAGTACCCATCTATAACTCCCTAAACCAAACATGCCTTATCCTGGATCATGGCATATATGCAGAAGACAACCAGTTAATCACTCTATGCTCACTGCTGTCCATTCCAAAGCACCTTGTTGTACACTTGGAAGCACCTCTTTGCCTTCGATTCTGCAGCTACAGTTTAAGTTTGGCAGCTCAGTTCAGTTTGAGTTTGGCAATACTAGAGAAACAACAATTAGTTATTGCCTTCTTGGGGATTTATTTACTTATTTTAATTTTCCTGTTACTCTCCTATCTAGTCTTCCATCCAAGTATTAACCAGTCTGACAGTGCTTGGCTTCCAAGGCATTGCCAGTTGGTGAAGCAAATAGGAAAGGTGAGCTTTCAACGGGGAGCTAGATGCTTGAGTTCCATGCACAAATTAAATGTGATGGAGGCTTAAGTGGAAGTAGGATGCCAAAGAGTATAGCCTCTGGATGCATGGGCAAACAGGTAAAACCTGTGATATTCCCTGACTAGTCTTCTCTTCCTCTCTGCATTCCATTCCATTCCTATTCCTATTCCTATTCCTATTCCCTCCCGACTCCTCCCCTCCCCTCCCCTTTTGCTTTTCCTTTCACAATGAAGTATTGGGCATTACAATTCTCATCTTCAGGATGACTTGCAAATTTTGGTTTTCTACTGTCATATGATAATATTATGGCAATGTACAAAAATCTTAATCTTAATTAAGCCAGATGATTAAATTTATAGCTGTCAGTACTAATGTTGGAGCAACTTAAGTTGAACAATATTTTGTCCAGTGATGTCTCACTGGTACATGGATGGGCAAGATCCACCTCTATTTTCTGCATGCTCACTACTACGTTTTTCTCTTTCTGCTTCTCTCTCTTTTCTTACTTTTCTTGACCTTCCCATGCTCCCCCATTACCTCCCCCAACTCCCATCTGATTCTTCTCAGCCTGCCCTATCTTTAGCTAGAGTCCTGAAATCAGGCCCCTCCCCAAACAAACAGACCTTCTTCCCAAGCAAGTGTGCACACAATGTCAATACTGAACAAGGGCCGAAGAGCACATATTACTGCTATATATTCCCATAGTCCTCTATCTAATGCATCTAATGGATTAACTCTCCTTGTAAAAGTTAGCTCTGTGCAATGATTTGTAAGCTCCTGAGCGATGTGCACACTTAGATTCTGTAGATACATGTTTATATAACTTTTTTTGCCAAAGCTCAATGACGTCCTTACAGGAGGAGGTTGGGGGAAAAAAAGAGAAACCACCTGCCCAATTAGCAAACAATCACCAAAGCAAAACCACCTAGAGCAAAGATTTCTAAATGTTTGCGTATAATCATGCACTTGTTTTGTGTTGACACATGAAGTGGGAATAAAAAGAAACGCAGTCTCAGCATTTTGTTGGGATAGAAGTGGAAAGGATAGTCCTCACTTTTCTGTGAGTCTGCAAATGTATGAACTCAAGGTGCAGGTGGCTGGACCTTACTCTTTCCTTCTTCTCAGGCAGGGAGTATCACATGGAAAGGATGATCTTTTTCCCCCTTGTGTTCCTCATTCAAGCAGATCAGGGCAAAAACTGTGTTTCTACC
Organism: Azemiops feae; assembly: GCA_023970755.1. NCBI lineage: Eukaryota > Metazoa > Chordata > Lepidosauria > Squamata > Viperidae > Azemiops > Azemiops feae. The sequence goes on along the minus strand of JALGBA010000746.1, from coordinate 361,081 downwards.
TTTTGTCTCTTGCCAAAAGACTAAGTTGGTCACTGCTTGTAGCTTTCTGCTTTAAAGGTGACAGAAATGTGAGGACAGAAAACAGAACCAGAGACAGCGCAGGGCAGGAAGCAATGGGTGGAGGTTCCTTAAAGAAAGACCCAACCTGGAACTAAGGAGAAATTTTCTGATAGTGAGAACAATTAATCAATGGAACAGCTTGCCTCCCGGAATTGTGAGTGTTCCATCACTGGACATTTTCAAGAAAGGATTGGACAACCATTTGCCCAGGATAATATAAAGTCTCCTGCCACAGGCAGGGGGTTGGACTAGAAAACCTCCAAGGTCCCTTCCAGCTCTATGATTCTATAACATAATTAAGGATATTTGTATTGAAATGCCTTAGAGAAACATTTTGGCTCCAATTATAGGAGTGGGGAATTTGTGAAAGATGAACAAAACTCACACAATTTTATTTTGTTGAAGAAAATGCTACATCCTTGCTAGGGTGACCACTTTACTTGCCTACAAGATGATCTTTTTATCTTAAGCATATCATAAATAATAAAAACTAACAAACTTGATGCTGGACTAGATAGACCTTGATTATAAGTAGCAGTATAACAGTTGTCCAATGTATGAAAGATGCAAAATCCTCATGAAAACTTTTGACTGTTTCTCTGGAAATGAAAGGCATCTAGGCGGGCGGGGGGAGGTGTGTCTCCCTTAATGGAGTTTATCCAAAAGGGTGGTGGGAATGAAGTAGAAATCCATTTGCATATTGACACTGTATAAAAGAAAGATTTTGCAAAGGCTGTGCTTGGATAACAATAAAGTGTTCTTCTGTCTGCAAAAGAAGTTTCTGTTTTTTAAAAAATATTATTCTAAAATCTATGTCCAAGTCTTGCCATCCTATTTCCCACAATGAAAAATTGTGGGGAGATTTTCCTTCTGATGTTTCCTATTGAGATATAATTGTAGTAACTATTTTTTACAGAGAAAGACTGGGGACAAACACTCTTCTCTCAACTACTTGGTTGTAAATTGGAATCCCAAAACTCTGTTCCCCACTGAGAATCTTGCTGAAATGTTCTTCATTAAAAAACAAAAAAAGACAAACCACAAGTAATAGCTTTTCATCAAATTGAATGAGACTGGTGAAACCCTTCAGAATAGAATTTCCCACAGAATTATAATTGATTTCCTTTCATTTCGTACATAATTCACCAAATGTCTTTTTCTTCTTCCAAACTTCAGATTGATGCAACTTTATGCATGCATTTATCCAACAGGAATCTGCCTTCTCCTCTTAGTTGGATGTAGTTTCTAATACAATTGCAGGGCTTTTCTTTAACCATAAAAATGTGAGAGCATTTTGAATATATTTACATGGATTTTTTCAGGTTTAAACCCTGCTTCCATTCAAAAAAAGATTTACATCCATTCATGAATGGCTTGTGCAATGAAATCACAGAGATTCAAAATGACAGACTAAATATCTTTTTCACTTACATTAGAATCTGAAGCATGCTGTGTTGATCGATCCTAGCTATCCTTTGTAAGTTGAAGTAAATATTAGCAAGCAGTCCATGCACTATATAAATATTAGATCTCATCTGAATTTGAAGTCTTTGCATGACACAAAATATCACTGCTAAAGAAAGCTACTCTCTTCCTTCTATGAGAATACTCTCAAATATATTTTATGTTTTGTTCATTGGGTTCTGATTCATCAGATGTTTTATATAAATAGATGCTTTAAAAAGGATTAATCCATAGCTGACCCTGGAGGAAAAGATATCAGAATGCAAAAATTAAACAGAATCCTCAATCAGCACTGGAGTGTTTATATTCTCCTTAGACATCATGATTGAGGCCAGATGGGAAATAAGGAAATCTCCATGAAGGTTTTTTTTTTTTTTTAATAATCCAGCTCCTTCTAATCAATGCTCCTTTCAAAAACCCATGAAAAAGGAATGGTAGATTTCTAGTCTTGTCATTGCAAATAATACTGAAAAAGAAGGATATGGAAAATAAGGAGAATATAAATGTGATGAACATCTGCAGGATGTAATTTTAACATGAGTATTAGTAAAAAAATATTCCACAAGTGATGTTGGAGTTTTAGACTGGACTTTCATTGGTCTGTTCAAGCTGGGATATCATACATGATAGGGATAGGCAGGATTTCCCCCCCTCCCCAACTATTTCATTTTTTGATATGTATTGATGTATGACAGCCAGTGGAGGTATTACTATGGATACCGTATCGTTAACTATAGGGAAGATTTTACACTATGTGGATTGGGGTATTAGGAGTTTTAAGGATGGAACTGGGTGCATTTTCCTTTGAAATAAAAATATTTATTTCTACTCCTATTTTACCAAAATCTCCCTAAACAAACCTCAAATATTAAAATTATGCTATTAGAATTTTGCCATTTTGGCATGAAATGTCACAGCCATGATTCCAGGATGTAGAAGACTTTTGTGTTTCCCTTTAATCTTTTGAAATTAAATCATTATGCCCCAAATTTCAGTCTCACCACCTCCATGTCCTCTGCTCTTCTTGGTAGTCATCTTTTTGCCAATTGTCCACCCAACTCATGCGGTTTCCCAACCCAGCCTACAGAGCCCAGCTGAGCCCTCCTACCTCCCAGAATATAATAGGGTTTCCATTCCTTGTACTGGGTGCACATGTGAAGATAAGGAATTTGAACATATGTGAATATATGTGTTGTGTGAATAGAAGAGCAAGGATGGGAATCCATGCAGCCCTTCCATAAAATTTATCATAATTATCAGCATGACTGACTTAATTTTCCATTTTTATGTTTTTATTTTAGTTCTTTTCCCTTAATTTTTTATTGCTGTTAATATATACAGAAAAATTATAATAAATTGTGTGTGTGTATACATACAATGATACCAGAACTTATTCCATTCTTCTTAGGAGCTTGTTGCAGTTCCATGAAGGTTTATGCCATAATAAATTTATTCATCTTTAAGATGTCTATTGTTTTCTCCACAAATACTAAAGGACGTTGGACTATATTAAGAATCTTATGATCTCCTTCAATAATATTATTTAATGGTCTACATCCTTAAGTAAGAATAGAACAGACAAATAGAAACGTTGCTAAATTCTTTTAGGATATGTTTTGACCAAAGTCTGGATTTAGGAATAATTGCCAATAACGGTCATTTGGTGAAGAAAAATAGGAATATTTTAAATATTTTAAATATAATAAATATAATATAACATATAATAAATATAATACTAACATTAAAGTGACAGAATTAAGCTGTGCAGTCTATCTTTAATGTGAAACTGACTGAAAAGGTTTATTTACAATATATTTCAGATTATATATTTAACCTTGGCCGTATATAATGCAATATATTATAGAGTTATATTGTTATATATTATTTATTGTTGAATATACTGTTTTATTCTGTCATCCAGAGTTTGGTTTTAAGAATGGGCAGCTATTCAAATGCTTTAAAACAAACATACAAGTAGCTCTGAACTTATGATACCAACTCGAACAGGAATTTCTGTCATAAGTTTTTGTGGTCCTAAGTCAGGTTGCACCTGATTTTATGACAATGTTTATGATGCTCTTTGAGTGAATAACAGTCATTTCAGTCATTTTCACATTAACTAAATCCAGCTTCCCCAATAACTGTTTTTTTGCTGTAAATTAACAAAAACATTGCAAATCATGATCACATGACCACAGAAAGTTGCAATCAGTTGTAAATATGAGGCAGTTGCCAACTTCCCAAAATTCGGGCAATGATCTTGGAGGTTGTATAACAGGTAGTGTAAGTATAGGTTATAAATTACTTTTTCCAAAGTTGTTATCATTCTGAAGCATCGTCAGTCATAAGTTGGGGATTACCTTTGGTTTACTATAACTTTGATCTTTATTTATCAAAAATACATTTTAAAAGATGAACCAGAAAGTTGTCCAGATCATGGATCCTTGGTACTCTCTGAGCTTTGTTTTCTTGCAGATGTTTCATTACCCAAACTAGGTAACATCAACAGTGCTGGTAGGGAGTAGGTTTGCTCTCATTTTGTATTCTACTGGCTTTCCCTATCACTGTTGGTGGGAATGGTTTTGGCAGTTCCTTAATTGGGCTGCTGTTTTTGTTAGCTTGTTCGTCAGTACCTTGATTGGGATATTTTTTGCTTCTTGATTGTTGGTCTTAATGTCAAACTTGGTGTTAATCACCGCTCAACTAGGTGTTGATTGTTGGTGAGGAGGTGTTCTGGTCTTTTTGTTCCCTCTTTAGCTTGTTGAATGTCTTCTTTGAATGGTATGTAGATGTTTATGTCTATGTGTCCATTGATGGCCAATTTGTCAGAATGCCAGGCTTCCAGGAATTCTCTAGCATTTTGGGCCTTAGTTTTGTCTAGGATGGTCATAGTTTCCCAGTTCCCAAATGTTCAAATCATTCAACTCTCAATGTCATAGAATGCTTTAAGACATTTTCAACTTATTATATCAAATAAGGCGTTCAGTTGTAAGTGTGCTTATATACATGAGATTGACATGGATATGCCCTTTCATTTAATGGGGCTTACTCAGATAAATGGTGGGGGTGCAATGGCTCAGAGGTTAAAGACCTAAGCACCATTCAGTAGGGTGAGCTCCCGTTCCTTGCTCCAGCTCCTGCCCACCTAGCAGTTCAAAAGCATGCAAATGTGAGTAGATTAATAGGTACCACTTTGGTGGGAAGGTAACAGCATTCCATGTGCCTTTGGCATGTAGCTATGCTGGCCACTTGACCATGGAAATATCAATGCTGGCTTCCTCAGCCAAGAAACATAGATGAGCATTGAGCCCTAGAGTGAGACATAACTGGATAGGGAAACCTTTACCATTTTTTTAATACTTTAGTAAGTATAAGACTTCCACTTAGGTTACTTTTTCTAAAAAAAATTAAAAATATATTAGCAACCAGAGCTGGCTGAAAATTCTGAATCCCTAACTAGATTTTAGTTATCAGCATTTGCCAAATTTTTAACCTTTGCATTAAAGACATTGATTCTAAGTCAATCCAATGACTCATTGCCACAATGAGTCATTTCTGTTTGATGTTACAGTGATGGGGAATACTGATAGACAACTCCTTATTTTGGAACTATTAGAAGAATTCTGCCTTTGTCAAAATCTTCTTGCTCAAGAGATTTTGCACCAAGATTTTGCACTCTTAAAATATATCTCCCCACCTTCAAGAAAATTCACCAGATCCTATGTGTTCACCAACTAATTGAAAATTCTGGAGCATCTGAATGTCAAGTGTTTTTTTTTTTACCAGTCTTCTTCATCCCAATATCAATATTAATGAATAATGCATCAGAGGCATTCTATATTCAAGCCTTCCTTCATTGCATAAATGATGAATATTTTGATGTTACAAAGCACCGGTGCTTAGTGTGAAATTGACTGGGAACCATTGTGATGCAAAGTGACTCATTTGCTTAGGCTTTGAACTATTACACATTTTGTGTGTGTTTGTGTGTGTGCTTTAGTTGATTAAATAATATTGGCTTTAAGCAGTGAGGTAATTCAATCATTATTTAAAGTATGGCATTTTAGTTGCTTCGGTATTTTGGTGAGACCCAATCCAAGAAACATTAAGCTATCTCAGTCCTTCTATCATTTAACTATCCTCTAATTATTTTTAGAACCATACTAATAACAGTCCCAACCTCATTCTAAGTTGTAATTATGAACATGATTATTGGATAAGAGCAATTATAAAATCACACTGTATAGTAGAAGTAGTAAGCACAAGTAATATGAAGTGAAATTAGAAAAAAGAAAAAAAAAGAAAAAAAGTAAGATGAAAAGGTAAAAAAAGCATTAAAAGAAAATATAATTAGAAACAAGAAACAAGAAAAGAAAAATATAGAAGAAATATATAAGAAAGACCAGAAGTGACTACTGGTCTTTACAGCAGTTACAAACTAATCTTCACACTTTTCTTTTTAAAATTATTTCATAATTTCCTTCTTCCTATATTCAGCCCATTTTAATCAGCAAATCCATAAATCATCAATTAATTTTTCCCATTCCAGCAAAACCGCATAGGAGGTTTTTAGCTTTTAGGGAAAGACTAAAAACAGGCCAATTTTGCCATTTCTGCCATTTCTGTCATCTTCATATTCTTTTCTTCTATTGTATTTCAGTATTTTTCCATCTTTGTGCTTATCATAACTTCACTATAGTTACCCTATGCCAAACCAATCATCAATAGGTCTTCTTTAATTGGCTATCCATAAATCTCAATAAAAAAGTTCTGGTTTCATTTGAATCTTTAAAATTGTTGTCATCAATGTCTCCTATGGTCCTTAGAAAACTGGAAGACAGAATAGCAGTTTGGACCTCTCAATCACTGCTCAGACCTTTTTTCAAGCTTAGTGTCCATCATATACACAAAAAAACCTGTCCATCCTGTTTACACATAATGATGTGTAATGATGGCTGTTGCCGTTTTCATTAGTTGTTATTAGTATGATCAGCTACTTTTATATTCTGCCTTTCCTCTAGTTTGTTTATTAAACAAACAAACAAACAAACAAACCAACACATTTATATGCTACCCACATCCCTGTTAAGGTGGCTCTGGTTGCTTAAGACATGGAGTCTTCAATTTTCTTCTGTCTCTACAACTATTCTCTAAGGAGGGGCTGCACAAGAGAGAAAGACAGTCTGGCCCTAAATCATCCAGTGAGTTTCCATGGCTGATGGTGATGAGTTTCCCTGGTTATCCATTAGCAGCTTAGCTACTGTGCCACATTGGTTCAGAGAAATGTGTAAAGGGAAATGTCAGAATTAGACACACTGACCATAGCCATTTTAATATACTTATTTTTAATTTTGATGTCACTCATCTCTACCTTCTTATCCAGTGATAGCAAATCCTCAATAAAATCATTCTCTCTGGTCATAGACAATACACGGGTTCTATTGAGTTGTGGTGGCGCAGTGGTTAGAATGCAGTATTGCAGACTAACTCTGCTCACTGCCAGGAGTTTGATTCCTCCGATCCTGACCGTCTCAAGGTTGACTCAGCCTTCCATCCTTCTGAGGTTGGTAAAATGAGGACCCAGATTGTTGGGGGCAAGATGTTGACTGCTTAGAGAGGGCCTTAAAGCAGTATGAAGCAGTATATAAGTGTAAGTGCTATTGCTATTTCTTACTCAAAGCACGATTGTGTTTTGAACAGAGTTTGGGAACTCAGAATCTGCTATGTAATTCTGATATTGCAAAAGAAAAAAAATCAATCTTAGTTAAGCAGTCTTTTCTTGTCCCCCATCAAGAAAACCGAGCACCATTATCTGAAATGCTTTCTACTGAATATTGTTTAGCTCTAAGGTAACTATTTTTTTAAAAAATCTAACTTTGTTGTAACATAACTTTATGATTCATTGCATCTAGTCTAAGAGAGATAAATCATCCTTGGCAGTTATTTCAGTAGAAATGAAGAATAATAATAAAACCTTTTTCCATTTACTGTAATGAACATGAATGCTGGGAAGTGATTAAAAGCAATGTAAGTAACAGCTGTTGTGGATAGATATTTAGATATAAATTCATTAAAATGCTGGTAACAAATCACTGTTCCATTATTTGGGCTTATCCAATGGGGCTTGAGCTCTTATCAAGCCACCAAGTAGGCTTATTCCTAAAGTGAAAATTCCATCTCTATAAATGAGGAAATAAAATCTACATGGCAATAAAATGAGTTTTATATTACTTCATGCACAATAGAGGAGCATCTGACAGCTGATACAGCCGATCCATTTATTTCAAGAATTTCATTCTGCATTTAATTTGCTAGCATAGTTTCCCCTAACCTGATGCCCTCCAGATGTGACAATTCCCAGAATCCCTTGCCTTTCTGGATAATGCTGACAAGAAAATGTGGAAATTGAAATCCCACAACCATTGAGTCCTAAGCTGAGAAAGGTTATAACAGAATTTATTAGTTTTCCTCTCTTTCTTTTTCCTATAGAGATTAGTACATTAGAAGTATAAGAGATACCCTTTAAATTGACAACGGAAAGAGAATGTTTCCAACAAGTTTGAAACAACTTGTATGTTTTCAGTGCATTTGTTCAAGATCAGAGATGGATGGTAGCAGAGAGAAAGAGAGGGATGTGTACATTGGACATCCACCAAACCTTTATGGAAAGGTAAGATATTTTTCCTAGGAGGCATCTATATTTCTTCTATGTAACAAAATAATGAATCAGAATCAGAATAGAGATGAAAGGGACCTTGAGGTCTTCTAGTCCAACCCTCTGTTCAAGCAGGAGACCCTATATCATTTCAGACAAGTGGCTGTCCAGTCTCTTCTTAAAAACCAGTAATGAAGCATCTACAACCTCTGGAGGCAGGTTGTTCCACTGCTTAATTGCCTCACTGTTAGGAAGTTTCTACTTAATTCCAGGTTGCTTCTCTCCTTGATTACTCTCCATCCATTGTTTCTTGTCTTGCCTTCTGGTGCTTTGGAAAATAAATTGACCCCCTCCTCCTTGTGGCAGCCCCTCGATGAGACATACCTCTCTCAGTATTTCTGCTCTCTCTTGTGTTATGTCTATATGCCCTTGACTGTGTGATGCACTAGGAAACACAGGTAAGGCTCTAAATCGTGTGACTGGAAGATGCTTAGAAAGGAGCAGCTGGTAGCATTATGAACAATTGCCTAACTGCCTCCTCCCTATATCTTCTGGTCTAATTCGGCTCATTTGCTAACTTGATTTTTTAATATTTATTTATTTATTAAACTTTAAGAGACACTCTGGGCAGTGGTACAGATAAAACAGAAAAACAGAGATCTAAAATGAAAAAAAAAAAATATTTTACCGAATTCTCCCCTTTACATGATTTGAATTAATTCTGTTCAGGTTTTAGAGAGTCATCGCACTGGTGAACAGAGTCCCAACTACCTGTATTTTTTTTTATTGAGTTGGAAAGAATGCAAGTATAAAATTCTTGTTCTAGTAGATGTTTGAAAGGGTGTGTGTGTGTGTGTGTGTGTGTGTGTGTGTGTGTATGGAATTAAAAATAAAAAGTGGAATTATCGACGTCAGTCTTGGGCTCTCAATGGGCATGAGAGAGCATGACTCACACATCATAATGACAGAGTACACTTAAAATAGAACCCTCCGTGGCTTTGCTTCATTGGGCATTGAGATGGTGGAATGAAGGGGTAAACAAGGCAACTTCATGCAGCTAGAATGTGGGCCTTTTGCTAAGGTTTGTCCATCAGTCCAAAGGAGATCCCTGATTAGCAGTTTATCGGTCTGGCAAAGAGTATACACTGTGTGCCACTTTATCTCTTAGGTCATTAATGTCTCCTGTACAATAGGGAAAAAAAACCCCTTATACCTTGGAGTGGTTCTTATAAAGCATGATGATTACTTTTTCCCTGTTGAAGTAGTCCTTCAGACACAGAGTTGTTTTTCTTCCGTGGCTTGGCTGGACACTTCAAAGGATAACCCAGACATTTAAGCATCTAATTTTTCACAAGAAAGCAAGATCTGATAACCACTTCAGCTGTCCAAAGATGGAAAGCAGCCAGGTTGTCACTTGGAAAAGGAAATCAAATACAAAGAAAATAAAAGATCAGCTGAACTTTGGATAGCAGCACAAAGAGAATTAGCCTTGGGTAATTGGTCTAAGGGACTTTTCTGTTAATGCAAAGGACTTCACAAAGCTAAATAGATACATTAAAAGAAGAAGAAACTCTCACACTGGTGCTTTAAAATAGGAGTATAATGCTATATATATAGTTATATATATATAGCATTATATATATATATACACATAGCATTATATATATATATATACATAGCATTATATATATATATATATCATTATATATATATATATATAGCATATATATATATATAGCATTATATATATGTAGGTCTTTGGTAATTCAGGTTTTCTCCCGCGTAAAGTTGGAAGTGTCTTGGCGACGTTTCGACGAAGTCACATTCGTCATCTTCAGGCTGGCGTCTTCGGCTTCGTGCTTCTAGGAGCAATGTGTGATCGCAGCTGTTTCTTAACAGCTGCGATCACACATTGCTCCTAGAAGCACGAAGCCGAAGATGCCAGCCTGAAGATGACGAATGTGACTTCGTCGAAACGTCGCCAAGACTCTTCCAATTTTACGCGGGAGAAAACCCGAATTACCAAAGACCTACATACAAACACCTGTGAAAACCTCAGAAAACATTATATATATATAGCATTATATATATATAGCATTATATATATATATAGCATTATATATATATAGCATTATATATATATAGCATTATATATATATATAGCATTATATATATATATAGCATTATATATATATATATATAGCATTATATATATATATATTAGCATGATTAAAAATATTATATATAGCATATATATTATATTATAGCATATTAGATATATAGCATTATCTATATTATATCTTATATATATATCATTATAGATATATCATTATATCATATAATATCATGATATATATAGATATCATTATAGATAGATATCAGTAGATATAGATATCATTATTGATATATTACATATTATATTATTATATATCACTCTAGATGATATAGCATTTATATATATATATATCGCATTATATATATATAGCATTATATATATATAGCATTATATATATATATATAGCATTATATATATATATATAGCATTATATATATATAGCATTATATATATATAGCATTATATATATATAGCATTATAGAAAGTTTTTTGGTTGATGCACCTTGGTATTTTAACCGCCATACTGCAGTCATATTTCATGATCACTTTTGCCTTATATATACTTTTCTTCAAGTGGTAAATATACAGGCTTTCGTTTAATTCCAATGGTTGAAGTTTTACATACCAACCTTCCCACAGAGAATGTCAAATCTACAAGATTGATCATACTGTTGATTTTGTGGGACAGACTCTACTTAAAGCTACTTTGATCCTAATCTGTTTAAACTGCTGAAACATGTTGTAAGGATACAATATATATATATTGTATGTGAACAACAGTTTCTCTGTGTGGATGCCGCTTCCGGAAGTCCATTCTGGGCCTGGGAAACAAAAAAAATAGCTACCAGTTCTGCCGAAGTTGTGCGAACCGGCTGAATCCCACCTCTGGCACCCAGCCCTAGCATGCTATGCAAACACAACAATTGTGTTTCTGAGCTTTGATCATCTGAGTGTAAGGTTTAGAATATGGACTGAGTTAAGTCTCTAAGGTTCCTATTTCAGTTGAGAACTTCAGGCACAGGGGAGGGTTCAAATTTCCTTCCTGAACCACTAGATGTACAACTTTCCATTCTTATTGGGGGAGGTGATTAACAAGAAAAAGAAAAATCATTGACTGACATTAATGTAGAATGGATAAAAATTTTGCAAGAATTTCTTGGGAAAGGAAGCTCATCTCCATGCTTGGGAATGTCTTGATCAGAACTGAGCTCTCTAAACTTATCGAAAAATTGACCTTTCTTCAAAAAGAGGAACATGTATTTGGACCTTTAAGCAGTAGGGAACTTTCAGACATAAGATTTCCTTTGAAATTGGGAGATCTGAAAAGTAAAAAATGGTGTAAAATATAAAGATAGAATTGAAGAATTCTAAGCCTGTTTGTGATTAAACCCAGACATGAAGAAGCAGACATTAAGTCCTAGGGTTAAGCTGGGACCAAAACCTGACTTAATAGAAAGAAGATATCTGGAAGAAGCTTTGAGCATCATGGATTGGATGAAAAAAGTTTCATTTTAGGAAATTATTTCTGGTGATTTTTTTGGGGGGGGGGGAAATTGTGTGGGAAAATCTTTCGAGAGCACTTTTGAACAAACATTTCCCCTACTTTATCCATTTCCTGTCACGAGACGATCTGGGGACCATTACATCTGGAATTAGTTTGCTTCCCATGATTAATTTATAATAATTTGTTTCAAACATCAACAATTTACCACAAAATGAGGTTATTTGTGCTACTCTTTCTTAATTTTTCTATTTCTATTTTTCTAGACTGACTTATGAAGGCTCACTGAGATATTCCACTAAGCCTATAATTAACTAAATTAAGGAAGTTTATCAGTGACGATCAAAAAGAAAAATATGCTCTCTTTATTTATTAGATTTATATCCTGTTCTTCATTCAGCAGCAAAGAGAAGTATATAACCTTGTCTCCTCCTGGTTTTACACACAACAGCCCACTTTGAGGTAGGTTGGGTTGAAAGAGGATGGATGGTCCAAAGCCCTTCAATGAAGGTGAAGCTGATTCTCCCCATTTCTACTGGTTAACACCTTAACCACTATCTCATATAGGCTGTCCATATTAAGGAAGGTCTAGAACAGGGGTCCCCAACCCCCGGGCTGCAGCCCACTACCAGACCAGGACCTATTCGGAATTGGGCTGCATGAGTGGCTAGCCAGAGCGCGCGCACACACACACACACACACACGCAGCTCAACTTGCGTGAGTGGTGGGCCAGTGGGTATTCCTGCATGTTGGGCTGCTGCTCCCGTGGTCCAGTTCCCCTCTCTTCCTCCAGCCAGGCCACCAAGCTGCAAAGGTTGGGGAACTGCTGGTCTCAAAGTTTAGAGCTCATTTTGAGCTAACCTGCTTGTTTTTAGAAGAAGAAGAAGAAGAAGAAGAAGATAAGAAGAAGAAGAAGAAGAAGAAGGAAGAAGGAAGAAGAAGAAGAAGAAGAAGAAGAAGAGAAGGAGGAGATGAGGAGGAGGCGGAGGAGGAGGGGCGAGGAGGGGGAGAGGAGAGGAGGGTTGTGCTTCAAAGGGCAGACCCAATGGACCACTAGGTTTTTCTGCCTGTCCCCAATTTTCGATGTTCTAAGTGAGGAGAATCTTCACAGAGCTGCAAAACCTGTGAAACCCTAACCCATTCCAAGGTCATGTGCCACCCAATTGGGTCAGGTTTGTGATCTCATGACCACAGCAGGGCCAGGTTTTGAAAAAATCTTGGAGCTAGTTTTGTTTGTTGGCTTCTGCCAAAGAATCTAGCTTTGGCACTTGTGTGGAATTAGCTGCCCTTGGAATATCTTGCTTTCATTATTAAGGAGCTCCTGACAGCTTTGTAAGAGATTTGGGTATCGTCTTGCTTTGTAAATATAAATCTATTTGCTTGAACTAATAACACAGCTTAAAATCCCTTTATTGGGTGTGCTGGTGCGCTCATTCTCTACTGGATCCAAAAAATTGCTTGGGCACCTGATCACTGCCCAAACAGATGGTAAGTGACTGCAGAATCAGCCACAATTCCCTTGTAGCCATTGTCTTTACTGTAACTATTGTCCTATCTGTACATTTACATGAAATTTACTCATGCTCCTATACCGAAAGCATAAATGCCACCTTCTTCATTTTTATTATTGCACAAGTAAACTAGAATGGTGATTTCAGGAGAAAGTGTAGCAGATTACATGTAGAAGACTCCAGAGAAACAGTAGTGGACCATTTTGTAGCAAGACAGATCTTCATAAATGTCCAAATTTCATATTGAACCTGAGAGTGAAATTATGATACTCAGGCCACCTTTAGAAACAGAAAAGAACATTTCTTTGCTCTACAAGAAATTCACTGATTCCACTTGTTGTTTACAATTGTACATTTTATTTTATTGCATCGAAGTCTGCACCGTGTTGCTGATTTATTCAAATTCAGGAAAAGTATTTTACTTTTTAAGGACATTATATGCTCTATTTGCATTCCAATTGTGTGCAGAATGATTCCAAGTATCCCTAGAGTGATCTGTTTTTTGGAAAAAACCTCTGAGGAGTGGCTCCCAATATGCTGGGGTTCTTACAAGCATTCTGGACAACATGGAGGCAGGCCCAGCAGCACAATATGTACATGCAGAGAAACATGTACCTCAAAATTTTGATTATTATAACCTTAGATCATGCTATATTTTCTTGGAAGAAAGAAAAAGGAAAGACAAAAAAACGCAAACCAAATCTAATAAATTAAACACCTGATGCTAGAGGCAGCAAGTTTGCATATGGTCGTTATCAGTGTAGCTTCCATCGCAATAACATTGAGGTAGTTGATTTTGTCATTTAAATGTCAAAAGTGACATTTAAATATAGCTATGTTTTTCTTCAGAAGTGTTTTGGTTTTAAGTCAATAACTGCTAACATTTTGTGGCTTGCAATTGAATTACAACAAAGTTTGTTTCATGTTTTATCTGTGATTAATGATCATAAATATAAGCTGGAAATCAAATAATCTACCCACACAATTCTTCCCCTGCTACCTGATTTTTGCCATGCAAAGAATTGTGTGGATATCCCAAAGGTGCTTTTCAAAAGGCAGCTGTTTTTCCTTTAAGTCATTTTGCTTCTCCCCCAAGAAACTTTTTCAGTTCTGATCAGTGAAGTAAATCTCAAACTGATACAGAATGGGGCAAACTAAATTATTTGGGAGAGTGAAAATGGATCCGAGAAACAAAACTGGCATTGCATTTAGCTGCCCCAGTCTTGTTTGTTCCAAGCAATAAAAAAAAATCTCAGTCTTTGTATTAGAGTCATCTCTTCTTCTTCTGGTGGCCATTGAATAGGAAGATCTATAAGAACTGTCTTGTTCAACAATCACCTTTGCTGAGAAACAGTGGTCTTTAGTGGAAATGGAAGCCAGGGAATCAACAGAACATCAGAAGAACATTGAACAACAAATGAAGGCAGGGCAGGTTGAAGAAGAAAGCTCCACTCTCCAAAAAAGAACACTGCTGCCCAGTCTACTATTTGCAAAACACCACTTGGATAAGCCAGAAGGCTTATTCGGAAGGATCTTTCTATGAACAGATGAGACCAAATATAATTTTTTGGCTTGAATGAAAAGCATTATATTTGATGAAATTCAAAACAATGCAAATTGGGTAAGAACTTTGCTGCTTCTGGACCAGGTTGACTTGCCTCTTTGATGGAACTATGAATACTGAATTGTAAACTCTACAAGAAACTGTCAGGGCATTATCCATGAACTGAAAGTCAAGAGAAACTGGATAACTTCATTAGGGGGCATGACAATCTCAAAATCCATAAGTCATATATGACCAATGACTGGTTAAAGCAGAAGAAGTCAATGCTTTGGAAAAGCCAAGTCAAAGTCCTGACCGTAATCCTATAGAAATGTTTAGGAAGGGCCCAAAGCAGCAGTTCATGTGAGGAAACCCATCCACATTCTAGGGCTGAAGATATTCTATAAGGAGAATAGGCTAAAATTCCCCAAGCCAATGTGCAGGACTGATCAAAAGTTATGGGAAATGTGGGTTGCAGTTTTTGTTTCCCACGAGGAGCACACCAGTTCCTGAAAGCAAAGGCTGATATACTTTGTGTCACACGCAGATATGTAGCTTGGGATCATTTTCCTCAATAAACAAGCAAACATGTATAATTTTTGTACTCAGTTGTTTAATTGGATTTTAGATTCTTATCTATAGTTAGGATTTGTTGGAGAACAGATCACTTTGAGATCATATTTCACAGAGATATTGAAAATTCCAAAAGACTCATTATTTTTTTAAGCAACTATGTGTGTGTGTGTGTGGGGGGGGGTGAGTTGTTAGTGTGTGAAATTTTTGGAAGGCGGATCGTGTCATTCCTTGGCAGAAAGAAACAAGAAATCTTTAGACCATGAGGGACTTTGTTTATGGCATGAATGTTGTGTGAAATATGCGAACTGCACCCATAAATCTTTCTCATGAATAAAAATGCTACTTTAAAGATCTTTGGGGAGTTTTATTGATTTTTTTTCCATTTCTTTTTCCTCCAAAGTAAAGACACTTAATGTATCTAGAAAGAATTTGATGGCACATAGTTTCAAAGGATAGTAATAGTAATGGCTTGCCTCACAATTCCACCCTGTTGAGTACTTGTGGCGTTAAAACTATGCTTAGTTATATATCTTCAGTTAATTATCGTTTCTCAGGCAGATTATGCTCAGAAAGGATGTATGTACTCTGAAGCTAATTCTATATCTGACCAAAAGCTCCCATATTGTTCAGCTGAGTTTGAAATGGGTTTTGAAATTATTATTGCTACTTAGCAAACATTTCAACCACCTGTCTCATTGTAGTCCATGGTTGCAAAATTATAGATCCAATTTACCAACTTGCCAGCAGTTTATAATTAAAAATGTAACTGAGTTGTAGATAGAGACTTCTGGGCAATAACAATAGATGAAACTGTATAATCTCTTCCAATCTCTATGCCAAATTCTATTTTTCAACGCAGTGAGTTTTTTTTTATTGCGTCTGTTTGTTTTATGTTCTATTTTCTATCTACAAACTTTTGAATGTTAAAACCAGTCACAGGGTATTTAGGCTGTCAAACCACTGAGCCCTAATATTTGCTAATAAAAGCCTTAAATCAATGGGATTTGTTTCTGTGGTCCCCAACATTTAAGGAGACTAAAACCCTATTAAAACTTCAAATTCTGTAAAGTGTTATATCTTGAAATCCTCTTTAGGAAGGATTTGGGGATGAGTGATGCAACACATGAGTGTAGACAAAATCCAGCACAAAGGATACATTTTTTTAATATATCGAAGATTAAGTTGTGTGTGCTTGCACCATCTGTACTAGGGGACAAAAGGTGAAAGTTGTTTTGGATGGGTGACAGCCCAATCAAATTTTCAGTTTCCGGCAAGAAAATTGGAGGAAATAGGAGGGCTTTTATGTACTTGGAAGGAGATAGGCGGACTTTTATTCAGTTTAACTTTGATATAACAATTTATGTATATGTGGGCTGATTAGTTTCTAATACTACTTGGGATTAAAAAGGTTTTTTAAGAAACACAAATGTAAAGCCTTGTTGATTTCTGCCACTAAGTTATGACTGTAGCTCAGACAAAGGTGTTGAAGATTTATTTAACACTGAAGTCAGAAGTACAGCTTTGATGTCATTTTAAAAGCATTTGACCCATTTATTGACAACATAAATCTGATTAGTTTGGTGGTGTGCTGGTTTGTGTGTCATGATTTCAGAGGATCCTTTCATTTCCTTCCTTTCCCTTCCACTTCATTATTTCCAATACCACTTCTTAATTTGTAAAAAAAACAAAAAAAAAAACCTCTCCACCCAGTATTCCATTATGAAGTCTTCTCTTTGGGTTTTAGTGGAAATGGAAGCCAGGTAATCAACAGAAATAGCAAAGAAAGGATTGAACAATGAAAAAACAAGATAACTAGCAGATGTCTCCCTGGCCAGATACAGTCACAGAAAAAACTCTTTGACTATGAAAAAGTAATATTCAGGGCTTGTCTTCTCAGAGCAATTATCATCAATTTTCTAGGCACCAAAGAAGAAACAGGTGTTTGCACTAGATTACCAAGACAAGGATGACATTTATGCTCCTGTTAAGATTCTGATTGCTGATGAAATGCTAAACATTTGAAGCAAAACTATGAAGTCTTTAGGTTCTAAAACCCAAATTTCTCACATTTGATTTGAAATGATAAAAGCAGTCACTGATAAATAGAAAGGCAAAATCATTTATCATTCACCTACATTAGACTGGATCAGGCTCAATCTGCTTATGTATCTTACTTAATATTCCACATGACTAGTTTATTAGGGTTCTGAAAGTAACATCTTTCTTTGGAAAAAAAAAAACAGTATGGGCATTCTTCTTAACAAGTTTCAACACCTTCTAGGCTGACGTCATATTCTGCCTTGGGTTTTCTGTAACACCCAAGCAACTAGATCTGGGAATTACAATAATAACCACATAAACTGATTGATGATTGGAAAATTAGCAAGATAGGGCATGAGTAGCCTAGAATATTCATCTGTTTGACATGGAAGAAAAGACTGACTGGTTTTCCAATAATCTTCTCCCATGCTTCCTAGCCTCAGTAAAAGCATTGCCTCCATATCTCTTAGGTATTCTTTAGGTAATGTATTCATCTCACCAGAGCATATCTTAGAGTGATCCATATAGAATAGTCATGGGGTTGGATGAAATTATGCTTTAGAAACAGAAAAATATGCTTCAAATAATGAGTGAAAGAAAATCAGCAAGTAAGGACTTGGATTTCAGCGGCTCCTTTTTTGTTTTTGTTTTCTCCTGAAAACATCCAGAAAACTGTAGGGCAGCCCTATAAGAAAGCCTAAATGCATATGCACAGTACATTTAGTTCCAGTCACAGTATTTTTAGTACCTGTACTAAATATATACACGTCTTAAATAGCTGTATGTACTCTGGTTTCTCTTCAGATCATATCAACATGTTCTGGATAATGCACACAAGGGACTATTAAATACAGCTCATGTAATAGTATACTGCACCTTCTTATAAAGAATCAAGGACCCACTTTATAAATGAGACCGGGTGGCACAGTGATTAAATACAGTATTGCAGGCAAAACTTTGCCCACAGTCTGGAGTTCAGCATGATTAGGTCAAGGTTGACTCAGCCCTTCCATCCTTCCAAGGTCTTAAAATAAGGGCCCAGATTGTTGGGGGCGAATATGCAAATAATGTTCTACATTTGTAAAACTGCCCGGAGAGAGCTGTAAAGCCACCATGGTTCAGAATATAAGTCTAAATGCTATTGCTTTAACACCCTGGGTGAGGAGGGAAGGGAGGAAGACAGACTTTCCAACTCCCAAACTAGGCCCAGCACCGTAGTGGGAATTTAAGTCATTTAAAGTAATAATTCCCATTGAAAGTTCCTATGGAGACATTATGAAAAAATTAGCATGGAGCTTATATGTTGAATAATGCCACTTCAACCCAGAAATATTTCCCTGTTGTTGTCTATTTTGGAAGCAAGTTGAGCAGTCCAACAATCATTTTATTTACTTGAGAGAGCAGGCAGGATAATTCTTTTCTGCACAGTGCTAAGACTGAAGCATGTGGCCATTTGATCCTTGTTACCCATTCATATTTAATTCCAGGCTTTTCCTCCCCCTGGACAGAAGGAATGATAGCATGAAGATCACAGGCCTTGCTTCCTTTTCCGCTGCACAGAAGGTTGCTAAGCATCAGGCACGTCATTTAAGAGCTTATCATTTGCTTCCTCTTGAACTATGTTCATTAATACATCTTTGTTGCAGCATTATTACCTGACAGATTGCTGCCTTCCGTAATACAGGTTCCAAGATTAAATCAGGACAAATGAAATAGATAATCATTCCCCAAGGAGATTTTTTTTTTAAAAAAGCATCCTTTGGCCAAATGCCCACAAAGAGCTTTATATATGTATGTCGCCAGCTTCCTATATATATTTCAAAAATTATCTGCTATCCCACATGGGACATTAGGTGGATTCGGCTTTTCTTCTTCTTCTTGTTCTTGTTCTTCTTTTTCTTGCTCTTCTTCTCTTTCTTCCTCCCCTTAATCCTCCTCTCCTCTCCTTCTTCCCACACAGGTTGAAAGTAGCAAGCAGAATGATACTCGTTGCCAGAAATGCAAATTTGTCAAAGTAATTGGAAAGCTATTGCTTCTCGTTGTTATATGGAAGTGACAATTGGGTATGACTGGAGAAAACATAAAAATAAGTTGAAATGGGTCAGAAGGGTCTAAAGAAGTGTAGTAAAAACAAGAGAGATAGGATCAAGAATGAATGGATGCTAAAAGATATGGATTAAATAAAACGAATGTGTATTAATGAAAACACAAAGGATCAATTTGGAAAAAAAATACATGAAATGACATGGTCCTGTAGAAACAAAGATTCATTCTTCTTCGTCTTCTTCTTCTTCTTCTTCTTCTTCTTCTTTTTTTTCTTCTTCTTCGCTTCTCTTCTTCTCTTCTTCTTCTTCTTCTTCTTCTCCTTCTTCTTCTTCTCTTCTTCTTCTCTTCTTCTTCTTCTTCTCTCTTCTTCTTCTTCTTTCTTCTTATTCTTCTTCTTCTTCCTTCTCTTCTTCTTATTCTTCTTTGATTCTTCTCTCTTTCTCTTCTCTTCTTCTCTTCTTCTTCTCTTCTTTTCTTCTTTTCTTCTTTTCTTCTTCTCTTCTTCTTCTTCTTCTTCTTTCTTCTTCTTCTTCTTTCTTCTTCTTCTTCTTCTTTAATTCTTCTTCTTCTTCGTTTCTTTTCTTCTTCTTCTTTCTCTTTTTCGTCCTCTTCCTCTTCTCTCACTTTTCATCTCCTCTTCTTCTTCCTCTTACTCTTCCTCTACTCTTCCTCCTCTCTCCTTCCTCCTTCCTCCTTCCTCATCCTCTACTCCTCCTCCTCGTTAGTTAGTTGGGGTTATGACTCCCGCAATTTTGTTACCCTTGTAATAGTTGTCTACTGTTCTAGCTAAAGAATCTGGGAGCGAGACCAAGATTTTCTCTAAACACACATTGTCTTGGTTATTAAGTCATTCAGCCTTGAACCACTTTAGGAAACAGAAATAGCAACTCATTTACTGTATAGAATGCTATTGCCCATAAATAAATACTTCTATGCAGCAAAAAGTTCCAGTCTATGAGGCAGGGCAGGTAAATGATGGCCAACATTGACCAGGGAACAATTCTATTTATTTTCCAGGCTAAAGAAAGCTCAGCCAGCTTTTCTGTTTCTTCTCAGACTGGCTGAGAATGAAATTATCCATTTCCCAATAGGTGATTTACTTATAAGATTATCTATGTGCTGGAGTCTGACCAGTGAACTGATGCAGAATATCTCCTTTGGTTTATCCATCAGCATCACTCTGTCATTACTGAAGATCACCAGCCTAGCTTATTTTGTTTAAAAATTGTGCACATGCTCATAGCACATAGACTGTGCTCTTCTAAACTGGGCCAGATCTGCACATGAGAAAAAAATCAGAACAAAAGCCAACAAGTATTGAGATTCATTTATTTATTTACAGGTTTTTTTTTAATTCACTTCCCCCTCAATTGTTTGATGCTGGATGGTATACAAATTTAAATCCCCTTCCTCCTCAATCAGCATCATCTGAAAACTCTGGGTAGTGTGGAACACATAGAAATATAAAATACAATAAACAGAACACACTCCTCAATGCCTCAGATCAATAAACTAAAGTTAAAAGAGCAGAATAAAGTTGTCTCGATCTCTTTATGAAATACTGGGAGGGAACAGGGAGCAAGAATCTCTGGTAGTAGAGTATTTTATAGCAGGAGGGCTACAACAGAGGTCTTTCTGCCTGGGGAAGGAAAGACCAAACATAAAGATGACATCAATTTGCTGAGCTACAGTAAGTGTGGGAACTGATGGACCCAGAATGAAACAACTTGCCATGGCCATCTTGTCATGGCCAACCTGCCACGGTCATCTTGCCATGGCCAACTTGCCACAGCCATTTTGCTGCAGCCAACCCACTGCTGCCATCTCGCCGTGGCCAACTCACCAACTTGAGTTGACCGCAGCAAGTTGGCTGCGGTGTTATGGCTGTAGTGCGATGGCCACAGGGAGTTGGTTGAGGCAAATTGTCCTAGACTCCAATGGCCCTTAGGGGCTGAAAGTGAAGAGGATTTAGCACAAAAGAAAATGTCAATGAAAATGCCCAATTTAAACTTTCTCATGAGGGGAACAATTGTAGAATTTGTGATTTGGCCATAATTGCCTAATAAGTCATCTTAGTGTGTGGTAAATTCTGTTTCTTTTCTTCTTTTTTCTTTTCTGTTTGATAGACTGTAGATATTGCAAGATTGGGAAAAAAAGGGGACTGCTCTGCATTTAGAAAGCATTTTAAACACAAGTTGCTTGACAAGGGAACTGATAAGATTGTCAGGGAGTTTATGTGCAGAATGCATAAATGGTTTTAATTAAGCTTGACAAATAACAATTTTGACTGTCAGTTGGGCAGCATACAATGTTCCATTTCCTGAATCCCTACACCTTTATTGGAGACAGATGTTTTAAAACAGACCATGCAAGAAAACAAAACATATTTCAAAGCCTTGTTTTAATGCACAGGATGATCCTGGATCTTCAAGGAGAGAGCTGCATGAGAAATGGTGATAAATGGATTATGTGTGCTTGTATATGTTTCAGTTAAAAACCCTCTATGAAGGTTTATAAAGCTTTGCAACAATATTAGACCCTTTTGGATGACAAGTGAGTAAATTCTAACTTTACAAATGTTCTTGGCCTCCAACTATCCTCATCTCAATCAGAATAGCTATTTGTCATTGATAATGAGAGGACTAACTTCTTGAGAGCTTAGGTTCTCCATCCAGGTCCAGTTCTGCCATTACGTGGAACGAGGCAGTTGCTGTTAAGCTTCACACAGCTGGACGAGATCAAGGAAGCACCAATTCCATCTTTTCAACAATTTTCAGAGTCTTATGTTAGAATTGGGGATAAATAAGAAATCTTGGAACCTGCAATTGGAATTTACAAACCATATGTGTTGGTGAATTTATTGCAATGTTTTGAACCATTTCTGTTCAGGTATCTTGCCACATGGGCTGAATTGCCATTGATAGATGAGCTAGCAATGGATTCGCCTCGCGTTCCTTGATTCTTTTATGTCTAAAGCTCTTTCCAGTAGTCTCTCAGCGTGGCCACAATCTCTCCCAGTCACTGCAAGTGGCAGATGTTAAGTGGGCCACAGGGAAAGATCAATCCAACAACACCTGCCCTTCACCCTATAACATTTGCCTTTTCCCTTCAAATCTAGCAGTGGATTCCTTTCAAATCCAGGGGTGACACATTAATGAAAAATGACAGTCATTGATTGTAGCAAAAGGCTAATCCTCTTGGAAGTTGGAGGCACAACTGGATTTTATGACAGGTTTTCTGCTTCAGGTAAAAAAAAACCACCCTATGCTATTCTTACTTCTGTTCTCTTTTTCTTTTAATGTGTATTTTTACACAAAGGCGACTATTATAATCGAATGGGATCCTGATTTAATAATGGCACAGATACTAAAAAATTAAGTGTCATCCATTACAATGGGAAACAGCCATTTTGGTGTAGTGGTTAAGGTTAGAAACTTAGAGACTGTGAATTCTAGTCTTACCTTAGTCACAAAAACCAGGTGGGTGATCTTGGGCCATTGTCTCCCCACCCTAGGAAGGAAGCAATGGCAAAATTCTGAAATCTTGCCAATAAAATTTCAGGCTGGATTATCCAGCCTGAATTATCTAAATTATCCTCAATTATCCCGGCAGTTGTCTGAAGTGAATACTGACTTAAAAGCTTGTGCACACACACACACACACACACAACAAACACAAACAAACACAATTTCAATGAGAATGTTGTAAGAGAGATTAAATATGGAGCTATAGCATTACAAAGGTTGTCTCAGAATAGTAGACTACATGCTTTGCAAATGTTTTCCATGTTCAATTTCAGTTAAGGCTTAAAAAACTCATATTTGGAAACTGGGAGAGATACTGTTTGTTTGGGTCAATATTTTTGGGCTAGCTGGACCAAAGATTTAATATAAGTCAGTTTTTTTTAATAGTATTTCCCATGATATGTGATACAATTATACCCTATGTTGTCCAACTTAGTATTAGCAGCAAAACAATACAGAATGAAACATGGGTCTAGACTTGTGTCTCTTGTTTAGTTAGAGAACGTTTTCCACTAAGGACCTAATGAACTGTTAAAAAGAAAGAGACTTGAGTTTCCATACAGCATATCAGGACATGAGTGGATTACAGTTTGCAAGTTCGCAATGCCTTTATTTTAATGCTATTTGTGTCAGAGGAGGTTTGCTGGATGCCTGAGTCTACCCACTATTTTAATTTTCAATGCTGCAAATTCAAATTAAGCTAGAGGCATTGTGGGAGATTAACCTAGTGGTTGTTTTTCCATTACTTGGCACTGAATGTTGCACCAGCTCTGCTTATGTCGTGTCTTCTCAAGATTAGCTCAGCCTTTCATACCCATCAATAAAGATTTTCCCAGTGTCATTTAAATTAAATTTCAATTCCTTCAACCTGCGCTGACTATCTATTCATGATAGGATGTCCTGGTTAATGTGTTCTTCCACAGCAGTGTGGCTGATTCATTTGCAATTGTTAAAGAGAACTTCCACAAAGTGCCAATTCTATTTGCATAATTTGTACATAAAAAATATACTATTAAGAAAACTTTGCATACCACAAATAATATGTACTGAGAAGGCAATTATAGGTTTTCTTCCAGTAAAAAAAAAGGTGCTTTGACTGTAGGCAAATGACTTGAAAGATAAAAAAACTCTATGATTATAAACTTTATTTATTTATTTAGGCAATAATACCTCTCTCTTTGCACTCCATCTTTGCAAGCAGATCTTCTTGGTAAGCCAGCATTTGCTTTTATTCACATCTATGAGTGACTTCTTTCTGCATTCCATGAAGAGGACTTGCCTTTCAGTTCAAGTAAATCAAATAAATATTCAGAACAGGCAGTGCATATTGCTATTAGCTGCATGAATTAAGCTCATTTGCTTTAGACCTGTGTATTTTATGTCAGTATGGGGAAGTATTTCAAACTTTTACATCTTTTGCTGAGGAAATATACAAAGGAAAAAAGCGATGAATTTGGAGTGATTCTGAAATAAAACATGAAAGCAGCACTAGCATCTTGAATAATATCAAATGTTGATGTTCAATCTTATGATATCTGGTCCTTTTAAGAGCCATCTCCCAGTTATTGAACATGTCATTGCTTGATATTAGACTTCATTTGATGTGTTATTGCTTGATGTTGATGACTTTGGAGAGCTAATGGAAGGGGATCAACTGTCAAAGAATAAACTAAGCTTGAGCTGTTCTTAGTGCCAAAATAAGGATCATCTGTAATGTGGTTGCTGCCCAACAAGAAGGTATGATTCTTATATGAGGAGTGCATTTTTCTTTATAAGCTCTATAGATATACTTTATGTTTTCCTTAAGCCTGTTTTTAAACCAAGTAACATTGACCGGGTTCCTGGCTTCCTGGTTTTCTTTTTATTCAAATATAATATGCTAAGATCTCAAGACTCCTGAGAAGGAATCTGAGTGGTCCTTTGAGGATACTATGAGTAGTGTGGACATAGAAGTTTTGAAAATGATTCTGAAGAAGGACTTTAGAGTAGCAGAAACTTTTTCTGTTAAGAGTCATGTTGTTTTTAATGAATGGATTATTTAAAAGAGTAACTTCTCCCCCCCCCCCCCAGGATTATTCAGAAGTCTGAAAAAAGGTTGGGCTGCTTGAATAATGATCAATGGGGTTCCTCCCTCTATCCCTCTCTTCCTGGCTCAGTTCGTTTAATGACCATTCAAAGTTACATCGGGACTGAAAAAAGTGACTTAGGACTATTTTTCACACTTATGACCATTGCAGCATGCCCATGGTCATGTGATCAAAATTCAGAAGCTTGGCAACTGATTCATATTTATGATGGTTGCAGTGTCCCGGGGTCACGTGATCCCCTTTTGTGGTCTTCTGATAAGGCAAATTCATTTAACCACCGTGTTACTAACTGAACAACTGCAGTGATTCACTTAATGACTGTGGAAAGAAAGGTCATAAAATGGGGCAAAACTCACCTAACAAATGTCTCACTCAGTAACAGAAATTTTGGGCTCCATTGTGGCCGTAAGTCAAGGACCACCTGTATAACAAATACATGGGAGAAAGTATTCTTATTCACTTCTGTTCTGAAAAGTGTTTTAAAGCAATGTTTTTTTTCATTCTGAAATGACAACTGCTGTAGAACAGTGTAGGAGACTTTACCAGCATTACACCTTCATTGTGATGCTGAAATTGGAAACTTAGAGCCTGCTGATCTGCATGCTGTGGTTGCCATAGCACAAATGTCCCAATAACCATTTGCTGAAGACATATTCTCACAGCACAGCTTCCATCCTTTACCAGCCCACTATTGAGGCATGGTGAAGCTTTACCTGAAATTAGGGCTTCCTTGCTATCTAGCAGAATTCTCCCCCTACGGACATTCTGAGATTTATATTATTACATTTACATGTCAAAATCACTTTCAGCATGCATTGACTAATCCCCTCTCTTGAAAATAAAATGTACAACTTCGCGAACCCACATATTAATTAAAAAAGGAGTCATTGTTACCCTCATAACTATTTAGAGCTCTCTGATGTTCTAGCTCCTTCCTCCATCTGTTCCTCTTCACTTCCCCAAGCCTGTTTCTAATTTTGTTTTTGCTCAAGCTGAGCAAAATATTTTCTGAACCAAAGCAAGTTCTGGGTGAGAGGTTTCATGCCTTCCTCATGCTCGGCTCCCATGGATTTTCATTATCTGCAAAAAAAGCTTGGAACAGGGATGGCCAGTGAAAAAGAACAGAGAGATCTTCAAGCACAGCAGAAATTGCAGATGCATATTGCATAGTGAGAATCTTGGCTATGTGCTTGAAGAGAGGTGCTGACCTCTGCAGGGTAGTTGCATTCAGAGAGAAATTCTCCTTCATCGCATATCTGGTTTATATTTCTGACATGTGGAAGTTGAGCTGCATCTACTGAAATGGATAACTTTATGTATTCATTTGTTTATGACATCTATGCAATAACCTGGATTCAACAGCCCACAACCACAAATACTTCTCGTGGTTTAAAACATTAAAACAAACCAGAACATAATAAAGCCAATAAATAACTACAAAGCGGTAAATGTCACAGTGACCATTCTTTTTCCCATGAGCCCTCCAGAACAATACTGCATTTAATAGATTTCAGAAAGCCAACAATGAAGATCCCAATCTAATCTTGAGGAGTAGGGAGAGTGTTCCTTAAAAGGGGGCTACAGAGAAGTAAAGCCTGACAGTCTTCTCCCCTACACGGAGAACCATTAAAAGAGGTTTCTGGAGAGCCATACTGGATGAGTTGGGTCATCTACTTCTAAGCAGAAGAGATATCTTGATGACAAGCCATATAGTACTTTATGGGTCAAATCCAGGACTTTGAATTGTCCTTGGAAGCTCATTGGTTACCACTCAGTGAGTGTAGAATAAATGTTATTCAAGGTGTAGTTGTGTAGCTGTGATTTTACAAGGATCCCAAATCATGAACCTGTTCTGATAGGAAAAGTGCAACCATTTCAAGAAATCACCATCTATGCTATGAACTTTTATCCAAACTGTAACTTCATTTTGTTTGATTTTAACCTGTTCCATCCCTTCTGAATTTGAGCAGCCTTGATACACTGAATCAAAATTCTGACTGCACCTTGGGTTCAGCCTGTGATAGAGATATATATCTGGGAATCATTAGCATAATAATGGATCCCCCCAAATTGATGGATAACCACAATCCCCATTTAGATATTTAGTGGAGGAAGAAAGTTGGCAGACTTCTCCTCCCACACTGCCAATGCCTGATGCTGTTTACTTGGATAGGAGCAAAACCATTGCCTCCAGTTCTTGTAGTGGGTCCGAGAGAATGTTTATTTATTTACTTACTTGCTGCAGACTTTCCTTGGATTTTGAACCTTGGATTTTCAACAAGCATCTTTGTTGTAGCCTAGAAGATTAGAAATCTTGAGCTAGGTATTAAATGATCTTGGGAGATCAAGTTACTCCTCCTCTGTCCTAGGATCTGATTCATTATGGTTCTTGACTCCACCAAAAATGTTAACACCTCCCACACCAATACTACATATGCAAGGAGTGGCATGGCTAATTTAGAGAGTTGAGGAGAAATGTTGCATATGATACATGTTCATTAAAGTTGCATCGTATTGTATTTTTCTGCAGTATAGGATTCCATAAACTTTAGCTAAGATCACTGGCGGTACTAAGGAAGCTGAAAAATGTTTTGCATGAGAAAGATAACATTTGGTTATTTTTTCTAGCTCTGCTTAGTTTTGGTTCTAGATGCTATCACTGTAGAGTTTTCTGGAAGTTGAATCACGGCAATTGGACTTCTTCTTTTTTGGGGGGTTTGAAATGTTTCACTATTTATCCAAGTAATTGGAAATGAAGAGCCATGGTGGTGCAGTGGTTAGAATGCAGTGTTGCAGGCTAATTCTGCCCAAAGCCAGCAGTTCGATCCTGACCGGCTCAAGGTTGACTCAGCCTTCCATCCTTCTGAGGTCACTAAAATGAGCGCCCAAATTGTTGGGGGCAAATGCTGACTCTGTAAACCACTTAGAGAGGGCTGTAACACACTATATAGTGGTGTATAAGTCTAAGTGCTATTGCTAGTTTCTTCTGCTACTTCTACTTGGATAAGCAGCAAAGCATTTTAAACCTAAAAACAAAAGGAGTCCAGGTGCCATGACTCATTTTCCAAACAACTCTACCTGGATGACTGAGAATCTTCATTGACATCATGCGGAGTGATTCTGGTAGGTGATAAGGAATTCTAACCTGAAGAGAGTTTAGAATTGCCATTTTCCGAAGGCGAACTTCACTCTCATGAATGTTGAGCAAAGCCATGCAGAAATTCAGACAGAGCGAAAAGACATTTGCTAAGGTCACCTAAGAGTCAACACTTCATACTTGATGCTTCATATTTTCTATTTATAAAAGTGGAAAGCCATTTACTTTGTCCTTTCAGTAAAAGCAGAAGATGATCAAGAGTTGTCACCCCCGCCCCCATTCTTGAATGCTTGTTAATAAGAAGTATGAACTGTGGGTCAGCAAAAACAAATTACTTAGAATTAAGATGATTTATAACCTATAAAAGCCAAGCGTAGATCTAAGAGGCATCTGTGTAGAGGTGGAGGAATTACTTGTTATTAAACTTGATATTAGGTGGTATTAAATTAGCATAATTGAACCACCCTTTTGTCCCTGGTGATGTTACCTGCATTAGCAAAAAGGGAAGCAACCAACCATCATTCAGTTTTATCCAGAGCAGGGAAATTTGTGTGTGTGTGTGTGTGTGTAAACAACATTTTAAAAAGAAACAATTCCAATCCCCAAAGGCTGCAAGGGACTTGGCAGTGATGTAGTGGGCTGTAAGTGGGTTTTTCTTTTGTCACTCTGCCTTGGCTTAAGTGTTGATAATCTACATTCACTTCCTTCTATCTACCTGCAAGAACACAGAGCACATGATGTCGTATTTTCCTCCTCTTAGGATGTAGTTTTACAGATGCTAGCCAGCAAATAATTTTGTTTTCTTTTCAGACCAGTATGTAGCGAATAAGATGCTAGTATCCCTTCTAATTAGGTCCTAGGCTTGGTCTACCTCTATAATGCAATTTGTGTAACCAAATCACTTTTCTGTTACAATTATGAAACCTGTTTTACTCATCTTTACTTAGGTTAAATTCCCAGTTAGGAATCTTAGAACACTTCAAGAATCCTTGTCCATGTGAAATAACTCTTGAACCACTGAA
The DNA here is from genome assembly GCA_023970755.1 of Azemiops feae. NCBI lineage: Eukaryota > Metazoa > Chordata > Lepidosauria > Squamata > Viperidae > Azemiops > Azemiops feae. The sequence goes on along the minus strand of JALGBA010000746.1, from coordinate 331,838 downwards.
GTGTAACTTTTCCCTCCGTGAAGTATAATGAATGCATCTGTATTAACAGCAGTCTTCTTTGTCAGATGGAAACAGCAGAGATGGTGGTGAAGGTCCATTGTGACAGTGGTGGGATTCAAATACCTGAACAACCGGTTCTCTGAGTGGATGCAGGCCTGGGTGTTCAAGGCCTAGAATGGACTTCCAGAAGTGGCATCCTCGCACTTCCGGGTGGGTGGGTGTTCTAGGCCTGGGAAGCCTCCTCCAGGCCTCTGAGGCCTAGAACGGACTTCTGGAAGTGGCATCCATGCATTTCCGGCAGGCTGTTCTAGGCCTGTAGGTCTCCTGCAGCCGATTCTCCAAACTCAAAAAAATTAGCTACCGGTTCTACTGAACCGGTGCGAACTGGCTGAATCCCAACCACTACATTGTGAGGTTAGTGAAGATAGTTGATTGGCTTTTCTGAGAGTCAGAGAGGTATAGCCTAAATTGTCTTATTTGGTGGTTAGGTGAAGAAAACCAGCATTCCCCAGTCTGCTACCTCTAGATGTATTGGGATCAAAAACCTCAGAGTACCTAACTAGCAAACCTGGCTAGGATTTTTGAATATTGCAAGTAAAAAAAACACCAAGAGCATGTCAGGTTAGGAAAGTACTAAAAAAAAAAGGAATCTTCATTTTACTTATTTTATGCCACCCCCCCCCCCAAATCCCCTATTTTTAAGGTTCGCTAAAATATCACAAAATTCAGACATGACCACCGTGAACATTTGCAACTTCCTTTGCTGTATGACAGCAGAGAAAAGAATCTATGGACGTCAATTGGGACTGGAATTTTCCAGCATCTCCATCTCTCATTAGGAAGTATCCATTTTAGGATGCGTCAGAAGAGAGTTTTCTATTTGCAGATCAATCTATCTGATCTGAATTCTGAAACTTCCAAATGTAGAGCAGTGACAGGCATAAGATATTGCACAGCATGGGAAAAAAAATATCATTGAAAAAAATGCTCTCCTGGTGTTCTGCTTCCTGAGCCAAGAATTTCACTTAAAATCTCCCATCATTTAAATTGGTCATGCCATTTAGCAAATTGTATTGAATTTGAAACAAAAAAAAAAATCTGTGAAAGTCTCTTTTTCTTTTTGTCATGCGAGCCATTATTGCTCTTGCTCTCATTAATATAGTTTGATTGTCGTGAGTCTAATAAAATCAACAAGATGTCTTTCTGATCAATCAAAGGAAATGAGTCAGAAAACCTGGAGGAGGGTGAAATGAAAATAGCATAATTTTCTTTCTTCTACATACCATTTCCTAACAGGTTCCAGGACTCTTCAAAAACTTTTTGAACTCTCACATCTTTCAGCTGAAGGTGAAAAGAGTAGGTGTTTGGGATTAACCTGTTTGAATCATGGCTTGGAGATGAGATTGTGGAGTTGTCGGTGAACTCAGTCAAACAAAGCTTTACAATGTTTGACGCTTAGAGTGAAAATGGTTAAGGGAAACATGAGAGAAGTGTACTGCAGCTGCCAAAAAAGCTAATGCAGTCCTAGGCTACATCAACAGAGGGACAGTTTCAAGATCATATGAAGTGATAGTACCTTTCATATTGCATTAGTGAGACCAAACTTGGAACACTATGTCCCATTCTAGTCATCATGTTACTCTAGAAAGAGTGCAGAGCGCAGAGAAGAGCAACAAAGATGACAAGGGGTCTGGAGGAGAAACCATATGATCAACAATTAAGGGAACTAGGTATGTTTAGTCTAATGAACAGAAGAACTAGGGGTGATATGATAGTCTTCCAGGACTTGAAGGACTGTTACAGAGAAGAGGAGGTCAACCTATTCTCCAAAGTACTTGAGAGCAGGGCAAGAAGTAAGAGGTGGAAGATCATTAAAGAGAGCTCCAATCTAGAACTAAGGAAAACTTTTTGGACAATTAGTGGAATGGCTTACCAACAGAAATTGTGGGTGCTCCATCATTGGAGGTTTTCAAGAAGAGATTGACAACATTACTCTAAATGGTCCTTTCCAACTGGATGGGCAATAAAACAGCAACTGCGATACCGTATAAGTAAGGACAAAGTGATTTGTAATAAGTTCAATAAAATAAAAGAAAAAGAAAAAAAATAAACTTCAGAGATTGAGTTTGAGTTGATAGAGACTTACTCAAAAAATGACAAATGAGAGTTCGGTGGCAGTCTGCAATAACTGTGACAGAAAAAGCAAAATATAATTTTAGTAGCAACCACAAAGGGATTAAAAAGAAAACTGCCATAATATGATGCCGCTTTCTATGGTGTTGTTTTTAATAAGCTGTAACGCAACCATTCTTGGAACAATAGGTACGTGTTGGATTATTCTATACTGTGTCAGAGAAGAAACCTTTGGTGAAAGTGAAAGAGGGCTGGGATTAACTTCACAATGAAGACATCCTATTGTGTTTGGATCTTGACTTATAATTAAAAGGGAAGAACGGGCGAGGACGGATGTGATAATAGTTTGTTTGAAAAATGTAAGGAGAAGCTAAGAATAAGTTGGTGAAGTGGATAATGAGGAAGTGAAGTCTGAGTTCATAAAATTATGCAAAACAATATGGTAAAATTGAGACATTGGAAAGCTTGCTAAATATATCAATAGACTAAATATGTCAATATTTTTCCCACCAAACATACCATTGGAACTATGGAGATCATTGCCATAAGATGTCATGATGCTTTCCGGTATACATGCCTTTGAAAGGAACTAATCAAATTATGCTACCTGAGATAACTTCTTCTGCCTAGGTAGTTGTATCATTTTGCCTAATATTAAGACCAGCCCTGCTTATATGATTATCTATGCCAGTGTTGTATCACATTTTCTAGGCTAAGGAACAGTGGTGGAATTCAAATACCTGGACAACTGGTTCTCTTATTCGATGCAGGCCTGGGCCTCCAAGGCCTAGAACAGACTTCCAGAAGTGGCATCCATGCACTTCTGGTGGGCCATTCTAGCCTGGGAGGCCTCCCCCAGGCCTCCGAGGTCTAGAACAGACTTCTGAAAGTGGCATCCATGCACTTCCGGCGGGCCATTCTAGGCCTGGGAGGTCTCCTCCAGGCCTCCGAGGCCTAGACTGGACTTCTGGAAGCCGGTCGGTTCTCCGAATGCAGAAAAATTTAGCTACCAGTTCTACGGAACCGGTACAAACTGGCTGAATCCCACCACTGCTAAGGAATACACTTTGCTTTTGAGAAGGGTGCTGGGTAAAGGTCAGACCAGCATAAAATATAAATCTGACTCTGTGTGTGTGTGCCTTTGAGTCAGTGTTGATTCCTGGCAACAAGGAAGTGTGCAGCGGAGGGCTACATAGATGATAAAGTGTCTGGAGCTACATCGTATGATGAATGGGTTGAAGGAGCTCAGCTAGGTATATCTAGTCTAGTGATAGAAGGATTAGGAGGGACATGATAGCTGTCTTCCAGTCCTTGAGGGGCTGTCACAGAGAAGAGGGGTTTAACTTGTTTTCTAAAACACCAGAGGGCAGGATGAGAAGTAATGGATGGCTTGTTAAGGAGATATCCAACTTAGAAATAAGGAGAAATTTTCTCACAATGAGAACAGTTAATCAACGGAATAGCTTTCCTCCTGGAGTTACGGGTGCTCTGTCACTGGGGGTTTCAAAAATAGATTGGACAACCATTTGACTGGGATGGTATAAGGTCTCCTGCCAAGACCCTGCAGTTTTCTTGGCAAGATTTGTAGGAGTGACTTTCCCTTGCTGCCTTCTTCCTAGGACTGACAGTGAGTAACTGGCCCAAAGTCAGCCAGCTGGCTTTGTGCCTAAAACAGGACTAGCGCCCACCATCTCCTGAGTTCTAGCATAGTGTCTTAACCATTGTAACAAACTGGATTTGAAATCTAATTATATTTAATTATTAATTTATCAATTAGATACAATTAATGATGCTCTTCCCCATGAATTTAAGATAGCCCTCCTATTGTATTTATGACTCTTTTTTTTCAGCAATACTAAGACTCAAAACTTTTCATGCCCATGGTATCACAGGCTGTGCATGTTCATGTTGTCTGCACAAGGCTTATATTCAGCAGGTTTATCTATTTGAGGATGCTTGCAGTTGCCATTATTATGAACACCAGCAGAAACTCTATTCTGGCTTGGGGAACCGGGAAAGTCACGAGAGACGTCACACAAGTTAGCTTGGCTTGCCTTTACCCAAACCCAAATAATAGTTCTTCAGTGGATGTGATTTATGAGTAATAGAAGCATAAGGTATAAATCATTTTAATGGGATTTCTTATGTTAAATCCTACTTGAGCTTTCCAGTTTGAAATGTTCTATTACAGTCTGGCTCACGATGAGTGGTCAAAGCTAGATGCTCAGATACTTCAAGTGGTAATAATGGAAAACTACTAAGCTGCTTGCCCAGAATTCTTTGCAGTTTGCATATAAATGAGCTGCTTTATCCTGTTAGTGAATTTGGAACACTCAAAGAAGACTTTGACTCATTTCATGTAAACTTTCTCAGCGTGCCTGTCTGTCTTTAAACTCTTTACCACATTTGCACCTCATGGATATATTCTGATTCATATAGGACATGAAGAATTTTTAAGTACAAATCAGACATCTGCATAATTGATCTTGAAATATTATTTCCATTTGAAATATAGCATAGTAATAATTACTATTACTTCATGTGTTCATTTATTAATGACATTGAGAGTAGAGATGAGCAAAGCTTCCACAAAGCTTCAAGCCAAGAACATCCTTAAAACCTATTTGCTTAATGAAAGTTGTTTGAACACTCTGCACACCAAAGTGACATGACATAGTCACTTTGTTTCAATTGCCTTTGGAGTCCACCTTACAGAGCTTCTGCTATAGGGGAAGGCAGAGAGGGTTTTTCTTGTAGCACTAGATTCTCTCAGACTATTTTGTTCCAACACGGACTACAGGGAATCCCACAGTGTCCATGGGACGACAATCCAAAGCCCCATGACACAACCAGCTTGAAATATCCTTGAGGTTGGGTGTTTGTAACCCAAACTGCAAGGAATCCAATGAAGATGGTTCTCAGCTCAAGTGATTTTACAAATTCCTACAAATCTGGGAATATACACTGGCAAGGGCCATCATTGACCCTGTCTGAGGGGCCTACCCCAAAGCCTGTTGGGGCAAACTGCATGCTGGAGATAGTCTCAAGACTCTCTTAATGCCACACACTGTCCTACATCCAAACCCCCAACAGCCAATACAGTCTTAGAGGTTTAAGGGACCATTGAACTAGCTTTGAGGAGCAGCTTCATTTAAAATAACAACTGGATCATTGCCTTGAAAGCATAGCACTTAATTGCTATAATTTGGCTTCACAATCCCAAAGTATTTGGAACTATAGATCAGTGAGTTTGCTGATAAGTATGTTAGAGAATGCTGACGCAGGATCAAGATTTCAGTGAACATCTATTAACTTTATCAGTGAAGGTCTAAATAAACTGATCACAACAACCAAATGGAAGATCTTTATTTTGACCCTTCATCAAAGAAAAAAAAAAATTGCTTGGCTACATCCTATTGACACAGTAAGAAAGGAGATATAAGCAGATTTTGCCTCTCTTATAGCCATGGTGTATGCCTGAACAAGAGTGCATGCTTCTGCTTGGTCAGTTTCACTTCCCTTCCTCTACCGTTGCTTTGGGTGGTATTTATGATACTTTGATGTCTTGCTTCTCCCTTCAGAAAACAATCAGAATGGGTCACCAGAAGACAATGCTTCCTGATGTCTCGGGTGCTTCCTGCTGACAATTGGTGCAAGACAATGGACCTAACTGTCCTACAGAAAGTGAGAATTTCCTCCATATGCCTGAAGGCCAATTGGATCAATTAGGTATCTGGAGTAGATCGTCTGAATGGGTCCCACTATCTTCCAGAGAAAATAGATGGCTTAAATCATAACCAGATTAGGGAATTATATGCCGTTCCTTCTCTCTCTAAACTAAGATAAGATAAAATAAGCTTTATTGTCATTTTTTACTGTGGGCACGCTGGCACACATTAAAAATGAAATTCTGTTGCCTGCTCTCAAAAGTGTACGCATACACAACACATGCCATATACATACATATGTATATACTTACACCCTTACATATAAATACATATAAATATTCAGTGCTTTTTTTGTAAAAAAAAAAGGTGCCGGAACTCACATACGTCATACAACCCGCCTTGCCTACCCTACAAGGTTCCATCCCAAAAAGGTGCCGGAACTCTGTTCTGGGCGTTCTATGACAAAAAAAAGCTCTGTAAATATTAATCACTGTCTATCTTGAATTCATAGAGTACCAACTATCTTCCTAGACTAGATCCAAGCATGACTCTCAGTATACGTCAGATCCATGTTAGCTTGAGACCAGCCTAAGATCCCCATGGAGAGCATGAACATCTAAGCTTATGCAAATTGCCTCTGCAGGTGGGCAGGCAGGAATTCTCCAGTACCTCTTCAGGAATCAGCTCCAGCAACTCAGGGAGTGATCCTGTCAGACAGTAAAGTGGTCACCACATGAGGAAGATCTCAATTTTGTCTGTACAGGATATAATAATATAAAGGTATGCCTGTTGTCTCACAAGCTGTATCCATGACCACCAATCTTTAATGATCAGAACTGCACTTCCTCCCTGGCCCTGGCTTTGAGGTTATTGAAGGACCTGAAACTCATTCGGTCCAGTCAATGACAAGGTGACATTGTAGTCTGTATCCAACCGGGTTGTGACTATACATGCGAGATCTGTTGCCTCATCTAACATAGATGATGGTGGCCTTATTGTAGACAGAGCTGGCATTAGTCACTGCAAAAGTGAATTCATATTGTATGAAAGTCCAGGAAATGGAAACGACGCTATTATCACTCCTTATAATGAACTCTGCATAATTTTCTTTCTCTTGGAGAAATTCAGCAAAATGCTCACAAAGAGAAAGGAGAAATCTAAGAGCTTTAGAACTATGCAAGTGTTTTTCATTCCAGGAAATGATCAGCGAGCTCCCTCTGGTGCAAGATAAAGAGGCAGCATGCAGCAAAATCACATTTCTTCTGGATCATCTTAGCCCATTAAAATTGATCTTTAGGTTCTGCAAGATAATGTTCATGCTCGTTCATTTTTCCATTATTCCCCCGAGCTGATTCTGCAATACTGACATTCATGTTAACATTTGTTTTTTCCCCTGGATCACTTATATTAATTAAGCTCTACTTTAAATAAAAGTAAAGACATGGATTCTGATCTTAGGCTTATAAACTGAAATATGAACTCAGAGGGAATTGAAATGAAGTTAGACCAGCCAGGAGTATAATATGTTTATAACTCTAACTCATCCTACTGAAAATTCAGAGCCCCAGAAGCTTAGCTATAAACGATAACATTTCCATTTAGAGAATAAGAGCAAACACAGAAGGTGGAAACTCACTGGAGGTGAAAAATAAGTACCACAAAGTCAACATTTTGAGCTAGACATTTAAATATTATTTTTTTTTAACTTTTTCATGCATCAGCAGGGAGGAGGAATCTGGATGGAGAATGAGAAAAAAATAGGTCTATTATATATTGCTTATTTTAAAATATCTTTTACCCTCTCCCCTCCCCATCTCCATATATATAAAGGAGGAACAGTTAAAGTGGTTTTGAGGATTTCATACCAAATGAAATAATTGACCCTTTCCCAAAAGGTGGAAGGTCATCCTAAAGAGAATTGCTGGGCACCAACCTATTGGCACGGTGAGAAAAAGATGTAAGCAAATTTTGCCCTTTTCATTGCCGCGGTGTAAACCCTGAACAGGGGTGCATGCTTCTGCTTGATCAGTTTCATTTCTTGTCTTCCTTTACTGGTAGTGTTTATGGAACCCCTGGCAGGAAATGCTAAACATGGTCAACAGTTAGGGCTTGACCTTTACCTCCCTCTGTCTCTAACATGCACAAACACAGAGACACGAGGGCTGGAATCACGCTTTCAATATTTTTTTTTTTTTTTAAAAGTCTGACTGAAGAATATCCACAACTATTTCTTTCTCTTGCTTCATTGTTTAAAAGTACTACGAGTTTTTTTTAGATTTTTTAAAAAACCCTGCCTTTATTATTTTTATAAATAACTCAAGTTATTTAGTTAAAGTAAAGGTAAAGGTCTATGGAGATTCCCAGCCATGCAGGTCACAGTTATCCTAAAGGTGCTTTTTCACAAGGCAACTGGACTTTCTTGTTTTCTTTGAAGACATTTTGCTTCTCATCCAAGACTCTTCTTCAGTTGTGGATGAATTGTGAAGAAGCATCTTGGATGAGAAGTGAAATGTCTTCAAAGACAAACAAGAAAGTCCAGTTGCCTTGTGAAAAAGCACCTTTGGAGTAAACATAAAGGTTTCCCCTACCCAGTCATGTCTGACTCTAGAGGGCTGTGCTCATCTCCATTTCCTAGGCAAGGAAGCCAGTGTTGTCCAAGATACTTCCATGGTCATATGGCTAGTGTGACTATATACTGAGGTGTACAGACTATATACTGAGGTGTACCTTCCCAATGAATCTACTCTTTTTTTTTAAAAAAAATATGTTTTATTGATTTTTAGCATGCACCTTCATATTTGGTAAACCTCGTGTTGTCTGGGTTAGTGTTTAAAAAACAATAACAATTAATTTGTATAATTCTATAGTCCATATAATAGCTTTACTTGATTTCCTCTTCTTCCAATAATATTCTCTTTTGCCAACCTTAAATTAATACAGTTCTTATTTAAATAAATGACAATTAAATATAAACATTTTTCTCATGTTTCTGCAAATAATAACCACATCAATATAAAGCTTTTTTTCATTGGTCATCTTGATTGCCTCATCATAAATCCTGTTTACATTCTTATTTAAATTACTTGCTGGGACAAGTAATGGAAGCTCAGCCCATTGTGCAATGCTCAGGTCTTGAACCCAGGCTATCAACTTTCTAGCTGACAAGCTCAGCATCTTTAACCATTGAGCCGTCATGCCCCTTGTTATTTTGATGATCTGATTCTGCCCAAAGCAAATTAAATCCAGTGAGGAAAATCGGTCTAAATCAGTTCAGATCAATATTCTTATTTGATTGAAGCATTCAAATCCAACCCATTTTGGATCGAGTCTTTTGACTAGTGAAAAACATTAAAATAAAAATTGTCCCTAGACTGAAACTGTGGTGTGTTCCTTCACGTCTCAGAGTTTAAGCTTTAACTAGCAATTTTCAGCTGCCTTCCTTCATCATTATCAGCAACATTAGACTTTTGCTTCAATATAATATTTCCAGCTTAATTTTTAATTTAATGAATTACAACTTGGTAAAGCAAATCCCACCTGCCGTAGAATTCATTCAGATCTCACTTCTTTGTATAAAGTCACTGAATAAACCCCATGCACACAATTCAAAACTAAAATAAAGATGTCACAATTGTTTGAAAATGTGTGGTGTATATATGTATGAGACAGCGAATAACAGAACAAAACCTGAGGTTGCTTAGGTTTTACTGTCCTGGGGTTTTATTAATGAGCAACATTTCATTAGAAGCTAATTGAAGCCCCTAGGTGGTTATTATGACTTGGAAATAGAGATGTTAGATAGGAAGACAGAAAGCAGGTGAGCAGAAAGCATAATAACAGTAATTATTTCATTGGGGAAGGGAAAGAAAGACCCAGGAGGGAATTACACATTGTGTTAATTTTGAGGCATAAAACTCAAATGCATTTAACTTCAGAAAATTGCTGAATATTTTGACCAGGTAGATTTAAGAATTCACTTCTTCTTTGCTTTCTTGTTCAGTCTCTAAGTCATGCCCAACTCTTCATGATCCCATGGACCATAATACACCATGGACCATAACACGCCCCCATCCTCAACTGTCTCCAACGTTTGCCCAAACTCACCACATATGAAGACTGATAAGCAACTTCCCATAATTGTGGACATGTAGAAAGAAAAGAGAGAGCTTCAGATATTATTTCCAAATGTACCTGCCTCAGTATCAGGGTACATTTTTTTTGCATCTCTAAATAACTGAAAAGATCTTAAACTCGTTGGTTTCATCACAGCCTTGATAAATCCAATTCAGGCTGCACAAAGTGAAAAAGGTTATTGAGTGATGCAAGCAGGAAGGTTTCATTTTTCCTTTTTAAAATTAAGGTCATAAAATTCATATCTCATGACATTTACATGCCACTAGAACCCAAATGAGTAAGAAAAATGGTTCTTTTTACACTTTGCTGTTGCATTATATTATTCAATGAAGATAAAATAAGCTGTGTTGGCTTTGTACACAAATTGTTAGTTCCCAGGCACAAGTGAAAATGTCATTGTGATTGTGATTAAGAGCAGTACTTATTTATTTAAATTTACTGGCCACCAGGCTCCAGATGACTCTGGGCAGTTTACATGATAAGATTAAAAAAAAACAGTAAAATGCTTTACTTTATTTAAGTTAGTTTCTGCCAAGGGCATCCAATGTTACTGAATTGTCTAACTGCAATTAATGACCTAGATTTGTTTTCTGTCACTTAAAAAAATAAAGTTGTTAAAATTAATAATTTAAAATCATTATTAAACCACATTTTTCTTAAAATCCATTCATCTTTTCCCTCATAAGTTGACCCCTTAAATCTAATCTTATTCAACTCACCCAGTTTTACAAGTAAGTTTAATTACTCTGTGCAACCCAATGGGAAGTTGGAAACAAATTATGAAAGGGGGCTAGTAACTCTGCCTTTTGGTCTAGTCCTAAAACAGAATGGAATGGAACCAAATTTAGCATAGTAGGAGGGACCTGAAGGAGAAAAGGGGCTGAATCTGGCTACAGGCTACAGAAGAAACAATTCCAAATAAATGAATAAAATTTCCCATTGCAGGACCTGGTATGTCTAGTCCATGGGTCGGCCAGCCGAAACATCCAACGAGCCGCACGGACCCGTTTCCCTAAAAAAAAAAACCCCTGGGAGCCGCACCCGCCCGCGCATGCCCGCCCGCCCGCGCATGTGCGCGCACCCACGCATGCCCGTTCGCGCACCCGTTCGCGCACCCGTTCGCGCACCCGTTCGCGCACCCGTTCGCGCACGCGCACCCGTTCGCGCATGCGCACCTGCCCCGCATGTGCGCATGCGCTCCCCAAAATGGCGGCGGAGGCTCCGGAGCCGCAGGTGATGCCTCAAAGAGCCGCATGCGGCTCCGGAGCCGCGGGTTGCCGACCCGTGGTCTAGTCTAACAATTAGAAGGACTAGGAGTGAGATGATAGCAGATTTCCAATATTTGAGGGGCTGTCACAGAGAAGAGGGGATCAAAAAATTCTCCAGAGCCCCTGAGGGCAGTACAAAAAGTACAAAATGGAAACTTATCAAGCAGTATTCCAGTCTGGAACTAATGAGAAATTTACTGACAGTAAGAACAATTAATCAGTAGAATGGCGTGTCTCCAGAAATTGTGGGTGCTCCATCACTGGAGGTTTTCAAGAAGATACTGGCCAGTCATTTCTCCAGAATGGTATAGGGTCTCGTGCCTGAGCAGGGGGTTGGACTAGAAGAACTCCAAGGTCCTTTTCAGCTTTGATCATCTGTATTTTATTTGTCCCTGTGGAAGAAGCCGGTGAGCAACATCTTGAAATATTACTGTCTGTTCCACTGTAAATCTTCCTTTGTCCTCCCTCCTGGTCACATGACTTAATGGAACATATCCAGCTTATTACTGTATGTGCTTCCCAGTGTACACAAATACACACAGATCAGCCATGAGATGGAAGCAGAACTGTGTTTCCTTCCTCTCAATGATGCTGTATTCACTGCATATAAGAAACTACAGATGCCCCGTATGGCCACCACTAGTCATGATAATGTTATCATTCAGTCCTGTCTGACTCTTGGCAATCCTATGGGCCAAGTCTCTTCAGATCAATAAAGGAGAATATTTGTAGCTCAGGGTTAAAATGAAGGGTCCATCATGACTAGCACTGATGATGTTACCTAGTTCTTGCAATTAATGAAAGATGATTGCAAGAAAACAAGCAAGCTCAGAGAGCACCAAGGACACCTCTCTTCACATCATCTGATCTTAGTAAAGTGATTAGAAATAATTCAGGCACCAACCCTTTGCCTGATTTCCCTTCCTTGCTTTATTTGGATATCACTATCAGCAGCTGTAAAATTGTTGTTGGGTACCTGAATTCATCACCAAAGACTAATCATCTGTAAGGTAGTGGTTGCACAATGTGCTTACATAATCAGCTAGAGTGCCTGCATTCATAGATGCTAAACTCAGATGATTTGGGGGGGAGGGAGGCAAAAGATAGATTGCTGTAGAAATGCAGTCATTTGGTTAGCTTATGACCAAATCCTGTTATAAAATTCCAGAAAACGAGTTAGTTCAATAACCACTCAAAAGATGTGTTGACACAGTCCTAGATTGCTCTAAGTTCTGAGGATTCATTCCGTTGACAGGAAAAGTGTCTTGGCAGTAGCAATCATCTTTCAAAATTTGGACATCATTCAAAAGTTTAGACTGATCTCAATGACCCAACTGCTTCCCCAGGAAACTGTCACATCAAAGAGCTAGCAAGACATTATAGTTGACATAGGTCTTATCATACTATCTGCACAGAAAAATAGTTGTTTCAAGATAATTCTAAGGCTGTGGTGCTCTACTCGTGCATGATCATGACAAGAGACTAGCTTAATGTACAGAATATCCAGAATTTCCCAGCTTCTCATATCTCCATTTAAAGGGACTTTTGAAGGACTGTGGAAAATAGTGAAACAAGTGACAATTCCATTATCATTTCCATGGTAGAAACATATCCCCCCCAAAAAACGTCTACATCTATTGTAGTGGATAAATATATCCTTAAATTTGATACCAGTCTTCTGACATAAAGTAAATCCTTTCTAGGAGAGCCAACCTCTCCTTTGTTTTCCTGCTTCACAAAGCATGTTATCACATATAACCACCATTGGCCATCACTTTATGTGCCTGGTGTCATGGTCCTTGGCTCGGCTGATTATAATGAATTTGCAGTCCCAGCTCCCTTCAAGGGGTTCACTTTTTAGAAATTCATCTTTCTAATTTCCTCCACTCTGAAGCACTGCTGAGTTATGAAGAATTTAGCTGTCCATCAATTAATGTCAAAGCACAATGAAATACCTATCCAATTACATTTGACGTCCAGGGGAATACCAAATGAATTGCTTAATAGTCTGTGCACACTTCCCAGGGAAGTGTGGAGATGTAGAGATGTTCATGAAATAGCCATTGTCCATGCATTGTCTTTCTAGTTATTCATGGGAACTTATGATTTGTTTGACTATTGGCATTGAAGAGAACCAACTGGGAAATTTAACAGGTTTCATATTAGTGGTTTCATAACCATTTACCCAATGGAGACCTTGGGGGGGGGTGGAAGGGGAAGGGGCTGAAATTGTGCATGTTAGTTTATATATATAAGCAGGGCTTTTTTTCTCATAGAACGCCCAGAACGGAGTTCCGGCACCTTTTTTGGGTGGAACCTTGTAGGGTAGGCAAGGCGGGTTGTATGACGTGTGTGAGTTCCGGCACCTTTTTATTTTACAAAAAAAGCACTGTATATAAGGCTCAAATGTAAAAAATAATTACTAGATATTTTAACAGGCATATGAGACATAAACATAATGGGAGAGAAAGACATTGATCAGTAAATCTTTGTGACTGATCTCCAGGTATTGAAACCCTGTGAATTTGCTATACTTTACCTTTAAACCAGATATGAATTTCATGGCAATTCAAATAAGAGTAGCATTTAACTTGAGGGCTGTTTCATAAACAAAAAAAATAATTGGCTTCCTACGGTAAACTGATGTAGACTTTTTCCCAAATGCAGCTCATTAACAGATAACCAGTTGTTATTGTATTGTTCCTTCCCCCAAAAATACATTCTGGGCAGAGCTTTTATATATAAAGTCGGACAATGGTATGAGCAGCCATGGTTTATGGTAACCATGGTTTGCTCAACAAGCCAAAATGATCTTGTTCATGTTAAAATATATACATTATGTTTGGAAATCACAATGGATTTCATATATCATGCTACAGTAAACAAGCTCTGCATACTCAGGATGATATGTGAACTCAGTCTTAAACTTATGAACCATGGTAGTAGGATTAACCCATATCAAGGTTAACCAATATTAAGGATGTGAAGAAGATCCTCAATCTCTTAACCTTTTTTAAAGGAAGAACATAGAAAGTTTTTGTTTATCAACTAGCTAACTACAACTAGTCTGATTAGTATAAGTTACCTCAGGGGTCAGCCCCACCATCTTTGTGTTTTATGCTTTCAATATTTTTTAAGTGGTGACATTGAGGTTTTCAACCTGGAAAGTCTACTTGTACTTTATCATGTTGTACTTTTCAGGATTCATTCACTTGGTTTGACATAAGAGCAATTTCAGTAGCTACACATCCATCAATGTCCCTGTTTCAACTGCTTAATTTCTTTTCCTCTGCGATGTTGGTTGATTAGTTTGCAATAACATAGAAGAGAAAACAAGTCAAAGTGAAGAATATTAAACATTGCCAGTCATGTACAGATACTGATGAATCCAAGTGTATTTTGTGAATGTCCAAAAACAGCCTTCAGAAATATTCAAGAATACCAAGAATCATTTAAATCTGGGTTTCAGAATGCAGGGAACTAAATGATATTTACTTAAACATGTTAGACTTTTTTTCCAAGCAAATACCAAATTCAACTGAGGTCACCAGCATTTCCCCCCCTAAAAACATGCCAACCCTCTGCATGGTTTGGATATTCACAGGAACAATTATGTCCTGAGAGACATAATGCTCAGCTTCAAAAAGATAGCTACAATGAACCAAACATGTCAGATCGTTTAAAAATATTTTTTAAAATAGGAATAATATTTTCTTTTGAAATGCATGGATATATACCTTACATTTCCACTAGATGGCACTTATGCACCACAGCAGCTCCAAGGACTGATGCGATTGGTCAGCCGGGGACAGCAGCAGGACATAAATCCAGCTGAAATGCTGTGGAAATGTTGTAAGTTGATGAAGGAAAGAAAATGGAACTTGCCATTATTACATTGTTTGTGGAACAACAAAAGGGAGAGGAAGAAAAAGAAGAAAAGGGTTTGTGGCGATGCAGGTCTATATCTCTGTGTGAGAGACAGAAAGGTCATTCTCTCTAGGAAAGCATTCATCTCTCTGGATCTCTGAATTTGCATGGGTTCAACAAGGGACAATTTGGGAACAAAGCATGTCATGGAATAAAGATCCAGAATGAGATTTAAAAAAAACCCACCAAAATAATGACCAAGGAAGTGAAAACATGCTTTTTGAGAGCATGAATCAGGAGGGAATCTTTATAGAAACTGTGATGTTTGTATTCTATACTACTTGGTCAAGGTTGGATTAGCAATCAAAAGATTTCAAATAGCGTACACACTTCCAGTTATTGTGAACACAGAACATAGAATCATAGGGCTGGAAAAAACTTTGGAGGTCTTCTAGACTCTTGCTCAAGGTAGGAGAACTTATACTATCCCAGTCACATGGTTCTCCAGTCTATTTTTGGAAAACCTCCAGTGATGGAACACCACAACTTCAGGAGGCAAGCTATTTCATTGATTAATTGTTGTTAATGTCAAAAAATGTCTCCTGCTAGATTTGATCTTTCTTTAACAAGCTTCCATTCATTATTTCTTGTCCTGCCCTCAGGTGTTTTGGAGAATAAGTCAGTTCACTCTGCTCTGTGATAGCCCCTCAAATACTGGAAGGCAGTTATAACATCCCCGTTAGACTTTCTCTTTGATATGCTAGAAATACCTAAATCCCTCAACTGTTCATCATACGATTTAGCCTCCAGACCCTTTATCATCTCTACACATTTTCTAGAGTCTCGGCATCTTTTTTGTATTGTGGTGACCAGAACTGTGCACAGTATTCCAAATGTAGCCTCACTAATGCAGTATGAAGAGATATTATCACTTCTTGATGCTCTCTCTCTGTTGACACTGCCTAGGACTGCATTGGCTTTTTTGGCAGCTGCAGCATGTTGCTGATTCATACTTAAGTGGTGTCCAATGGGACACCCAGATCTCTCTCACAGCTATTACTGTTGAGTCAGGTACCTCCTATTCTGTATCTATGCATTTCGTTTTTCCTGCCTAAGTGCAGGACCTTACTTTACTCATCACTTAACTGCATCTTGTTGGCTACCTACTCGCTCTTGTGCTTTAAGTGGAGTTAGTCAGGGCATACATGTGCTAGCTGGTGACGAAAGTATCGGTGGCAAGCTGTCCTTGAAAAGGTGTTGTAGATGACTCATTTCCCAGGAATTCTTAGCTAGAATATAGAAACAGTATTAGAACATCTGTGCCTTTTCTAAGCATGGTCAAAGGAGAAGGAACAAAGGCCGCTAATAAAAATGATTATCAAATATGTTCAAAAAACTCTAATTACTGACTAGAAATCTTGGAAACAAATTTTCTCTTGAGTCAAGGAAAATATTTGCCAGGATTCCCAGCTTGTCAGGAAGAATTTTCCACTGCCAACATTTTAAATATGAAGAGAATGATGCAAATGGAAGCATTTTGCTGCTGTCCTTCTGTTGGGAGTACAAAGAACTGTAAAATAAATGTGAAATACCATTTTTTGTTGTTGCTAGTTACTGATGACAAAACATATTCAAAACTGAAGCAGATGGATTAGGTTGTTCTTATTTGGAAGTAAATGCCATTCAACTTAAACATTATATGCTGAAACTATGTACTGACAGATAAGCTTATCTCTGACTCCCTCTAAGCAACTTTAGACATAAACCAAAAATAAATTAGAAATAAATTATAGTTCATTTTCTGACAGAAACAGATTTACATTAGTTTCCTCCATTAGCCCAACACTGTAGGAAAACTCTGCATCAACAGATCCAGAATTCTCCATGTGACTATCATAGTCGATTCAATAGATTTCCAGCCTTCAGATGCTGAACAAGGGGATCTTGAGTGGTTTGTGTTCTTTTGAAAGCAAGTAAATCCCTTTGCCTAAAGTTAGGCAGCCTGACTCCTTGGACAGCAAAGGTGACTAACAAAACAAATACTGGAGTGCATAACACCAGACATGTCACTGGAAGGCAACAATCACAAAACTGCATCTTACTTATTTTGGCCCTGTCATGCAGGGGAATTTACTGGAGAAAGCTATTATGCTTGAAAGAGTTAATGGTAAAAGCAAAATAGCCCGCCAAAGAACACAGTGGCTATATACACCATCAAAGCTGATGCCAGCCAGAACAACTTAAGAACAACTTAAAAGAAGTAGTGCAAGATCAGAAGACATGGAGAGACTTGGCCCATAGAATCTTCAAGAGTCGGACATGACTGAATGGATAACATCATCGTTAGGCAGCCTGGTAAAAATCAGTATTTCAGATTTTATGGATAAACTATTTATCTAGTTTATTTACTTATTTCCTACCTTGGGAAGTATTCAATAATTGGTTTAAGTACAAAATGCTAAGACGTACCCGAGATACCTCGTTTTCCTTGTTCCTTGTCACTATACTTTCTTTTGTGTTGAGGTTTTTCTTTAAACACCTTAGGGCTGAGGTCTTGGACTGTCTTCATTTTGTTACCTTGCTAACCATCGTTGCGAATGTCCCTTCTTTGCCAGTAGACAGGGACACTCCCTGAGCCTCTGATATCTCTAAGAAACATTCACAAGGGAGAGATTCTTTATCATGTCACCATGGAATTGATCCTCCTGTCTCTGCTGGAGATGGAAAGACTTTGCTTACTTTACTTTTACTTTACTTTTACTTTACTTTTACTTTACTTTTACTTTACTTTACTTTACTTTACTTTACTTACTTTACTTTTACTTTACTTTTACTTTACTTTTACTTTACTTTACTTTACTTACTTTACTTTACTTTACTTTACTTTACTTTACTTTACTTTACTTTACTTTACTTTACTTTACTTTACTTTACTTTACTTTACTTTACTTTACTTTACTTTACTTTACTTTACTTTACTCGAGCTTACCTTATCTTACTTTACAAGCAAAGTATAGCTGGATTAGGAAGTAGCCTGAATAGAAAAGATGAAAATTTGAGGTTTATTGATAGTAGACCCAGTACTGGTTTGCTGTCTGCCTGGATGATTGTATGCACACATTCCTTGTGTGTCCAATCACACTTGGCCAATAAAGAATTCTATTCTATTCTATTAACCCGTTCAGACATAAGTCTTCTATTTTGAAATCTCACAATCATTTCAGCAAGCTACAGTTTTCTGGCTCTCTAGGGGATACTGTTCAATACAAAATGGCACAATGCTCATATACATAGACTACAGTAAAGCCATCTGCCCGGGACTACCCTAGAAGATCACTCAAAAACTGCCACTAATATGAAATTCAGCTGCCCACATATTAACTGGGAGAACCTGATACTGTCATATAATACCATTATTGTAGGAGTCTCATTGCTTGTCAGTTTGTTCTGGGTTCAATTCAAGATGATAATGATCACCTTGAAAGTCCTATGTAGGTTAGAGACCACTTATTCTAATGCATCTGCCTACTCAAAAGATGCCTGCAGATAGTATGCAAAACTTGTGTGATGAGAGAGAACTCTGAGATAAGCATTCTCTGCAGAAACACTATTCTATGGGATGCCCACCACTAGAATATAAGAACAGCATCTTTATTTCTAGCATTCAGTATTCTAGTTTTATTTTTTTTTTTAAGTGTGTGTTTGAAGTGATAATGAAAGATGTTTCTGAGCTGGGAAAAATCTGACTGCTTTGATGTTATGATATTTATGACAATATTAGGATTATGTTGAATATATGTTGCGGTTATTATTATTATTGGGCATTTTGGATAAATGTGATCTAATGAGTCAGCATGACATAGAGTAAAAACTATTCCAAATAAATAAACAAACAAACAAACAAATAAATAAATAGCTCAACAGATAGGGAGGGAATGATCTTTAGTGAAAAGGCAGAAACTTTGAATGCATTCTGTGGGCCAGTATCCAGGATGAATGGATGGATGGATGGATGGACAGATAGACAGATAAATAGAGATAATGGTTTTGTTGTTGCTTTTTACTCTTGTTTTCTGAATAAAAGTTTACCCTGACATAGATTCTCTAGTGAGAATTAGCAAAATTGCTAGGTATGGCTCTAATGATTTTTTTTTTTCTTAATGTGATTCATTTGTACCACACTTTTAAGCACTTTTAACCACATCTCAGTTGTAAAATGAAAGGGAAAGGGTTTCTAAACCAGCAGTTCAATGAAAAACAAAATCCTTTACTTCCTGCAAATAAAAAAAACACACTTTTAATATCCCAATAAAAACATTAATTTTAAAAGCCATCAGCTTATTTTAAGCAAGCCAGCACACAATATGTGTTTGTAGAAGGGTTGTGGTGTCACAATAACACACTTTTTTTATTAATGCCTCTGATATCTTTACACACACAAAAATAACCCATTAGCTTCAATGAACGAGTCCTGATGTCCTTTTTCATGGATTTTATTCTTAACAAGCAGCTGCACAAGGTTTGGCTCACCAGGTAAACAAATAATTATTTGCCAGGATCCTACCTGTCTACCTCGTTTTATCATTTCACTTCCAAATCAAAGCAAACACTTTTATTGGCTTTATAAACAGGCTCTGTTCAAGATAGTAAGATGGGCAAGTTAGAAATATGAAATATAACTAATGAACGAATAAACAAACAAATCCATAACAATCTTAGTTGAGAAAAGACCACATCTGACCTTTCAGTGGTTAGTGGTCACCCCATTCCAAATAGATGGTGAGTTCAAGGAAAAAAACAACCCTAACGTGAATAGATTTAAATGCAAATAAAAAAGGATAATTTAGTCAAATGAGATTTTTTTTCTTCCTTTAATTTTTCTCAAATTAAAGATTACCATTGAGGAGCAACTTTTGAAAGGTTTGGGAAGCCCTTGTGAATAGATCTTTACTGAGAGTAGCTCATATGTGAAAAATACCTAAGTGAAATACAATGAATTTTATCTGTTTGGAAGAGGAGAAGACGTACTGAGAAGACATATTGAGGAGAAGGGAAGCTTTTGTCATATAATTCATTCAAGGTTTTGTGACTTGGTACCCATAAAAATAAGCTTACGCTCGGTGCCTCACAGCCAACCATGATGGGAGAAGGGACTGGAAACTGGTTGGTTGGAGTGATGGTTCGGAAAAGTTTGTGACACCACTGGCAATCTGGGTATAGCTGGCATCCATATTCCACTTGATTGATTTCAAATTGTGCTTTGCTGCTCTATCCGTGTAATCTTCTTTTCTTATTGCTGTGCTAAAGGTCAGTCTTTGGTCATCCTGGACTGCTGATATAAAGGTATAATTTTGCAGCATGCCTAGGAATTCATCTTTCAGAGGCTGTCAACTCAAATGCACACAACTGAGGAAAAACTGCTTGAAGGCAATGGCTGTGTCTGAATTTCCCAGCCTCCTTATGTTTGAAAATGAATGGATTAGAACAGCAAAGTAGGAATGAACCAAAAAAAAAAAAGGAAGAAAGAAAAATCCCCAAGTGTGTGTGTGTGTGTGTGTATGTGTGTGTATGAGAGAGAGAAATCTTTATATCTATTATCTCTCTTTCTCTGTGTGCCTAACTCTGTCTCTGTCTATCCATCCATATACATCTCAACCTATTTATCTATAATGTCATGACTTTCCTTGAGCAATCTCTCTCCCTTTCCAAGATATTGCAGTCAGGTTATAATAGAATAACAATAACAGAGTTGGAAGGGATTTTGAAGGTCTTTTAGTCCAGCCCTCTGCTCAGGCAGGAAACGCTATACCATTTCAGACCTGTCCAGTCTCTTCTTTAAAATGTTCAGTGATGGAACACCCACAACTACTGAAGGCAAGCCATTCCACTCCTTAATTGTTCTCACTGTCAAGAAATTTCTTCTTAATTCCAGGTTGCTTCTCTCCTTGATTACTTTCCATCCATTGCTTCTTGTCCTGCCCTCAGGTGCTTTGGAGAATAGCTTGGCTCCCTCTTCTTTGTGACAACCCGAGATATTGGAGCACTGCTATCATGTCACCCCCTAAGACAGACTCCAATGCATCAATGGGGATTGTATTGAAGTGTACCTCAAGCCATGTGCCCATAGTAGAAGATCTCTCCCCTGTTCAGAGATTACTGCCCACTTACAGTCATAGAACTCCCAAAACATTTGCCTGGAATTAATTCTGATGATTAAATAAAATTCTTCAGGGTTGCTTTTAAGCAAAAGAAATGTAACAGGTAAGCTAGCTTCTTAAACAGTTACTTTGCATCCTGAGTCAGAAACAAATTGTTCCAGTAACATTATAATAGGACAACTATTGTTGTACTGCATACTTTGGATGATCATTTGATGGCAGCACAGATTATTGAAATTAATACAAACTCTAACTCTAATTCGAGCGCCAGTGATCATCCAGATTTTTGCAGCCCATATATGATAGCCTTACTTAACTTCTCCTTCATGAGCTCACTCCATGATAGAAAAGGGAGTAGAATTCTATCGCTGGATTTATTCCTGTGCTGCTACATCCTCTGACTTTTCAGTACATCTCAAGAGGGGTGTCTACCTACCTACAAGTGTACAGATGTGAATGTACCAAGTGATCACAAATCCATATTGCCCTGGTGTCCTGTCTCTGAGGCTGTAACCTCTCTAGAAATAGAACCACTCCAGGTTAAAACACCATAAGTGAGGAAACCTTCAAAATAACCTCCACCATGATTCTATATAATCCTAAAACAGGGAAATGTTCAAACTCAGGTTCTTGGGCAAAGAATCAAAGAGAAATCCAGATTCAAAACCCAGAGAGCATGGTAAGAGGGTCCCAAGTAATACATCAAAACCCAAGGCCTACACACAGAAGTTTGTCTAAGACTGCTAGAAATAGGTTTTAAAAATTCTGCTTGCAAGATTCCCCCCAGGCTTCACTCTGAATTGTAGGAATAATGCTTTGCTCTCAAGTAAACCTATTTTTATGAAGAGGTTTACTCTGTAGTCTAGGAGGTTGAACAGTTACCTCCTCTTCTAAGCTAGTGCATGCTCTGGTAAGAAATTCAGATGGAGACTGGCATACAGGGAGCAGGCATTTCATTTACCATTCTACTTTTGGAGCTGGCAGCTAAAACACATGAAGAATTGTAAGAAAGATTGTAGGACCTGGGTATGGCTAGTCTAGAGAAAAGAAGGACTAGGGGTGATGTGATAACAGGATTCCAATATTTGAGAGGCTGCTACAAAGAGTCAGAATAGAGCTGGAAGGGACCTTGGAGGTCTTCTAGTCCAACCCCCTGCTCAAGTAAGAGACCCTATATAGATTACAAGTGGCTGTCCAGTCTCTTAAAAGCCTCCAGTGATGGAACACCACAACTTCTGAGGGCAAGCCGTTCCACTGGTTAATTGTTCTCACTGTTAGGAAATTTCTCTTTAGTTCTAGTTGCTTCTCTCCTTATTTAGTTTCCATCCATAGTTTCTTGTCTTGCTTTCTGATGCTTTGGAAAATAGGTCAACTCAATCTTCTTTGTGGCAGCCCCTCAAATGCTGGAATACTGCTATCATGTCAGCCCTAGCCCTTTTTCTCTAGACTAGCCATACCCAGGTCCTGCAACTGCTCTTCATATGTTTTAGTCTCCAGGCCTTTAATCTTTCTAGTTGCTCTTCTCTGCACTTTTTCCAAAGTCTCAACATCTTTTTTTTTAATGTAAAAACAACATTTTTTTTTGTAAAGAAGAGGGGATCAACCTATTCTCCAAAGCACCTGAAGGCAGGACAAGAATCAATGGATCAAGAAGAAATAGATCAATCTCCTTGATCAAACTAATCAAGAAGAGAACCAACCTAGAACTAAGGAGAAACTTCCTAACAGTAAGATCAATTAACCAGTGGAACAGGTTGCTTTCAGAAATTGTGGCTGCTCCATCACTGTAGGCTTTTAAGATGAAATCGGACAACCATTTGTCTGAAATGGTATAGGGTCTCTTGCTTGAACAGGAGGGTTGGACTAGAAGACCTCCCAGGTCCCTTCCACCTCTGTTATTCTGAAGTTATGAAAATCCTCAATGATTTGATGAAAGGTTGATATATCTAAGCAGAAATGGTAGATACCATGCCCAAAACTATGCTTTCATTTCAGCCAATTTTTTTTCCTTTGCAAAAGAAAGTTCTGCTTTTCCACCTTACTTTCTGGTGCATTGGTGGCATCGCTGAGGATATTTTATTGTTGGGAAGGGTCAGAGAGCACAATGCAATCTGGCTGTCTCATTTCTTGACCCGAAGAAACTCTTGTAGGAGTTCTCCCTTGAAATCTCCCCTTATGACTTAAAAGAGCTGCAGGAAGCCAGCAAGGCTGTGCACCGCATGCATAGCTGCACAGCAGCCACATAAACCCCAGCCAGGAAAAATTCACCAAGATTTTATCCTTTGAAAAATGTTCAAAAAGCCATTTATTTTCAGTCAAACTGAATGACAAATGGTTAAAGAAATGCAGAATAATTTCAGCACAACGCGAAAGGGAGCAAGCATTCTGTGTAATGAATGTGGTTACCTATGGATAGGTTACCTATTTCTGGGTGGAAGAAATGACAGCTATATGGAAATTAGACCAGCCAGACTGCTTTGAAGCGAAGAAGATCAAATATATGATCAAAGGTTCAAACAGCCTCTTAAAAAAATCTCAATATCCTTTGTAGTAGCTGTAAAGTTTTGCACTATAGGAAAGATTCCGCCACCCAGGTCCCTTTCCTCTCTTTCTCTGCCTTTCTCTCTGACTTAATTCAAAAATTAAAGAGGTCATTAAAAAAAAACAACCAAGGAGATGATAAAAATGGGAAAGAATCTAATTGTTGTGTAAGAGAATGAAACAAAAGGACTATTTAGAGTTGACTCCCTATTTTTATAATTTTATGATGGTGAACTCATTAACAAAAGAAAACTATCCAGCCATACAAAATTATTAATAAAATAATATCGTCACCATCATGGAAATGACTTTGCAAATAGATATTTTCATATTGCCTCAAGGCCTGCTTTCTTGACTCTTCACTCAGTTGTGAGTTAATTAATTATTATTATTTAATTACTGATTATTATTATTATTATTATTATTATTATTTAATTAGTGAACAAGTAATTAATGATTTGTTGTTCAAAAACAGCAGTTATGAATGAACGGTAGATATTTGACAAATAAAATAATCCCCAAATATCCCCAAATTCATGTCCCAGCAATATCTTTAATAGATCAAGTCAAAAAAATCAGATTCAAAGATATTTTCAGTGACTTTTATATTTAGAAAGATTGTGGTTGGAGAAAGGTGACTGAAAGGACTGAAGATTTATGAAGCCTGCATAAAAGCAGACATTTCCAGTCAAAACCTACAACAGGACTATGGAAATGAAGATAAAAATGCCCCCACAACCTTTGAAATGACACTGTTAGTTGCTTCTCAGAATGATCTCTGATAGAGGTTACCACATCCGTGGGTCTATTTACTCATACTTGGATTGATGCTTGTCAAGCTTTTCAGTCACCCCAAAAGAATTTTACAGTATTATCTGATGGATACAAAGGGAAAAATAAATGAGACAGAGCTTTCATCTTTCTCGCTCCAACTTCTGTATATAAAAATGCCCCAATTTCATACAATTATTCTATTTATCAAATATTTACCCTGCCCATCTCATCTATGTGACACTGGCTGGTTTACAAACAACATAATAAAACAATATCAAAACATGGCTAAGATGACTAAGAGCTCAGTTAAAAAACAAAATATAAAAAAAAACAAGGTTAAAATTTACAAGTTACAAGTAAGAATCAAAGTTAAAAAGTTCACAAGTTTAAAAGGTTAACAAGGCAGAGAGAGTCATCTCAGACCACCAGACATCCCCAGGGTTGCATTAGACCACCATAACACTCTAAGCCAGGTCTTAACGCTGTTCTAGAAGGATAGAAGAGGGAGGTTTTCTCACCTCTGAGGGTAAGATGTTTCAAAGGGCGAGGCGGGGGCAACAGCAGACAAGGCCCTCTTCCTAGATCCTGCCAATCAAAATTCTTTAACCAATGGAAAGGGCAGCATGTTCTCTCTGCTTGACCGGATGGGATGGGTCCATATAATTACACA
This sequence comes from Azemiops feae, assembly GCA_023970755.1. Taxonomy (NCBI): domain Eukaryota; kingdom Metazoa; phylum Chordata; class Lepidosauria; order Squamata; family Viperidae; genus Azemiops; species Azemiops feae. The sequence continues at coordinate 306,625 of JALGBA010000746.1, read as the reverse complement.
CAAGAATCCAAAAATCTCATTAGATTTTGCTATACTTGATGGAAATATCAGAAGATTTCATAGATCTTTACAAGATTTAATAATTTGCCCATTATTTTTTTAAAATTTAATTTTCAGTACAGATAGTCCTCAACTTATGACCACAATTGAGCCCAAAATCTATGTTGTTAAGTGAGAAATTTGTTAAGTGTGTTTTGCCCCATTTTACGACTTTTCTTGCCACATTTGTTCAGTGAATCACTGCAGTAGTTAAATTAGTAATACAGTTGTTAAGTGAATCTGGCTTCCCCATCGATTTTGCTTGTCAGAAGGTTTCAAAAGGTGATCACGTGACCCCCGGGGCACTGCGACCGTCATAAATATAAACCAGCAATCAAGCATCCAAATGTAAATCACATGATCATGAGGATGCTGCATACTTTTTTAGTGCTGTTGTAACTTTGAACGGTCACTAAATGAACTGTTGTAAGTCGAGGACTACCTGGTATTCAAAGATGCCATTTAAAAGTATCATGGCTGACCTAGTGTCTGCAGGAGCAGGTGAAATATTACTTAACTGATATTATTCAAGTGGCATGATCAAATATATTCTGCAAGATCATTAAAAGAGGATAATGAGACAAACCAGATAACAGACCAAAACCAGGCATAACACCATTTTGTCATCACAAGATAGATAGAAAGTTCCCTAAGATGAAAGATTAATTATCATGAATGTAATATTAATGTTCCCTGTTCATATTTATTATTATAAGATAGATCTACTACTTCAGCTATTATTGATGTTCCCACTTCTGTTCACCGCATATACAACCAAGATGGCTTCTGAGAAAAGAAAAGAAGGAGGTGGGAAGTCCAGATGTTGTCTCACTACATCTTTATCATCAGCTCCCAGATGTTTGTAGTTTAAATGGCCTTTTATAAGTTTTCTCACATGGAACAAAGTTCTGTTCTGCTCTTATTAGTTGGGAGGCTGTCAGTCTATATCGGGCCATTTGCAGTGAATTGTGAAGATGATGAAAATGATGATGGTGATGATGAGAATAGAATAGAATAGAATAGAATAGAATAGAATAGAATAGAATAGAATAGAATAGAAGCTGGAAGGGACCTTGGAGGTTTTCTAGTCCAGCGCCCTGCTAGAGCAGGAGAACCTGATGATGATATGATGATGATAACCTTAACCATATTGTGATGCAAATCTTCTGAACAACAATTTTGTCATATAGCTGGGCTGACGGAGAGTGAAAGTCAAAGTCTTTCAACTGACTTGATGGCAACAGGGGTCTTCCTGGTTCCAGTCTGAAAACTCAGTGTTCTCACTGGACTAGAGGTTTGTGTGTGAATGTATGCATGAACTTGTCTATGAGTATATGGCTATGTGTTTAAGAGAGGGAGAAATTAACCCTTTCTCCTGCGGTATTTCTCCAAGGAATATATCTTTCCTTCAAAAATGGTATTTGTGCTGAGACCCAAAGAACAAAAATACTCCATTGCACATAAAGAATTTTAATCTGTCTCAGAGGGTCCCACACCTGGAAAAGTAAGGAAAAAAAACCTAGAAGAAATAGAAAACACTAAAATTGATCATGGGAAATTTGACAGCTCACATCTGCAGCCAGGAATACTGACTGGAGAGCACAGAAGGGAAAATTGAGTGTGAAGGAAAATAGAACAAAGTCTGGAAAAGAAATCAGTATGGGTGGATGGCTGAGATAATGGACAGGATCACTCTTTGCAATGTGTTGTTGCAATTCCCATTAGTTGCTTATTAATTGAATGCCTCACCGTTCTTCTTAGGGGTGGCATTTAAAGCCTTTCATGTTGCATTTACAAAGTTGCCAGCCCAACTATGCATGGATAAATTTCAGCCCAGATACCTTTGGTTTCCATGAGTTTGTAAGCTCATATATCTTCTTACCAGGTTTTTAGTATCTTGTATTACAGGTAGTCCTCAACGTACGACCACAGTTGAGCCCAAAAGTTCTGTTGTTAAGTGAGACAGTTGTTAAGTAAACCTTGTCCCATTTTTCTTGCTGCGGTTGCGAAGTGAATCACTGCAATTGTTAAATTAGTAACTGGTTGCAAAGTAAACCTAGCTTCCCCATTGACTTTGCCCATCAGAAGGCTGAGAAAGTTGATCACATGAACCTGGGACACTGCGACTGTCATAAATAGGAACCAGTGGCCAAGCACTTGAATTTTGATAGCATGGCCATGATGCTGCTGCAAAAGTCATACCTGTGAAAAATGTTCATAAGTCATTTTTTTTCAATGCCATTGAAACTTTGAAGAGTTACTAAATGAGAGGTCAAGGACCAACAATACTACCTTTCCCCTTTTTGTATTGACTATCATGTAAAATTACAGATAGCTTCATCTTGTACTGCAGCCATCTGAAATTTGAGGGCTTTTTAACCATTGGAAGAAGAATGCGAATTTTTATTTTCCAATATCAGGATTAGCTGCCTTTTTATTACATAATCCCCTCTTTGTTGTTGTTGTTGATTTAATAGACAGTTTAATAGACAGCCAAGAGGTCTATCTATTCTATCAACTCCTAGTGACCAATACATAGATTTTTCTCCATGATGATCTGTTCCAAGCCTTCTAACAGTGCACCATAACTGAGTCCATTCAATTTGCTACTGGTCATCTCTTTCTTCTCGTCCCTTGCACCATTCCAAACATTAGAGCTTTCCCCAGAAAGCTAGGGCTTCACATAATGTGTCAGAAATAAGATGATTTGAGCCTGGTCATTTGTGCTTCATCCGAGAGAACAAATGTGCTCTGATGAGACCTGGATTCTGACAAATTCTGGAAAGCTTTTGGTTCAAATCTTTCGCTATAAGTCATTTTTAAATGTTAAATCCAGAACTCCACTAGAGTTAGGTGGAGTTTAAATAGGCAACAATCGCAATAATATTTTGCCAGCATTTTATCTTGCTGACCAATATATATACAATATCTTGTTGACCAATATATACAGGCAGTCCTCAACTTGCAATAGTTTATTTAGTGACCGTTTGAAGTTACAACGGCACTGAAAAATGGGACTGATGTCAATTTTTCACTCTTACGACTCTTGCAGCATCCCCATGGTCGCGTGATCAAAATTCAGATGCTTGGCAACTGACTCATATTTATGACAGTTGCAGTGTCCCAGGGTCATGTGATCCCCTTTTGCAACCTTCTGACAAGCAAAGTCAATGGAGAAGCTGAATTCACTTAACAACCGTGTCATTAACTTAACAACTGCGGTGATTCACTTAACAACTGTGGCAAGATAAGTCGTAAAAGAGAGCAAAACTCACAAATGTAACAAATGTCTCACTTAGCAACATAAATTTGGGGCTCAATTGTGATCATAAGTCGAGGACTACCTGTACTGCGTTCTGTTTTACAACACCCTCTTTATAACTCCAGAAAGACATTGTGGACCTTCAAGAAGAGTTAGATTAAGCAGTACTTCAGGATAAGCTATTCTCCAAAGTGCCTGAAGGCAGGACAAGAAGCAACGGATGGAAACTAATCAAGGAGAGAAGCAACCTAGAACTAAGGAGAAACTTCCTGACAGTTAGAACAATTAACCAGTGGAACAACCTGCCTCCAGAAGCGGTGAATGCTCCAACACTGGAAGTTTTTAAGAAGAGACTGGACAGCCATTTGTCCGAAATGGTATAGGGTTTCCTGCCTGAGCAGGGGGTTTGACTAGATGATTCCAAGGTCCCTTCCAACTTTATTATTATTATTATTATTATTATTATTATTATTATTATTATTATTATTATTATTATTATTATTATTATTATTATTATTATTATTATTATTATTATTATTATTATTATTATTATTATTATTATTATTTATTATTATTAGCCGTGTAATAACTGTCGCAGTATCTGAGGCTACAACTGTGATTTCCCTCCCAACCCAATCATCTGAAGAGCCACAGGGATTGCCACATAAAAGAGAGCGGGTCAGATTTTATTTCACCACCTTATTTGTGTGTGTGTGTGTGTGTGTGTGTGTGCAAGTTAGAGAGAGCGAGAGAGAGAGAGGGAGGGAGGGAGAGAGAGAGAGAGAGAGAGAGAGAGAGAGAGAGAGAGTTTTATTACAAATTTATTTATTTATTATGGAAATTGCACTGCTACCTTTCTGCTTATATAAGCACTCAAGGCATCTCGTAGCCATAAATAAAATGCAAACTATAAAACTCAACCATGAAATCGATACCATTAAAATCACTACCAATAAAACTTATTTTTTAAGGTCCAGGGATGGGAGGCCTCTGCAAGACAAACTTACTCTTCCACGGTCCCAAATCTTCAGATCAATCTGCATGGTTTGTTCCACCTTATTGCTTAATTGTTATAACTGTGGATTACACAATCCCAGATCAGCCTGTTATATGCATTAATAACGTTACCGATATACAGAAACAAGCGGAATATTAATAGCTTCAATTTAGGAAATGCTGTACAACAAAAAGAGGAGCTTAATTTTTTTTTTTTTAAATTCCCATTTTATTTTGTTTACACATTTTATAACTTACACCTTGGCTATAATATTTTATTTAAAGGTTGGCAGCGAGTGCCCTATAGTTACATATATCTGGGTCTAGGACAACTTGCTGAGGCCAACATTTCATGGTACAAGTAGCCCTCGTCAACTGCCCACACTACAACTCACCACGGGACTACTCAATGCTGTATTAATTGTTTCATTCAGTTACTTTTATTCTTGGTGACCATGTTTTCATCAAAATTATTGTAACTCTTATATTTCTGGATTGACATTCTTTATTCTATTATTATTGGCCATGGTTCTCTTGAAATTAATTTAACTTTTGTATTTGTTGAATTGTCCTATGGTGGGTTGTCCCATGGCAATGTGGCTGCAGTGAGTTGTCCCACTCTGCCTGTATCCCACTCCGATTGGAAGCCAGGAAGAATATCCTACAGGTGTCAGTCAGAGTTTGAATGTAATTCTGTCTTTTGTGTTCTTTTCAAGTTCTTGTTCACTTGAATTGCATATGACATTTTCTTGCACTTGATTTTCAACTGCATTGTTTTTAAAATTTAAATATGTCTGTAACTGAGTAAGAGAAAGATAGGGAGTAGACAGAGGGAAAGAGACTGTGATGATGGGCAGCCAATAAAGTTGCAAGATAGATATAGATAAATAAATAATCACTCTTTTACCTATCAGGAAATGAAACTTCCTTTCCATACTGTCAAAGGAAAGACCACTATCAATATATTTATTCAGATTTTTAAAGCTGTAGGAGACACACAGAGAGAAACACAACCTTTATCATTCAATACCAATTTTCTGCTATGCAGACTTTCTCTCTCTGTGTGTCCCAACTTATTTTAGAACTCACTGATCTCCTTGCTGGCTTGGCCATTTGCTTTTGTTTTCCTTCCATCTGGCTTACAATAGCCTGTTGTCTTCCTCATTATTTGAAGTCCAGCATACTTTGTTGCACTGCTAGCAATTGCAATTGCCAGCAAGGCAATTATCAAAACATCCTTATTTCGCTTGTGATTATTATTTTTTGGACAGCTTCCCACCAGAGGTTGCCATTGTTGGGCCCTCACTGAGAACCGAACCAACACAGCAGGGTTACTGCCAAATCATGAGCTTGTTTTTTCCTCCCTTCCTTGCTGTGGTTTTCCCTTCCACCAAACTTTCCAAATGATTGAGGGGTGTCATGGTGAAAGAGTAGCACAAGTATCCAGGTTTAAGTCAAAATCATGAAACTGTCTCACTTAGTTTGGCCATGTCACACAGGGAAATTCACTTGAGAAAACAATTATGTTTAGAAGAGTTAACAGTAAAAGGAAATCAAGCCGTCAAAGAACACAGTGACTGGACACCGTTAAAGCAGACACCAGCCAGAGCATAGAAAAACTCAAGCAATGCAAGATGGGGAGATGTGGGGAGACCTGGCCCATGGAATCACCAATAATTGGATGCGACTGAATGGATATCATCATCATCATCATCATCATCATCATCATCATCATCATCATCATCATCATCATCATCATCCAGGTTTGAGTAGCCTTTTAGCTACTCACTGAAGGTTGAGTTTCAGAGCTACTGTATTTATAGCACTGAGATTACTCCCAGAATTTTGAAAACAATTCATCTTGACAACTGGACAAATCTTAACATAATAATCCCACTCCTTGGATTGAATTAAGAAAAAACAACAAGACATTAACTCAAGACTAAACTATTCCAAAGTGTTAAAAGTTCCAAAATGTTAAGAAAGATTTTAAAAGTGTGTCACCAGTTTCAACAATATAATGAAGAAAGATCTTCTTGAGCTATAAAGAAGCCTGACAAAAGTTGCAGGCAGGCCAAGTCTACTGGCTTCTGCTATATCAGTAAATATGGATAAATTTTGAGAGGCACTTTCAGAGCCATGGTGCTGCTGGACATGACTATGTGTACCAGGGCTCTCCAAACTTTGCAACTTTAAGATTTATGGACTTCCACTTCCAGAATTCAGTTGAAGTCCACAAGTCTTAAAGTTACCAAGTTTGGAAACTCTTGATGGTACCTGACAAAGTCAATAAATGGAGAATTGGTATGCTCATCTTCAAAGTGCTTCAAAGTGGCTGTCTCTCCTATGTCCTGTAGACATTAGAAAATAAAAAATAAGTGGCATAGGCCATCATCTGGGCAATTTACTTATGCATGTAAAAGGTTTAAATACCACAAGATATGTGGCTGGCTACCAGCCTAGCTGGCTTCAAAAATGGGTTCTACTAATTCACAGAAAACATGGACATCTTTAGCTATTAGCCTGGATGGCAGTATGACTGCCTCTGAAGGCCATCTGCTATGAGACTAGGAGGCTTCCCTTATAGTTGTTGGCCCTGTGAGATAGACAACTCATTTAGATGGGCTAAGAGTCTGATCAGGCAGGGAACGGCTTATATTTCTATATGTGGTTTCTACGGCTACCCAATTCACCAAAATGCAACTCTGGGTGATTTACAATAATAAAAACAGAATTTTATAGAAATAGAGATAGAGATAGAAAGACAAGCATCGGCAAAACACACAGTTGGGGCACACCAACATATATTACTCCTTGCAGGAAAAAAGCCCATTTAATAACCCCGAGGAAATAGCTAGATCTTTAAAGACTTCTAAAGATTGATATTCAAATCTGTGGGGCAGGCCATTCTACAGGGCAGGTGATGTAGAAGGCACCTTTCTATCTAAGGTATCCATTATCCTGGAACCGAACAAAGATGTATTGGTATTCAGAGTGATTTTGGAAAAACAAGATGATGGAGTAGAATCTCATCCATTTGCTTTCTGTGAAAATAGCATTTCGTAAGGCTTCCAGATCAGTGCTGCAAAAATCAAGAAGGCCACTAGAATGGCAGTTAAAAACTGAATTAATGAAATCTGTTATCCTTTGCTGCCCTTTAGTGGTGGTCCAGATGGCTGTCACTTAGACTGTTGTAACTGGCAGCAATTTTGTGCAGAGGCAAGTCCAAACATACAACCATTTTGGAAGAGCACTCATTGCCTACTTTCAAAATTCCCAAAGCACCACTAATTCAATAAAAAAAAAAACCCTGCCACCATCAATTTTGTAGTTCAAAGAAGTGACCTGGTCAAGTTCTTCAGAATTCAATCATTTGTCTACCGTCTCCTTTCAGATTTTATCAATGAGCAGCCAGCTCATTGTGATTTTATAGATTGGTATCTTCCAAAATGTTGCCATATTCAATTGTCCCGGGTTTTCTTCTCTCTCTGATTCTAAGAGCAGCAGCCAGCCACTCTCTGTGTTATAACAGAAAAAAAAGGGATTCCTTTCTTTAACCCAGGTCAATCTCCTTTTTTTAGGGACATTTGAAAAATTCAATATTTGAGCAAGCTTTTATGAAATGACCTGCTTCTCACCTCCCAGTCTAATGTACAGATTGCAACTTAGCTAGCCTTCCTATTTCACACTTCTCTGAAGGTTAAGATGCAGCACTTGGCAGCTGAAAGACATATTTTCACACAAAGCACATATTTAAATAAGCATTAGAAAATGTTGTTCACGCGCTGGAATGACATTTCTTTTAAAAAATAAATAAAAAAGAAGTAAAGAAATACAGTTCAATAAAGAAAAGGAATGGGATATGTCTGTAACTGAAATTATGGGGATGCTGTATGCATTCAGTAAAGGTAGGCAACCTTCCAGACTGGGATATACAGTAAATGACACTTTGAGAGTGCAGTTACAAAAGGGTTGCGTTGGGAGACTTGCCTCCCAAACTGTACACATGCTGAAACCGAAAGACCAGGCTGGGGCAGATCATTCAGGAGAAAATCTATTGGTGTGTGCACTAAGAGTCAGTTCTAATTTTGGTGGCACATAATCAAATATTCATGCTGTGAATTTTCAAACTTTTCAAGCCACAATTGTTTAGTTAAAATTATTTTCTAGAATCCTGAACAGGAGACATATAGCAGTAGAAAAATGGCAAAACAGAAAATGGGTGCTTGTTGCAATTTAGTTACACAAATGCATATATGTCAGCCTTACCAGCTAAACCATACAGGAAACACAGTTAGATAAGCTGATTCTTTTTTATTATAAAGCTACATTAACTGAATCTTGCAAGTCTTCCACTGTCATCTTTATATCCCCCAAAAATATAGGGTGGGTCCTTTCTGTAGCGTCTTTTTTTTGCCCACTATGCAGCTGTGGGCTATGCTGTCTCTTATCTGACCGTTCCCTGATCTTCCTAGGTCATTTCTACATACAATTACAATACATTACAATTATTTTACCCCCACCCCCACCCCCAATCTTTTTTGAAACCCCATCACATTTTCATGGCATGGAATCCAGTTTGAAAAACTCTGCTAGAGATAATGGTTTCTTATTATTTTGTCTATCATTTCTTATTATTTTAATAGAAGCATCTAACCATTCTGTGCCCTATGTTGAAAAAAACTAACCAGACAGACCTGGTTTTCACTTGGTTGGGAAACCACTGGGCCTTCCAAGGGCTGAATACTAGATTCAAGAACAAAAATAAGATGAAACATCCCATGGCAAGACAATAGCAAAACATAACACTGCCAAGAAAACTATAAGGACTGAGTTGAGTTTGACCTGAGGGAGGTCTTGTTTCTGCCAAATCTATTTTGTGCTAAGCTACACAGGAAGAAACCAATGTGTGAAGATGTGTGTGTGGGGTGGTGGTGGGAGGCTGTTATAATATTTGTGAGTAAGCATTTAATACCATATACCAAATATATAATGCATGACATAGATTGGAGGAAAATAGCAGCAAAACTTTCCTTGCTTACAATCCTTGAGAATTATTGATGAGAAAAAGAGGCAGAATAGTGAATAAAATATATGAAACATCTACTTTTCTAGGAGTTTATTAATCATATCAGCCTGATCAGGAGATCTGGAAAACAAGAAATCTTGAACAGCTGTGGGGGTTAATTTGTTGGATTACGGTTGGGATAATTTTGGATTCCTCCCCATCCCCTACAACTCCTGGCTGACTATATATCTAAGGTAGCTTCTTATGTATAACACTGCACGGAATGACTTGGCATTCACGGGAGAATTCAGTTCCATGTAGCTCCTCAGCAGGTGTATATAGATAGAGAAAGTGAGGTGTTAATTGGGCCATTTGGCTTTTTTGAATGAATCGCTCCATAAGCTAATTAAAGTTGTGCCTTTGCCTAATTGTGTACTTCCTTTTCCTTTTCCTCGTTTCTTTTCTGGAATAAAAGGTGGGCAGCTTCTCAACCACCAGAAATATTTTCAAATCCAAAGGAAATTTAGGAACATTTCCCTCCATTGAAAAGAAAATGGGGGCTGTAGTTGTGTTGCCTATTATTTGTAAAAGCAAAATTGTGCTAATGTTAAAAAAAAACTTGTGAAATCATGTTAAGAAAAAAAAAAGGAGTTTGAAGAGAAGAAGAAAAGTACTACTTTAAAAAATAATGTAGGAAAGAAACTTCCATAGCCTTTGATGGCTGAGAACATTTGTGGCCCAGGCAATGAAAGTAGCATTGGCTTGGGTGTGATTTTATAGAAAATGGGAAGAGGAGGAGGAGGAGGAGGAGGAGGAGGAGGAGGAGGGAGGGAGAGGGGGAGGGAGGGAGGGAGGGAGAGAGAGGAGAGAGAGAGAGAGAGATGAGAGAGAGAAGGAGAGAGAGAGAGAGAGAGAGAGAGAGAGAGAGAGAGAGAGAAAAGGTTACCACTGCTTCAGGAGATCAATTCATTTTGAATATTCCAGTGAAACCCAGTATGAGCAGAATCAGAGAGAACAGATGCCTAAGAATTGGGAAGAAGCATGTGTTAAATGTACAGTAGGACATTTGCTAAAGGGTGAACACTGGTTCACAGTCACGGTTAAAAGGCTATGAACATGATTATTAACATCTTGCCTTGACACATGGCTCTCTGTAAGGGATCTTTTCTGAAGGAATAAGGAAAGGGAGGGAGAGAAGCTGTGTCTACTGCCACCCACATATCTATTATCTGTATCACTTTACTGGAAATGGGTTAATAGGCACCTGCTATACACCTTTTCATGATATATATCTATATTTTTTTAAAGAAGACCAACCTCCACTTCAAATTAACATTGTGCTATGGCTTTTCCCCCCTGTCTCTACTTTCTCCCCGCCATTTGTATAGGATGCAGCAAACTAAAAAGTGAATTAAAGGGGAGTAGCAGAGACTGCCACCATTTTTTGACTATGCATCTCTTAAACTACCATTGGGCAAACCTCTGACCCCTATGTTCACACTGTCTCTGCAAATGAAGGATTCTTTTCTTGGTCTTCTTTCAGGAGAGGTGAATTTCTCCAAAGGTTCTCAGTGGGGAGTGGCAGAAGTTGCTTTCTTTGGTCAAATGTAGGATATGGCAAAAGGGTTGGTCACAGAGGAATTCTTGGTTAAACCAAGAGGAAGTCACGATTAAAATGCACCTCACATAGTTCATTGTTTACTTTGTTACTGGCAAGCAGACTTTCCAGTTGTACCTAGTGTAAGAAGTCAGCACACAACCCCTTCCTAGAGAAGGAAATATTTTGGGGGATACAGTATTAAAAAAAAGGCAGAATATTATATTTCCCCTAAGGAATAATAGAAAATCTTAGGCAGAAACCCTCCCCGCCCAAATCTCTCTGCCCCAAGCAGAAACCAGCTTTTAGAAATGCAGATTTTATAATCCTATTCAGAAAGACTGGGCCACCTATTCATAAGCAAAATGCCTTCAGCCAGAGCCCCAGAGAAGATTTGAGCTGATGGAATTAGAAAAACAAAGACTCCCAAGGACAGAACATGACCTTTAGGAAAATAATAGGATTAACTCACCACCATTAGAATACCAATACTCAGGCTCGGGTTAAAGTTCATGCCATAGGGGACTTCCAGTTTCGGATCGTGGCGCTGGCGGTCGTACGGAGAGAGTCGTCTCTTCGTCGGCCGGTTTCCCTTTGCCGGTAGACCCTGGATAGGGTCGAAAGTCGCCCTGGAGGGGTGACCATCGTTGAGGAGGACCCTCATCTGACCGCGGAAGGGCGGCAGCTCCTTCCACGGTCTGAGGCAGCTCCTTAGGGCCGACAAAGAAAAGCTGCACCAGCCGAAAGTCACAAGAAAATCTAAGCGTAAAGAACCACTGTGGAAGATCTGGGTGAGACTCTTCCTTTCCTTTCTTTACCCTATCTACCCCTGTGAAAAGCCCCCTTGGAATTATTTCCCTCTTTGACAGAGCAGCGTTTGCTTACTTGGGAAGATAAGCTTTGGAACAAAAGGAAAGAATAATTAATTTTAATGATTATTTCTACTTTTAGATACTCTGGGGTCCCGAAAAAAAACAAACCCCTATTATAGAATTTTATTATTCTATTTACTTGGAGAATATTGTTTCTTTTATCTTTTTAACTGGAAAAAAACTTTATTGGCGTCTGGGAAAAGATTCTATAACCTACTGGGGACATCTTGTGGCGAAATCTGACACTGCAATTGCTTTTTTTTTCCTTTGATTTTGAGCCTGGCTTTGACCTTCAAATTATCATAAAAGAGAAAAGATAAAGAAGCTGAAACAGCTGGGTGGTGAAACTAATTGTTAGAAATTGTGGAGGTGGATACTGGATGACTGTTATTAAATATAGCCTCCACTAAAAGACTAAAGGACTAACTTTAATCACCACTGAAATGGAGGAACTTTACCCATCACTTAACTACAATCTCATACTGGAAAAAATTCTTGAAGCCACTGAGCAAATGGACTCCAGAATGAAAGTTAAAGAGGTTATTCCAGAACTACAAAGTAAAGCTCAAACTTTAACTGATCAATCTACAGGCCAAGGAATAGCAGAGGAGGAACAGATCAACATCGAAGAGGCCGGTATGCAACACTACGTACAACTCAATGAGATGGAGGAACCTTATCCACATCTTAATTATAAACTTATACTGGAAAAATATTTGGAAGTTACTGAGCAAATGAACTCTAGAATGGAAGCCAAAGATGTTGCTCCAAAACTCCAAACTGATCTCCAGACTTCAATTGACTATTCTACAAGCCAAAAAACAACAGAAGAGGAACAAACCAACACCAAAGAGGACTTTACACTATTCTATATACAATCCACTGAGATTTTTGATGATCAAAGAGTGATTTCAATTAAACCATATGCAACTTCAAAAGCAAAGGAATTGATGTTCAAACACGATTTATTGAGAACAGTGACAATTTTGATAACCAATTACCAATTACAACATTGGACATAATTAATTGTGCTACTCAGCTTAACCAAATATTGAGATTTGAATTTTTAGGGCAACAACGGAATAATTACAAAGGAGCCAGTTCCCTAAAATTGATAATGGGATGCTCTCCCTTGATTCAAATGGTATGTTGAGGAATGAAGGGAGACCTATTTAAGGATATAGAGGCTCTGTTATGGAAACCTGCTTGGCACAAAAAGAAAGCCAGAGTAAGACTTAAAAATGGGATTTAAAATTTTACTTAATGGGTTAAAAAGGCTTTTTAGAGATATGGACTGTTTAGGATTTAGACCTACAACCGAGATGAAAATTATTGGTCAGATTATAGTTTTGAATTGTAATATGGAAAAGGTTTTAAATGAGGAGTTATTAGGATAAGAAATAGAATATATATGTGAAATAGAGTAAGAATGTATTTTTTGGAATAATATGTTTATTTTAGGTATGATAATCACTTTGTAATGGAATGAGAACAAGGAGATGGATTGTGACAATGGATGACATGGTATTAGTAAATGAGGAGTTATTAGAATAAGAAATAGAATATATTTGGGAAATGCAAGAATGTAACTGTTGGAATAATATGCTTATTTTAGACATTATAATTATTATGTTATGAAATGAGGGAAATTAGGGATACCCGAAGTGTAAACAATATGTTTATTTAAGGCTAAATTGGAATATGGTAATTGGAATTTAGTAAAGCTTAAAAACAGGACTCGGACTTGTATAGGTAAAATGTTATTGATAACTCTATTGATTGATTGAATTTTATTTAGAAATGTATTAATTTGAATATGTTATATTAATTGAGGGAAATAGAGAGGGAACTTTTAAGGAGTTAACCTGAGCTATACATGTATGACTTTGTTTTTGGATAATTGATTACCCCATCACCACGTTGTTTCCTAAGCACCTTGATGTAAAAATTGAAAAATTAATAAAACTTGTTTAAAAAAAAAAAAGTTCATGCCATAGGAACAGGAACAACTCCAAACACAAAAGCCCAAGGAGGTATAAAAACCTACCCTTCCCAGCTCCATTTTGTCAGCCACCCCAGAAACATGCTGCTGTCACTGAAGTTTCTGGCAACTAAATAAACTGAACCTTCTTTCCTAAGCAGTCTCCATTTTTTTTATTCCCAACTTGGACTGGACCCTGAACATTTTTCTTTCAACACCAGAAACTCCTTCTTGAGCTACTCTGTGCACCTTTTCCAATCAGCTAGATAGCTCAGCCACACCATGATCTCCAAAGTCAGAAGGGCCTTATCCTTAGCCAGATTCAATGCTCTCCCAACAGATGTTACTGAAGGATGATGATGATATCTATTCAGTCTGTCCAACTTTTAGCAATTTTACGGGCCAGGTCTCTCCTCATCTTCCAATCTTTCACTACTTGCTACTGAAGGAAGATACCAAAAAAATCCTCTTTGAACAAAGACTGTGTTCATGTGGTGGAGGAAAAATTGAATCAATGGAATATGTTATTTTGTATTATTACCCCCTCTATGCAGGTGTTCACCAGGAATTATTATTTCAATTCTTTACTAAATATCCTGGTCATTCCAATTTGTTTTATCTCAAGGTGTTATTACTGGATCATTCTGATTTTATTTTGTTGACCATAGCCAAATACTGTTCTATAGTCTGCACAGCGTGGCATAATATTGACTCTAACACTTTTTTAGATATTTTAAAATAACTATATTTTTCTTTTATCTTAATTAATGGTGACTCTTGCGTTTTATTTGCTGAGCTATAATGGAATAAAGATTGATTTGATTTGTCACTGCATAGAATGGAGGATATCATCCTGTCTACAACTTTAACACTTCCTAAAATAACCAGGTAACTAAGTGTAGTTTTCTGATAATTGGTTAGATTCACATTAAAAAACTTCTTATAAACACCATACTTTATCACAAATAATGCTAATTAAACACATTCTGCACTACCTATTTTTCCTGTATCTTAATAGCTGTACAAAAGTAAAATTTCTAGAAAATGAAGGGCAATACAGATAGTCCTTGACTTATGACAATTGGGCCCAAAATTTATGTTGCTAAGTGAGACATTTCTTAAGTGAATTTTGCCTCGTTTTACAATCTTTCTTGCCATAGTTGTTAAGTGAATAATTGCAGTTAAGTTAGTAACACAGTTGTTAAGTCAATCTGGCTTTCCCCATTGACTTTGCTTGTCAGAAGGTCACAAAAGGGGATCACATGACCCTAGGACACTATACAACTGTCATAAATATGAGACAGTTGCTAAGTGACTAAATTTTGATCACGTGACCATGGGAATGCTGCAATGGTGGTAAGTGTAAAAAAGAGTCCCAAGTCACTTTTTTCAGTGTTGTTGTAATTTTGAATGGTCGCTAAATGAATTGCTGTAAGTTGAGGACTACAGAGTCGAGGACTCTGAAAGTTTATACACTCCATAAACCAAGCTTTTCTGTAGACTCATTAAACTCAGTGTCACAAAATGAGAATACAATCACTTCCTCTCAGCTTCCCTAAGAGCAACAGCTAAGACAGATCCTAAAACAGCATTTAGAAAGTGCGTTAAGACATAATCCATTAAACAGTTCATTACATCAGCTCTCAATGACAGAAAAGAGCAGAGGATCAGAGATGATTAATTAAAAATAAGGAGAGAGAGGGAAACGAATCTGCACTGCAGCACAAGAGGTTAAAAGCAAAATTAAAATAATGTAGTTGAAGGAAATGTTGAGGCCAAGCTTTTTTTATTTTGATGCACCACCACCAAATTTGACACACCCTATCATGGCCCCTTCTGAGAGGACATTTTGAATATCAGACTGAAAAGAAAAAAAAAAGATTAAAAAACTTTGTCCAGCTGAACCTTTATGCTCCCCCTTTTCTCTTCCTGCCTTCCTTCCTGTCTCTTTTTAATGAAAGAAAGCAGCTAGCTCAAATAAACAGAAGGTTGAGGGCAAAGCTGAGACCCATTGTGGCTGTTTTATTAGAGATGGTCAATCTGGCTTGTCAGTTCCCATTACAAGCGAAGGGCCTTGATTCTGAGTCACCAAGAAAATACCATCTAGCTTTCATAGATACAGGAAGAGTGTGTTTTGATTAGACTGTCCTTATATTCAGTGGGAGCTTAAAAAGGCACACTAACACATTTGGCTGCTTGTGGGAAAGTGATGAGGTGTCCAGCCAGAAGGGTTTGTACTTCAGTTTCATCTCTCTCTGACTCCTCTCTCAGGAATGACACCGATGCTGTTTCTTTGCTCAGCTTTTGTGTGACATGGAAGATAAACAACAATGATGTGTCCTGTGGAGAGAGAGACCTGTGGAGGAGACCTATGCTCCATTTTATTAGTAAACAATCCCATTTGCAGTAGGTAGATGAGATGTGGGGAATGAAAACCACGCCAAGCAACATCTTGTATCTGCAAAAGCCAATAGCTCTTCATGGGGGACAATAAGCAAATATTTGCCAAGATAGCAAAGCAAAAATGCACATGCTTTATTATGAGTCATAATTTCTGTAAATTTTCTCTCTCTGTCTCTGCACATCAGGTGAAAACGCTTCAGAACACAAAGGAACTCGTTCTTATTTAGCATTGGCAACTGTTTGGTTTTCAGACAATATATTTTCACTGCTAACTGGATTTGACAAAATTGAGAAGAAAGCAAATCAAGAATTTCAGAACTGTTTAATGAGATTTTTATTATATCCAGAGAAACCTTTATTGTAGCTTCGGTGAGTGGACGCCTATGGACTTATGTGTTCCAACATTAGCTGCCGTCTTTGAAGTTTATTATAGCCTTATAATACTTGATTATAGTATTTATATCTAGGTCTATAAGCAAATCCACTAGTGCCTCAGCATCAGACACTAGTTTATCAGGAGAGGTGTGGTACTGAAGAGCCAGAGATGACATAAATCTATTTTCTGAGATGAAGAAGAACAATAGAGTACATCATCCAGCTAGGCAGATTTTTGAATCTTCAGTTTTGTAAAGGGGCACAACCTCCAGTACATGTGAACACAGTGTTTCATAGCTCTATGAGGTATTGTATAATGAAGAGGCAGTGTGCTTTGCTTTGCAATGCAAGCAATTTGTGTCACTTCACAATCTCCTCATAATATCCTCTAGCACTTGTTAAAGCTAGAGAAGCTTCTGAACATACACTGCACCTGCACAGAAACAATTTCCAGAAATTACAAGTGCTGAAGAAGTAAGAGATGAGAGAATCAAGGAAAGTGAGTTCCTTAGGGAACATTTTGCTCAGACCTGGTGCAAGTACGAAGCTGAAAATCTGGACAGGCTTAGTGGTTTGGGTTTATTGGATATAGGACACACAGCATTGTGCAGAGTCCACACCTTTGTGCTATCCTTAGCATCTGTCTCCTGAGGTGACCATTTCACTTTGTTCACTCCATTCCAATGGAAAGAAGAGTTGCATGTACTAATGGAACAGAATATATGTAGCTCAGGGTTGAACTGTGGGGTCCTTGGTGCTTCTGAGCTTGGTTGTTTTCTTACAGATGTTTCATTACCCAACTAGGTAATGTTATCAGTGCTAGAAGGAAGTGAGGTTTGCTCTCTGTTTATGTACAAGTGGTTTGCCTGACAGTTTTGGTGGGAGTGGTCTTGGTAGTTCCTTGTTGTTTCCTGTTAGCTTGTTTGTCTGAGTTGGTAGCTGCCCCCAAACAAGGAACCACCATAAACAGTAAACAACAGCCTAATCAAGAAACACTAACTAAGAAAACAACAATGCTCAGAAAGCACCAAAAATGCCAAAGTTGCATATATTATACCAGCCCTGTGCTCTCTAAATGGGCCTTTCTTTCCAAATCACCATCAATCTAGGTGACTTCTGTACATGTAAAAAAATGGATTTCCCTACTTCTTAGGTTACAAAAGATCTGGGATATCCCCTAACATCTGAAGTATTTTTTTTTTCCATTTGCAGGATTGTAAATATGTAACAGCTCATAGTGCAAGGAGAAATTAAAAGAATTTCTAATCTCAAGATGAAATATTCAAAACTCATTTACCAAGACCTGGGGATTTCTAATTACGGAAACAGGAAAGGGTTGAAAGCAGGGATTTCTGGACCTCAGGTTTTCCATGATTTTTCAACATTCAAGAGGAAAAAGTCAAAGTGATGCCAAGATAATTTGAGTAATACAGCTCTTTATCAGTAAACCACTAAGTTCCTTACTTGATATATGTCGACTTCCTGTTCGGAGACTTAAAATAGTTTTTCCTGTGATCTTTATTTGATAAGGCATGAAGTATACCAGAAAAGATGTTATTTATATTTGACCATCAAACGTTTTTCTAAATAAAAATATTTGATTTGACAAGACTATTGCTGCTCTGGTTTGGCCCTGGAATATCTATCAATGTCAGCTTCTTTTAATGACTTAAGGAGGAAAGGAACAGTTTGCAATTTAGGAATATCATTTCTAGAAAGAGTAAAAATCCCTGCTAAAATAAAATAAAAAATAAAATAAAATAAAATAAAAAATAAAATAAAAATAAAAACCATAGATACATTCATTTAGGACCTCATATTCCTCTTCAAAATGTGTCTGCACTAAGTTTCCTCATTGTTCCATAGACCCATTCACACAGGCTCAGAAATCATTTTATCAATTAATATGTACAAATGAATTTCACACAGTCAAAGAATGTGAATTGATTAGTTATAAGCAGAACTGCGGCATACAGGTGTGCATGTGTTTGAGTGTGTGTGTATATGGTGTATAATATTTTGACAGAGGAGTACAAATTATTATGCATGATGGATTACACCCAAAACAAAAAAATGACTCCATAACATTTTGTTCTCAAGGTTTTGCAATTTATGCAAAATATAAGGATATCTTTTATCTCCGACCTGGTAACTTCTATAAAGGCAAATGATGGAAGTATTAAATTCAGATGCATCAAAAGTAAAATAGCCCAAACTTCTACTGATGCATGGAATGTCCTTCTATAGTTTTCTTGATCTATAGTCATCCATCTACTTCAAATATTCTTGTGAAGAATGATCTGTTGCATTTTAAAGAAGTATCTTCTTCTATGGACTTTTTATGTCCAATGAATTTTTCTTCCATCTAATCTGAACCTCTTCTTTAAATAATTTGAACTTGTTTGTGATATACACTCTAGAATATTAGAGAGAAAAATCTGCTCCATCATCTATGTGGCAATCCTTCAAATATTTAAAAATGGCTAATATGTCACCATTTAATCATCACATCTCTCTGCTTAAAGGTATAACTCCTTGACTGTGTTTGGTTTGAAGATGACAGGCTTGGAGAAGCAAACTGTTTTCATTGTGACTTCTAAACCATCTCATTTCCCCACAGCGGCTTAAAACTATATCATGGAAATTCAGCCATTTTATTGGCAGTGCTGATAATTTCAAATTGGTACGTTCAGGTCCACAGGTATGAATGGAGGTGACACCAAGAACTCATTTCCATTCTATTTCTTTGGTTGTGTTAAAAAAAAGAAATCAAATCTTGATGACAGTCATAGACCAATATAACATTGTGCTAAAGTTATCGGGTAGCAACAGCAACGTAGAACAAACTCATTGCTTTCTTGCTGTGAAGAATATCAGTGTTCTCCTTTCAGTTTTTTCTTCTGAACATGCATTTAACCTTACTCTGAATCTAAAACATACATACAACTCAGAATTGCCTAATTCTCCAATGTCTCACTCAGGTACATCATGAACATTTTCATCCTTTATATCAAGGTAGATTAAGGTACAAATATTGCTTCTGTTCTTTTTTTTTCAACCCCCCCTCATCTGTTTGATTTACATCTGAAGAATAAATTGCTCCATTCGTGGCACTAACATTACAAAGTAGATTGTCACCTTCAAGGACTGCATTTCCTATCGTGATCACCTTGCTGGATATATCAAAGGAATGGGGAAATAATGAAAAAGAGAAAAAGAGGAACATGGACATTTTCTCAAAGAAACTTCCGGCTTTTGGGAAGAGTGATTTAATTGACCCTGGTCATCAATAAAACTGTATAACCCTAAGTGAAAGTGAAAGTAGCTTGCCAGATAAAAGAGAGAAAGCAAGATGTATTTTAACAAGACTGTTGACTTATTGTCTTCTAATTGGAACAGTGGAAAATTGGCTTTAAAATCATAAAAGAGAACTGAAACCCACCAAAATGTGGGTTAAAATTACGCAGAAATACAAATGGGAACAGATGAAAAATATATCAGAAAATTCCCTAAATGGCACACAAAAGCAGCTTCTACCAAGGTGTACAATATGGTAACAGCACTTTCCAAGAATTTTGTAGTTGAAAACTAGGCATGAATGACTAGAGGACTCCTTTTCTATTTGCAATTGCACCTCTGGAGGGCACCAATTTGGGAGACGTCCTTCATATTATATATAGAAGTGCAACAGCATATAAGTATAGTGAAATATATATCGCAGTTCTTTCTTTCTTGTTAGACCTCCATCTGGCTATAGAAGTAGAAGAAGTCACCATAATGTTTACAATCCTAAATATACATTTGACAACCTATGACCCTATTGGGTCATCATTTCAGAGTTATTTCGTTCCCTAAACAGAGAAATAGAATGACCAAGGGTGGGACAAAAAACACTGGGAGCAGAAGTAACTTCTGAATTCCTGCTGGCTTTCCCATTGAGCTTCCTTATGGGAATCTGGCAAAGAACTTTGGGGGGTTTCCTTCCCTTCCCCTTCCCCTTCCTGTCCCATCCCATCCCATGCCATCCCATCCCATGCCATCCCATCCCATGCCATGCCATGCCATGCCATGCCATCCCATGCCATCCCATCCCATCCCATGCCATCCCATCCCATCCCAGCCCAGCCCATCCCATCCCAGCCCAGCCTAGCCCAACCCAGCCCAGCCTAGCCCAGCCCAGCCCAGCCCAGCCCAGCCAGCAGGTAAGTGGCTGTTGCTGGATGGGGAGGGAGCAAGGGATTGCAAGACTTCCAGGGAAACTGTCACAGAGTATTGAAAATGAAGATCACATGACCTCAATAGTAGCCTAGCAGTTCTGCAGCAGCTGCCAATAGCACAACTTCCCCAAATTTCATTCTCTTAGGAGTCATGGGTCCTGGATTTTGTACACATTCTATAAGTTAGCCCATTTGAAGTACCTTGGTTGAAAAACTCTTGCCCTATGATGCACAGTTTCACCCAGTTAGAAGTCATGACAATGAGAGTTTTAGTAGTTTATAGATAGATGTGCACAGATAGGCATTGTGGAGTGCACTGGAATATAGGTCATATGAAGTGGCCCTTGAAAAGTGAACACATTAATTTTATAATTAGATCAATAGTGAATCCTTCACCTAGATAGGTCATGATTATGTGCTCTAGCCATTCGTTAATGAATATCCATTAGCATCAGTGTAAATATCTAAAAATGTTAAATGAACATGGTGTCAAGGATGAAACAACACATCAATGTGGATGTTTATTTTATATTTTTAATAAAATAACAACTAACTGTATCTGCAGCAACCCACAAAGATGTAAAATGACAGACATGGATTAATGTCCATCCAAATTCTATCATGACAGACCTGCATCCTGACATCATACAAACATTGTGGCATTTATCTAATAATATCATTAAAGGTATGTCATAATTTGCCCATTTTCCCACACCATCCTGTAAACACTAACAAAATAAAATACTTTCTCCTCCCAAGTGAGCTAAACTAAGGAAGGTTAATCAATGAATGATGTGAATACGGGGAGAAATCTGGTAATTAAGTACTTTGTTTTCCCAAAATAATATATTTTCTCCTTGTGCCTTTGATTATAGGTAGTTCTGTGTTCTAAGCTGCTGCCGTCTTGAAGAACTACTTGAAGGAGATTGTCGTGCACAGCAATTGATTTTTGTTGGCCTAATTTTGCAGATGCTCAAATTGATAGATAATAAGGTCATAGTGATGCCTACAGAAAAGACGGATCCTTTCAGAAAGTAAAAATAAATTAGCTAACCATCAAAACTGTGCTGCCCTATAAAAGTTTTTTTTTAAAAAAAACAGAAAAAAAAGCTGAAAAAAAGAAATAGGAGAACAAATAACAAACACCTGTTCCAGCTTCTAGGACCTGTACTCCCAACACTTTTAACTACCCTCAGTGAAAGACAAGATGTTTTGGGAACACAACAAAAAGGATTAATTGACCCAATCAACAGCCCCATGATTAAAATTAAAATTAAAATTAAAATTAAAATTAAAATTAAAATTAAAATTAAAATTAAAATTAAAATTAAAATTACAATTACAATTAAAATTAAAATTAAAATTAAAATTAAAATTAAAATTAAAATTAAAATTAAAATTAAAATTAAAATTAAAATAGCAGTCCCTGCCCTCTGCAAATTCCCTCTTGTTCCTCCTAAGATCTAAATGGCCCCCACTCTGCTGTTTAGAAAAGCTGTGTAGACCTGGTTCTTCACCCAGGTCTTTGACCCCTTGCTTTGGCATGCTTGCTATATTTTATGTTTTATTGATTGCACTGATTTCTTTGTTTGGTTGTTGTGAACTGGGGACTCACAATATATTGGGCACATCCTGAACAATAGGGATCAGGAACCCAAAATGTATTTTTTGACCCATTTAGTGTGTTTGTGTACTGCCAGTATCGTCAGTAAGCAGTTTGGCTATTTAGTTGAATTTGTCCTGATGAACTGGGCTAAAACGTTAATGTGGCTTCTATGAAAAGTTTTCCCTGAGAGCATTTTCATGGCAAATATATGAATGATCAGTATGGCAGCACTGAGACATAGAAAACTGGGATGCAGCACTGATGATGTTACCTAGTTTTGGTAATAAAAGGTCTGCAAGAAAACAATCAAGTTCAGAGAGCACCAAGGACCCCTCATTTCAACCCTGAGCTACAAATATTCTCCTTTATTGGCACATAGAAAACTGTGTTTGCTCCTATGTAGTGATCACCTGACATTTTTTTTATACCCCAGATAAGGTAGTCCTAGTTACAGATGTATAAGAAAGCCAAGAAATTAATGTCTTGTTGAATAATTCCAAACAACGTTTAACTAAAATATATGTGTGTCTTAGCAATCCTTGGGGTGGGGGTGGAATGCAAACATGCCAGTGCCATAAAATGAAATTGAAGAGGACGAGTGGAATTTGATTGCCCCATATCTTTATCGGCAAGCATCTTTCTTCAGAATAAAAACTGTCCTTATTTCAAGATGTGTCTCAACATCAGATATGCAAGGAGCAGATTCCATCACTTGAGATAATTTCCACTAGTTTGCATCTCCATTGAGTTTGCTTGCTTTATGGGAGATGTTAATCATTTCCGTTACTATGAGAGAGAGAGAGAGATATAAGAAGAGCATTCAAAGTTTCACTAGATTCATCTGAGGAAGCTGAAGGGCCGATTTCGCACCACAATGATCTTCAACTATTTGATCTTCCTTTTTATTGGCACTTATATCAATTGTGTGCCAATCGAGAAGGTTTCTCTTAACGAAGCTATAAAGTGTACAAACTTCTTCTTGACTAAGGTAGGTAAAGCAGGCAATGGAGAAAATCCATCTATATTTGTCTAACTCTCTTCTGATGTAAAGATCTCTTTTCCATATCAAAGATTGTTCTGTATTTGAGAACTTGAAGGAAAAAGTCCAATTTCTAGCTTGTGAAATCTTTCAATACCCTGGATGAATCATCGATACAAGTTTAGGGAGAGGCCACGGCAAGATATAGAAATCAATCAATCAATGAAATCCCATGTATTATTTTGATCAACTTTCAAAATGTTCAGCCACACCATGAAGCTAGTACATGAAGGACGGGCAACCTTTCATTCTGCTGCTCATGCCTTCAAGAATAATCATTTGGGGGACTACCTAGTAGGCAAGGCTGAAGCAAAAAGCGAGGAGAACAAAAGCCTAAAAAGGACAGGGATCCTTATTTGCTTGGTTTTGGAAGCCTCGGGATCATATAGAAGGGATCAACCATTCTTAGCAAGAGTTTGGACTGCTGTCTTGTAAATAGGCTTTCAAATTAGCCCAAAGATTGTGTAAAAGAATGTGGTTTGAGGGCAGTGAGTGGCCATTTGTGAATCAGAGTATCAATTTTAAAGTGTACAGTGATACTTCAATGCATAGAGAGAAATATCTGGAAAAAAATGGATTTCTGAAAGCCTACAAGTTTTGACTGGCAAATTTTATGAGGTGACAATGGACTGTGGAAGAAGAAAGTTATGCAGCCTACTCTGCAGTCAAAATGCTGCCCATAATTTATTTAATCATTATTATTTATTTATTAAATCATTAAATTTATATGCTGCCCATTTCATGGATGAGGTGACTCAGTAATATATAGGGGATGACCATATTTCTTCTCCAGTATTAGCTGGCAGCTAATGCCATCTTATTCTTTGTCTCAGGTA
The DNA here is from genome assembly GCA_023970755.1 of Azemiops feae. Classification (NCBI taxonomy): domain Eukaryota; kingdom Metazoa; phylum Chordata; class Lepidosauria; order Squamata; family Viperidae; genus Azemiops; species Azemiops feae. The sequence goes on along the minus strand of JALGBA010000746.1, from coordinate 282,394 downwards.
GCAAAATCTTTGGCCAGTCTTGCAACTTCAGTTGTCATATCCTAAGTGCTAAAAAGGCTCCTTTAACTGTTACAGATGCCAAATAATGAACACTTAAATCTTTGCTTTTAATACTGATACCTAACCATGATCTGTCATTTGTTATTTTCAGATAAAAAACGATGTCCCCAAACCATTGGTAGATATTCCAGAAACATTAACGGTAAGCAATGAAAGGGATCTAACCAAGGAAATGGGATGAAGCAATTCCAAACAAAACATTGACTGTTATGGTTATGCTATACAAAGCATTTGCAGATGCATTGTTTGCAAGGGGAACATAGGCACTTCAAGCATTGTACCTGGTATCTCTGCAGAGGTGTGCATGGACAATCTCTTTAGTAATAACAATAGCAATAGCACCTAGACTTATATACCACTTCACAGTGCTTTACAGTCCTCTCTAAGCAGTTTACAACACCAGCATATTACCTCCAACAATCAGGGTCCTCATTTTACCTACCTCAGAAGAATGGAAGGCTGAATCAACCTTGAGATGGTCAGAATTGAACTCCTAGCAGTCAGCAGTCAGTTAGACTGTAATACTGCATTCCAACCACTGCACCACTTCACAATCATTATAACTTCAGTGGCAATCCTACACTGAGCTGGTGTTAGGGAGACTGAAGGAAGAAATATGTATTATTAACATTTAGGAGAATTCCTCCAAGCCATAACAGCTTTTCCTTTGAAAATAGAGCTGTGCTGATGATAAATGCATTTTCTTAGCATCCCCTGCCAACTATTCTCAATCAAGACAATAGAACAGATATTGCTATAATTTTTTTTAAGAAAATGAAGGTGAATATTTTCATATTCCCATAGATGGGAACTAGAGTCCTTAGACTTACCTTACTTACAATTTAGTGAAGAGTGCATGGGGACCTTTCTTGTACAAAAATCTCTCTGTCAGTCTGCAGTCTCCCTAGCTTCTAATTTTTCAATGTGACACCATGTTGAATTCCCATGGAGCAGGTGGACAACAAGAAAGGTGAGATAATGAAAGAAAGAAATAAAAAAGCTCCAGCCACTTCAGAATACTAAAATGACCTTCCACTTTCACTCAACACTTGAAATACAATGTTATCTTATTTTTTATTGGTGCTTCATGTAGATTTTCAAGTCAAACAGTCAACTGGACATTCTAAAGATAAATTACTCTCAAGGTTAATGCAAGATTTAGTTTAAAGAAACTGTAAGCATGTTATTGAAGTAATATCATCAATGAAGGATAAAGTATCAGGTTTTAATTAGTGAAAGAGACTATTAAGAGACTATTATTGGAAATGAATATCTAATCCAATTATTGGAAATTTATAAGCCAGACACTTAATTGAATGTCCATCATTACAATGGAGTAATTTTGTGTTTAATATTGTAGTAGACTATATTACATAGCAGTTGCATCATATTTTCAGTAACTCATGTAACATCTGCAGGTATTTTGTACTTATATCAGACTCATACTAGTTCTAAGGATGTCCTAGATGGCGGTTATATAAATCTCCAACGTAATATAGTTATATAATTACAAAGAAGAGGGGTTCAACCTATTTTCCAAAGAACCAGAAGGCAAGAAACAATGGATGGAAGCTAATCAAGGAGAGAAGCAACCTAGAACTAAGGAGAAATTTCTTAACAGTGAGAACAATTAAACAGTGGAATAGCCTGCCTTCAGAAGCTTTAGGTGCTCCATCATTGGAGGCTTTCAAGAAGAGACTGGACAGCCACTTGTCTGGAATGGTATAGGGTCTCCTGCTTGAGCAGGGGTTTGGATTAGAACACGTCCAAGGTCCCTTCCAACTGTGTTATTCCGTTATTATTATTACCATCATAGCAAAGTTGTGGACCTCTTCTGTTATTGCTTAAAAATCTAGAGTTTAATAATTCTATTACTAAGGACTTCTTAGCAATATGGAAAAGAGGATGGCAGGGTAGGGGGATAGGAGAGATTTTACCTTTTACTGACAGAGCTTTCAAAAGCTCAATTGCTCTTTATGCAAAGGAAAGACTGAAACAAAGACTTTATTATCAACTGATTCCTCAGAGGATGAATAAATGAATTCCCATCAGCCTTTGGAGTTTAATGTTTTAACACATCATGTATCATGATAAGCCACAGTGTGCCAGAAATGGAAACATTAAGTATACTTTTTATTTGCTCACTCCTCGTTCTTGAATCAGTGCTGCAGCATTTAGAAATAAATCATCCTTTCAAGCTTATGATACAACTATGTAAAATTCAAAAAACATCTAATGGACCACTCATAAACATGCATAAGGGGATGGCCATCCATTTCAGTTTGATTCTCCAAGGCCTGAGTCATTCACCAATTACATATGTTGTTGAGAAAACATATGACTCAGAAAAGGTTGCAGGAATTGGGTATAACTAGTCTAGAGAAAAGAAGGACTGGGGGTGACATGATAGCAGTGTTCCAATATTTGAGAGGCTGCTACAAAGAAGAGGAGGTCAAACTATTTTCTCCAAAGCATCAGAAGACAGGACAATAAGCAACGGTTGGAAACTAACCAAAGAGAGAAGCAACCTAGAACTAAGGAGAAACTTCCTAACAGAAAAATTATCAGTAGAATGGCTTGCCTTCAGAAGTGAGTGCTCCATCATTGGAGGCATTTAAGAAGAGACTGGACAGCCACTTGTCTGGAATGGCATAGGGTCTCCTGCTGGAGAAGACCTCCAAGGTCCCTTCCAGCTGTATTCTCTATTCTATATAGTATAACATTTTCAGAGCATCATCCAGGTCTTGTTAAAACATTCTAAAGCCACAATAGCTGGATGACTCTAAAAGATAAGTTTCTAGTGGGTGAATGATGCTAGAGTTGTGACATTACAGCCAGATGTTCTGTATAGAAACATTTTGTGAAGATAAAGGTCATTTAAGCTGACAACAGTAGAAACCAAGACGATCAAATTTCAGGGGATAAAAGGATTATTATTGTCAAACTCAGGAATATCACTGATAGGGTATGTTCTAGCTGAAAAGACTGTAGCAAATATTGCAAAAGCTATATAACATACTGTAGATCCTTCAAGTTTTGCCTGGAAATAGCTTGTAGAGGTTTTCCTTTCCTTGGGACTACTGAATTGGGTACCATAGAGACATCATTGTCTATCATGTGTACTCTTAATTCCAAATTTATCTAAATATATCCAAGCACACTAAATTTGGCAGCTTTGGATGGTGCTTAAACCATTCCTTGTAGACGCATTTGATGGAACGAACAGAGTAAGTGAAGTATAAGGTATACAAGCAATGAGACTTTTTAAATGTAAGCTGCTTTTAAAAATCTGTCATCTGTTTCTACTGAAAAGTGAGGCCAGTGATTTGTCATGGGTAGAATAAGAATTATAGGCACGTGAAAAAGAGATCAGATCATAAAGAAGAAGACAGACAGATATTGACTTACTTTCTATTATAATGTAAATACAACCTGAGACTTGTGGGCCACTTTTGTGACTTCTTGAGCCTTCCAAAAGACACTAAAAATGTGTCAGAAGAATAAACAATAATGCTCACATGAACAAACTTATTTATATTTTAATTGCATCAAATTTAGATTTTGTTCTGTCTTTGCCCGAAGAATGCTTCTAATGGGGTGAATGCACCTGGAATAAAAGTTTGTGTTCTGTTTGATTGAAGAATCACTCCAGAATCTCTCATCTGGATAGCGGTAGCATATTTACAAATGTGTTCTGACCCTTGAATTCATTTTCCATTTTCAGGATGGCTGTATAAAAAACAACCTGAAGATTTTTGCCGAGTCATTGGGAAAACTGAGTCAATTCCTTGCAGATTCCAGTTGTGATGCAATCATTTTGAAACTTAGTGAGAAGTGGCCAGAAACAGAAAATGTATGTAAGATTTCTCCAGTTTGTTTTTAAGAGACAATCTAAAATGTTTTAACAATGATAAAGCTATTGTCAATTTTTGCTTTAGTGGCAGAGAGGAGTATAACATGGCAGATCATGGCAGAAATCCAGAATCGCTCATATGTTCCACTGATGTTCTGTTAACTTGTGTGAAAGCATTGTGATGTCCTGGAGAGCTTCATAATTAAGAATCTGTGTAGCTGCAGTGATACAAAATATACTACATTCTTATAATGCAACAAGGAAGGAAAATCAGACATGAACCATTATGTCAAGTGCTGGGGAAATCAGGAGATTCAGGCAGTTCAAATGAATATAAAGATTTATTGCAAGCTTAAGCTCTCTAGAAGAATCTGAACTACTAACGGTCAGAGGAAATAAGTGGAAGTTAAGAAGAAATTCAAGGTGGGCTGGACATGTGGGCCCCCAGGGATTCATGACTGATGAAACGTTTGACCCCTCCTTTGGGCTCAGCCATCTCTCCTCCTCATCTCCTACACATTATAATTTATTCCTTCATTTATTAAGTCTATTTATTACCTCTATGTTTATAGCAAATTGGGCCAGAATGTACCTTTTTGAAAAATGATTCTTTAGCCTAGGATATATGATTATACAAATAGTGATAAAAAAAATAACATTTGCAGCTCTTCATGAAAGACAATGGAGAAAGAAATTGGATTTGAAACTCTTTTCTTTTCCAGCTTTCACCTTGTTAAAGGAAGTGATACTGGAGAGATATTAGTTAACTTTCACTGGTAGCAATTGTAGTAGGATGTCAATGCACTGAAAACATGCATTTTAAATGTGTGATTTTCCCTACCAGTGAAAGTTAATTACCACATCTAAATGAATTGTTTGCACAGATTGCATTCCAGGAAAGCATTTCCTGCAATATTCTTACAACAATGTGAACAGCATGAGTTCAGACTAAGCCAAAATGGTCTGTAGTTCAGCATAGAATTATTAAAATCCACCCATTGTCTCAGCAAGTTGATTGAATTAGGCCATCACTTATGACCTGGCAGATTTATTTATTTATTTATTTATTTGGACAAAGCGTATTAGTTGTGAATTGTTACCCTGTGATTTGGTTTGTAGCATAGATCTAATAAATGGGTATAATTATAAGCCTTTAAATGTATGCATGTGAGTTTTCTATGTACATGGCTTGATAATAATGGCCAAAAGAATTGATACAATTTGATAAGTAGATTATATAAGGCTATTATACTCGCTATATTACATATGCCTGTTACAGAAGAAACATAGCTATATCATATAGATCGATTATATATTCAAAAGGGAGATTATATCAGGGGATCTATATCATATTCAGTTAAGAAACTTTAGGTGTTGAACTTCCTATTTCCTGGTAAGTGTGGCAACTTAAAAGTCTTGCTTGAAGTTTCATTACAAACTTTTTTTTTTTAATTAACAGACATCTCAGAATTGTACAACTATTCAAGGAAGACCCATGTTGCTTCTTCAAAACCTCTTCAACCAGCTGAAAGAGGGGAAGGATGCACTGTAAGGACTTGTTTCTTGAAAGCTTCCTTTTGGGAAGAAGTGTCCCAAACTTTGCACCTTAGCTTATGTCAGTCCCACTTGGCTGAAGAAGCCAGGATGCTCCTTACTTAAGGCTCTCCTCAGTGATGCTGTCCGAAGGAAACACAATCCAAGTATATTTATTAACTGACCAATCTGTGAATTTTATTTATTTATTTATTTATCTGTGTATTTATTTATTTATTTGCTGGTTATCGCGATGTATTGATGATGTTTTTTTGTTTTTGTTTTTCAAGTTGCAAACTTTGCTAGTGAATCATTCTATTTTCTGGCTTTGTATAGTAAGGGAAGCCTAGCCAATTGGGCTGAAGTTATGCAACACACTAAGATACACAGAGACATGCAGGGTCAAGCTTAGCTCTAATACAAGTTGGAGGGCAAATTTTTAAAAGAATCTGTCTAGGTGTGGTGTGCAAAAATCAGCCACATCATAAACGCTCATTGGGGATGCCAAAGGGATGAAACATCTGCTAAGCTCTGCCCTAACGTTAAGATATCCATCACATGCAATGTGGTAAGAAGCAGAATGGGATATTGTAATACAGATAGTTCTCGACTTACGGCCACAACTGAGCCCAAAATTTATGCTGCCAAGTGAGACATTTGTTAAGTGAGTTTTGTCCCATTTTTATGACCTTTCTTGCCATAATTGTTAAGTGAATCGCTGTAGTTGTTAAATTAGTGACACACTTGTTAAGTGAATCTGGCTTCCTCATTGACTTTGCTTGCCAGAAGGACACAAAAGGGGACCACACGACCCAAGGACACTGCAACTCTCATGAACATGAGTCAATTGCCAAGCGTCTGAATTTTGATCATGTGACCGTGGGGATGCTGCAGCGGTCATGTGTGAAAAATGATCATAGGTCACTTTTTTCAATGCAACTTTGAACGGCCACTGAATGAACTACTGTAAGTTGAGGACTACCTGTATGCATTTTATTATTTGCCCCCTTTTCTGCACTGCACTCTTGTAGGTGTCTCACATCAACATAATCTGGACACATGTTGATGAGTATTTATTTGGAAATTAATTCCACTGAAGAATTTCCTAGTCATTGTTCGGTTCAGATTAACATAATCCAATGAGAATAATAATGTATTATGGGGGCGGGGGGGGGGGAGAGAGAAAGGAAGCTATATTTAAAACTTTCAATTTGTACTTGTTGATATAGCAGAGAATGGTTATTCCTTTCTTATGAGTTTCACCAAGAAGTTTGGGTCATCTGAAAAGGCTGATATCTTTGTATCAGAACTGCACACCATCAAAGTAGTTGAGTATTCTATTTGAATAAGACCTTGGAGCTACAATCCAAAAGATGGATGAGGCTAAGACAAACTTATAATTTAATTTTAATCGATTTTAATTAAAATTACATTAAATGGATGGAATCTAGTTAATCATGTTGTTACTATATATTTCATACTTTCCCGCTGACATCTCAGTAAAATTTATAATTGTATGCACATTTTTATAATGGTTCTGGAGTCTTCACTCGAATTTTGGGCAGGACAAATGTGATTCCAAATTTTATTTTCTCTGATTCGGTTGTATAAAATCAGGCTGCACGCTGTGAAATTTTGTTCTTCAGAAATATTTATTTTATACCTTTAAAATGTTGAGAATTTAATTAAATAAATAATTTGAGAAAAATGGGATTTTTCTGTCTATAGCTGAAATAATGGTTCTGTTCAGTTATTTTCCTAATTATGTCATATAATTTTGAATTTAATTTTTGAAGCATTGTAATTGTTGGACTGCTGAAAGAGTATAGAAGTTATTTATACTTGCACTATTAGTCCTCTGAAGGAAAGACATATAAATATATATATATATATTAACTTTAAACTGAATTTCATGTTGAAATTTGAACATTAACATTTCAATGTCTATAGATGAATGAAAAAGAAATTGTATGTGGTATTGCTTTTGATGTTATGTATTTTATTTATATAGTATAATTTATACTGCATCCAAGAAATTCTTTATACTTGGAAGTGTGTAATTTGAAATACAGATAATGAATTATTGAGGGTTTACTGACCAATAATATGTGTACGGTGTAGTTAATAAATAATTCTGAATAAGTTTGCTGTTCAGTCTTTATTGTGAAATAAAGGGATTATGGAAATTAGTCAATGAATTTGCAATCCATTTCAAGAAGGCAGTTTGATTTGATTCACATTTCCAATTCAACAACAATATTTAATGTGGCTCACTTTAAGCCTATGATAAAAGTAATCATATTGAATTAATTTGATTACAGTATTCAGTGAAAAGCAAATGTAGGCATCCATTGAATTTTCAAAAGATTCAAAAGCAGCTAACATTATTCAATCTTCTGAATTGATTTAGGTGTGTGCTTTGAAACTTTATTTTAAAGTGGTGATCCAACCGAATCACTTTTGATTTAAATCAATGTTTTTCAAACTCGGCAACTTAAAGACGTGTGGACTTCAACTCTCAGAATTCCCCAGCTAAAATTCTGTTTGGGGAATTCTGGGAGTTGAAGTCCACACAGCTCAAAGTTACCAAGTTTGAAAAAAAACTTACTTAGATGGATGATTCTCACAGCTTGATGAGATGTATAACTATTAACTATTAACACACCTGCTATGAAAAGTATAACTGTTCTCTTTTATGAACCTGCCTCTTTCACCAATAAGGGTAACAACTCTCTTAAAGTCTTGTAGGTAAGACTTTATGGGAACAATCAAAATTGCAGTAATTTGTACCTCCTAGAAAGTAAAAGCAAAAAAAAAAAAAAAAGTACTGAACCTGAACACTTGTTTTAAAGTCCTGTGTGAAAATTAGGATCATTGTGATTATTTTCTCCCAAATGCATATTTGGATTGTCCAGATTTTAACTGCCCTCATCCAGTTGTTGCCGAATCATTCCACCTAATAGAGACCGGTTACCAGGAATGTTGGTTAGTAATCGCAACTTTGAGAAAACACTTTAGTATGAATGGCTAAAGGCTCTGGGCTAGAAAAAGACAGAGAATGAGAAGAAGGCAACAGCAAACTATTGAAAATGATGCCAAGAAAACTGCAGGGCTTGTCCAAGCAGTTGCCAGGATCAAGGTTGACCTGAAGCAACCCCGTCCACCCCACGCCCAATCCTCAAACACATACACTGGTTACTTTGAAATGTTTCAACCCATGCTTATCACATTGCTTTTCTATTGGTCTCTTTTTTTGATAGCATCTGATCTGAGATCTCTGTTTAAAAATGAATTAAGATACTTATCTATCATCTATGGCTTTTAAAACTCTCCGGTACATTTTATTTTCTTTTTTTCTCTTTGCTCTCTCTCTCTCTCTCTCTCTCTCTCTCTCTCTCTCTCTCTCTCTTCTCCCTCCCTCCCTCCCTCCCTCCTTTCTTTCTTTCTTTCTTTCTTTCTTTCTTTCTTTCTTTCTTTCTTTCTTTCTTTCTTTCTTTCTTTCTTTCTTTCTTTCTTTCTTTCTTTCTTTCTTTCTTTCTTTCTTTCTTCCTTCCTTCCTTCCTTCCTTCCTTCCTTCCTTCCTTCCTTCCTTCCTTCCTTCCTTCCAAATAACACAAAACAGTAAACATATCCAACACAGCTTCCCCCTCCTATTTTCTCCAGAACAACAACACTGTGATGTGGGTTAAACGGCAGAGACAGAGCAACTGACCTAATGGGCTTACATGTAAAGGATGACTTGACCTCACAGTATCCTGCTTTCTAGCCTAGTGCATTAACCACTAGACCAAACTGGCTCTCTAATTATATAGTGTACAAATGTGATACTAAAAAAAATCCCCAAAATAAAATCAACAAAATACTAGCTTAATGTTGAGATAGATAAATGCCATTTTGAGAACCAGATTCTTTTGTTTCGTGAAGAATATTATAAAAAGGATACACAAAGCACAGCTCTATTGCTCTTCTCAAAGGGGTGAAGGTATTCAAATGGAAGAGAATGCGTGTACTTTCGTAAAAATCTGAAACAGTGAGTTTGATCTGTTGCTTTGCTCATTGTATATATTTATAATTAGTAACTCTGTCACATGTTTCCTAGCACTGGTTTTTTACCACATTTACTCTGCCAGTTTCCTGTGTGACATTGCAAACTAATGCTGCTATCATGGTTAAAGGAACTTAATCAGCATGATTCCCCCCGCATCTATAACCACAGATTCCACGATTTCACCTTTTTCTTCACTGTTGTATATTGTGTCCTACTGGGTTTACCAAATCAGGATTTTAATTTTGTCTCCAAGCACATGCAATTGTTTAGTTAGATCCAGAGGGCACTTGTTCCTGAATTGATCTGAATCCGAATTCTGTGAGATTCCAGGTGACTCACTTCTGAATAAGTGTGGAGGGAATATATAGTTGCCTATCCTAGTTTTGTATGTGACTGGGCGGGTGCATTGAGCTTTGAATAGTGCTTTTTCTATGTGACTGATGTGTTAGCTGGTTGATAAAGGAAGATGTTGTGATCCGCAATTTCCCCACCTGTTTAACCTGTGCCTATTTCTTTTGAGTGGCTCAGGTGAAGCCTAAATCCATGGATCAACTGATTACTAATCTCAGTGCAGCCCATGCACAGGTTTATGGCTATGAGGAAAGTATGAGGAGGGAATATTATATATATGAGGAGGGAATATTATATATACATCACCTTGTATTGTACAAAATTAACCTAAATAAAAAACAAAACAAATTCCTGGCATTCTTTATGTTATTTATTTAATCAATTTTGGGGCCACCCAACAATTCTGGCTGGTTATAATCAAAAGAGTAAGACAAATGAAAAAGCCTCTTTTTTAATCAGATAAATCAGGGGTGTCAAACTGCCGGCCTGCGGGCCGGATGCGTCATGGCAAAAACGCACCCATCCCATTGCCAGCAATGGAAAAAAAAGTCACAATACGTCGTGACATGTCATGTGACATTGCGAGTTTGACACCCCTGAGATAAATGATCAAATGCATGCTGATACAGAAAAGGCATTACAGTAGCATGTCTGTGCCAAAAAGGAGGGAACCGAGAGAGGATTTGAATTTCATGATGTGGTACACTCCCAGGATAAATCTTCCCTCTTCCCTCTTTAGCCATTCTAGAAAAGTAACCATTAATTTCAACTGATAATAATTAAAATTTGATGCTAATTTGGTGAAATGTCTTTTCTGTGACTCATTTCCTTATCAGTGAGAGTCAGCTTCCACTTTCAAATGAACTTCTGCTTGTGGAGATCATATTCATTATTTCTGTATAGGTTATTACATGGTGATATAAGTCAGCAAAAGAGCAACTTTGACTAAAAAGCAAGTATATTTTAAAAATGGGCATGTTCTTGTGTTCAGCGAGAAGATGCATCATGCAGATCTATTAATAATGTACTTGATAATGAAATTAACTTATATATAAAAAGGTAATATACATAGAACATAGAATAATACAGTTGGAAAGGACCTTGGAGGTCTTCTAGTCCAACCTCCTGCTATAGGAGACCCTGTACCATTTCAGATAAATGGTTGTCCAGTCTCTTTTTGAAAACCTCCAGTGATGGAGCACCAACACCTTCTGGAGGCAAGCTATTCCACTGTTAGGAAATTTCTCCTTAGTTCTAAGTTACTTCTCTTCTTGGTTAGTTTCCATCCATTGTTTCTTGTCTTGCCTTCTGGTGCTTTGGAAAATAGGTTGATCCCCCTCGTCTTTGTAAGAGCCCCTCAAATATTGGAACAGTACTATCATGTTTCCCCGGCCTAGTCCTTATTTTCATTAGACTAGACATATCCCATTCCTGCAATCATTCTTTATAGATTCTCATCCCTCTGTCCCTATTTTACCACTAGATATCTCTACTCAGAAAGCATGAGAACAATTTTGGTCTGTTAGAAATTTCAACAACCTTTAAAAAAACCCCAGAGTTATATGGCTTCAAAAAGAAATCCCAAACCACTAGAAAATCTGAAAAACTCTTGAAAAAATTATGCATCTGCATGGATTAGTGAAACCATTGCACTAAGATGTATTTTCTAGTCTTAAGTGTGGACCCAATTATAATTGTTGCATATTATAGCTTATGGCCAAGTGTATTGTACTATGAGTTTAGCCAGTAGACACTGAACCTATAAACCATGGTTAGGAAAACCATAATTTATGAAATGCATGACTTATAATAGCTTTCTCAAAACTTTGTGGTTTGAAGTTTTGAGAAAGCTATTACAAGTCATGCATTTCATAAATTATTGTTCAAAAGAAAGATGAAATGTATATTTTACTGCTCTTCATTTCACAGACATTGTAGGAAGAAAGCTTTATTACTATGGTAGCCAAAAATCAGAAGAAATCTAGTAACACCTTTTCAATCTGACAACTTCTATCAAAAGCCATAAACTTTAATGAACTACAACTCACTTCTGCAGATGCATGGAGTCAAAAAAACGCATAAAGTATTATCAGAACATTTTAACCTCCCAGGACATTCCATTGCAGATTTCCAAGTATTTTGGAAGGAAAAAACAACAGCAATAAAAGAGAATATTTGTAGCTCGGGGTAGAAATGCAGGGTCCTTAGTGATCTCTGAGCTTGGTTGTTTTCCTGCAGAATTTCATTACCCTACCAGCTGAGTTGAGCAAAGATTGCTGAAAAAATCCTTCAAAAGGTTTTGGGACATATCAGTCTAAACAAACACATTTTTTGACCTATTTCAATTGCAAGTTGCTAAGTTTGTTTCACGTGTAACTTGCACCTGCATAACAACCTCTCTTGTCCTCCCCCCATCCCAACTGAAATGTTATATCAATTTAGCTACTCCATGCATCTGAAGAAGTGAGCTTCAGTTTACAAAAATGTCTCCTTTTTGATGAAATTTATTAATCTAAAAGATGCTACCAGATTCTTTGAAATCTAGCAGACTCTCCCCCCTCCCCACGAATATTCAGAGGAGTCATATTTTCTTTTTTTTCTTTTTTTGGGTGAATGTATTTTTTGAATTTAGCCAGCATCATATGTATGTATATTTCTGTAGTAGACTAACATTACAATCTTATAAATACTAGTCAAGCAGTAAATGCCACCGAATTAGGTGAAATATATTTCCAACACGTGAATAGAATATTTTGGAGTACTTGGATATAGTATAGTAAGAAGCTCCCATGAACATGTAGTTTTTACACACTCAGATACTGGGGGGAAAGTCTTTTTCTAAGGCAAAGCTGTCATATATTGGGAAGGAAGTCTACATATTTATCTACAGCACTCAATATATGAAATATTGAACACACATCCATGTAAACCCCAAGGATTTAAAAAAAAAATGCTAGATTTATTGCTCCAGGGAAATGTTTGATTTAATCATTTCCATTGATCTGTTTGCTACATTCTTGGATCCATCTGTGTTTCTGTAATAAAAGACACAGAAACCACAAAAACAAAATCTAGAAATATTTTTTGAAGCATTAAGATAATGCAGTAATAAATACTTCAGATAATCTTGGGTATCACTTATTCTCTAGACTGCTTACAGAAGCTTTCATGGCCAAAACCAGACTCTTGGTGGTTGCAAATTCCTATACGAAGGGTTACCAATCTTGCCTGCTCTTCTCTATAAACCTCACAGAAGAAAAAGACATGAATTGATGATTTGGGTTTCCCAGCTTCACATGGCTATGACTGCTCTGCTTGTGGTCTATCACCAAAATAGCCCTGCAGGGAGCAGGACCTGCCAACTTCTCTGCTAAAGAGGATTTTATGTTTGAGAATGGTTGGATTTGTTCATTGGGGGTCACCTTATGTGTGGCAGACTCCATGTGTTTATTGGAATACATAGAACATCTAAGTCAGATCACAAGAATTCAATCTGTAAACGTGTTCTCAGTTATTTATGGAATATCAATCAATATTTGTGCTGTTTAGGATCTCTATCATCTATCTGTTTATCTATCTATATCTATCTGTCATGCATCCATGCATCCATGCATCCATCCATCCATGCATCCATCCATCCATCCATCCATGCATCCATCCATCCATCCATCCATCCATCCATCCATCCATCCATCCATCCATCCATCCATCCATCCATCCATCCATCCATCCATCCATCCATCCATCCATCCATCCATCCATCCATCCATTGCTTCTATCATCCTTTTAATCATCTGTCTGTCTGTCTGTCTGTCTGTCTGTCTGTCTGTCTGTCTATATATCTATCTAAAAATAATAACCAAATCAAACAACTAGTCAAAAAACCAAAACTTGGTGAAATCTATAAATCAAAGGTTTTCTTAAACAGTTCTATTATTAATCATTTCCTCTATGAAATGATTGACAAATTGTATGTTACAGTTGAGTCTAATGTAGATAAAGGGTTGGACCCTGACCCTTGCCTTATGCACAGAAGCCAGCTATTAACTTTGGACCAGTCATTTTCTTTCATCGCCCATCGAAGAAGGGAACCACTAACCATTTCTGAAAATGTTGCTAAAAAAAGATGATGATAGACAGCATACAGGCCAACAGACAGATAGATGCTAGATAAATATCCCAAGTCAGCTCTCTGGATAATGAAAAGCCTCTTCACATTATTAATGGAATTATGTGGATATGGATTTTTCCCATGAAGAATTATTTTTAATTGTTTGAGGAAAAAGTGATTTCTAGAAAATGTATAGATAGATATATCCTGCTGCTAACTGCGGTAAAAGAATTAAGGTGGTTTATGTCTTGAAAAAAAGGAAAGCTTTCCTGGTGAATCATTATATGAGATCAGAAGAAAGAATTCTCACCTTCTTTGGTGTCAGGGAAAACATTCAAGGAACAAGGGCAATGTGTTAAACAGATGTACAGTCTACCTTGCCAGTTTCAAACCTCTTATGTTATTTGGGTTTATTTTTTAAGTTAAGATTTTAAAACCTCAAGGGGTTCTTACCTTGTTCTTTGTGTCTTTTTTATAAACATTTAAATGTGCAGCTGCAGTTTTTAAAAGAATCTCTGTAGGATGCCTGTAGATGGATGAAGGTTATAAAATGTACCATTTATATGACAAAGTTCCACTAGCATTTAAATGTCACTTGTTCTTTGGTAACTAAGATGAAGCTTGCCCTAAAATTTGTATTAACTGGCAAAAAAAATAAATCCAGGATTTCCCCCCTAATACCTTCCATCCATTTTATGAAAAGCAATTTGTTTTAGAATTTGCATTCAAAGGATGAAGTGCAATGTTTTTGCATGTATTTAGTGGTTAGATTATGGTGGAATAAATATGAACACTATAATTCTTTGTGTTTGTGTGTGTGTGAGAGAGATCTGCAGTCTCCCGGATTTCCGCATTTCCATTTAGTAATGAAGGTAGTACTTTAGAAGAGAATATCTGTAACTCAGGGTTGAACTGTAGAATCCTTGATGCTTACTGAGCTTGCTTTGCTCAAAGACATTTTGTTATCCAACTAAGTAACATGTTACCTATTTGATAATAAAATGTTTTATGGATTGGTGATTGTTTATTTTACTAAAAAGAACCGGGGTGATGTGATAGCAGTCTTCCAATATCTAAGGGGCTGCCACAAAGAAGAGAGGGTCAACCTATTCCCTAAAGCACCAGAAGGCAGGAAAAGAAGCAATGGATGGAAATTAATCAAGGAGAGATCCAATCTAGAAATAAGAACATTGGACAGTTGTTTGTCTGAAATGGTGTAGAGTCTCCTGCTTGAACAGGGGGTTGAAGTCCTCCAAGGTTCTGTTCTACTCTACTCTACTCTACTCTACTCTACTCTACTCTACTCTACTCTACTCTACTCTACTCTACTCTACTCTACGTACTCTACTCTACGTACTCTACTCTACTCTACTCTACTCTACTCTACTCTACTCTACTCTACTCTACTCTACTCTACTCTACTCTACTCTACTCTATCATGATAGCTTCAAGCCTTTTTTTATCTTATAGCTTTCCTCCCTCTATGGATAGTACACTAGAAAAATGGTGGATTGCAGTCCTGCTTGCATTTGGCAAAACTTTGTAACACTTTTCCTTATCTAGCCAACTGCTGGCTACTGCAGTGCAGATCTAAAAAAAAATTACAGCATACAAAATAATAAATAGTTACTGCCATCTCTCCATCAAAAAAAATGCTAAAGTCTTATTTGGAAGACAGGAGCTATAAACAACAGGAAACAATTCCCCTGCTGCATTGGAGTAGGAATATATTCTGAATTTCCTGATTAGTGTTTTCACTGATTATGTTGCAGATTGTCCTCTGATTAAAGTGCTCTTGGCTATTTCAGAGTGTCACATAAATATACATGAGTGCATTAAGTGAGAAAAGTAGTAAACATGCAACAAAAATCAGATGAAAAGGAAAAATATCTGGGGTGGTCATTATTTTAAAATTTAAAATTCATATTAAACTAATTAGCTAACAGTTCCAAAGTGTGCATTCATTCAAATTCTATGGTTAAGGAAAAGAAAAAGAGAGGGGGCTAGGGAGAGAGACAAACAATATTACATGAGTTAAGCTCTTGATCTAAAAATATGCAAACAATAAAACAATAATGCCACAGATTTTCAGATCTATTTTGTAGTCAAAATCTGATTAAAAAAAGGTCAAGTTTGAAAGTTAATACCAACAATTAACCTGCTTTTCCATGTGGGGAAAACAGTTCAAATGGTTGTTTCTTGACTGAGTTAATGCAAAACTTAACCTTGCATGACCTTTATCTGTTAAATACAACAAACTGCTATCAGTATTATCCCAAGTTGACTGCTACAGGTCACATGCTTTCAACTGCTGACTGCATATCAAGATGCTAAATGTTACTTCTAAGTAATATATCTATGCAATGTTTGTCATCACTGTTGTCACATAATTCACTATTCATTTCAATTCTGTAACTTCTCATGCACTTCTGTTTGTTTATGCATATAAACAGCTTTGGCCGTAAAATGAAGATATATTGGAAAAATATATATTGTGCATCAATAATATGTACAGCCAATGAGTGATAGTAGTCTATTTCTTTCAATCACATTTCTCATGCTCACAGTTGCCTTGAGTATCCAAGAAGTAATAGGTCATGATCATGACCTATTTGTTTGGGAATTTAAAAAGCAAAAAACAGTCCAACTGAACAGTTAAGCAACAATAGAGTTGGAAGGGATTTTGGAAGTCTTCTAGTCCAACACCCTGCTCAAGTAGGAGATTCTCTACCATTTCAGACAAATGTTTGTCCAATCTCTTTTTGAAAGCCTCCAGTGATGGAGGACCCACAACTTCTGAAGGCAAGTTGTTCCACTGGTTGATTGTTTTCATCATTAGAAAGTTGGTTGATTGATCTCATGTTAAGAAATTTAGTTCTAGGTTGCTTGTTTCCTTGGTTAATTTCCATTCATTGTTTCTCATCTTACCTTTTGGTGCTTTGGAAAATAGTTTGACCCCCTCATCTTTATAGGAGTCCCTCAACTATTGGAACAGTACTATCATGTTTCCTTAGTCCTTCTTTTCACTAGACTAGACATACCCAATTCCTGTAACCATTCTTCGTATTTTAGCTTCCACACCCTAACCATCTTAGTTGCTCTTATCTACACTCTTTCCAGAGTCTCAACATCTTTTTTATATTAATGCTACCCCAAACCACTTTTTCTTACATACTTTTAGACAGATGTTAGTGCACTATCATGATGCTGACTTGATCTCAAGATAAAGGAAAGGGGAAAAAATGGTTCACCAGTGATATTAACAGCATCCCAGTCTTTGGATAGCAACTTCCTCTTAATTCAATGCTTAGAGTTCCTCTGGATGATCACCCCAAATAATTCATTCAGGTCATGTTTTTGGTTATCTCTCTGTGGTCCACATTTTTGTCGAGGATTAATTCTTATCCCATCTTTCTCTTTAGGTGCTGCACATTTCTGTCAAGATAAATCAAGGATCACTTTAAACCCAGGTCCTATTGGATTTAATTTGATACATGGTAGGTTAAAAATAAATAAAGCTTTTGGCATAACAGAAGGGAAACATTATGCTAAGTGCATAGGTCTCAGTTGGATGTCAACTTGCTGAGTAAGGATGAAGAGTCAAGGCTTTTTCTTCCATATTTGGAGTTTGAAATAAAAAAACCCAGTCTGAATATTTGAATAAAGGAACAGATGACTGAATACATTTCTAGCTTTTCATAAGCCAAGAATGTTTTAGAAATAGTTTTAAATGCCAAGTATTAAGTATTTGTCAACCTGGATGTGACCGATGTATAAATTGGAATAGACCATCTTTTCTGGTAGAGACAGCTAAAGCAAGTTAATAGGTGAGGACAGGAAGAAATCCTAATTTTTATATATTTTGGTCTAATTAATCAAATATAATTAATACATTTTTCCACGTGTATTTTGTTTTATAAAAAGTTAATTGCAAGTTTTGGAGTTGCTTTAAGGATTGTCCTCCTGTTGGGGTATTCTCTAACAACACTAAGAGCAGTCATTCAGTTGAACATTGACCTTTGGATCTCTACAATGGGATTTTGCACCAAACATTGATTTTCTCAGAGTAATTTGTATTCTTAAATTAAGTTTGGGGGAGTAGAAAATATGCTTATTCTGGGATATGTTTATTCACATGGACAGGAAGATCATATCCTTATATGCTTCTGAAACAATAGGAAGTAAAGACCATGGTAGAGTCTGATTGGTAAGTAATAATCATTACAGGACTTTACAGGACTTTACATTAAATCTCTCTGAACAGCAAATTTATCTGGGCATAAGGATGTTAATTAAGGTTTTAGTAGCAATATCTAGATATTGATCGGATGCCCATTATCAATAACATGGCTTGATTTTTTTTATGGCACAGGAAATGCTTCCAAGTCAATAGCTGACAGATACTTGAGA
Organism: Azemiops feae; assembly: GCA_023970755.1. Classification (NCBI taxonomy): domain Eukaryota; kingdom Metazoa; phylum Chordata; class Lepidosauria; order Squamata; family Viperidae; genus Azemiops; species Azemiops feae. The sequence goes on along the minus strand of JALGBA010000746.1, from coordinate 264,028 downwards.
TATGAATGACAAAGACTTTTGCTAAGGGTTTTTTTTGGGGGGGGAGAGGGGGTTGCCTTGGAAGTGATAGGTGAATGGTAATATCAAGGTTGTAAAGTGCAAAACAACAAAGGCCTGCCAGCTTTAGAACTTGATTTGTGTTTGATAAGCTGTTCAGAAACAAAAAGGACCTTCATCTGTAGCCAATTGCTAACAAGGCTTTGACTTTGAAATAATCCTTCACTTTCTCACTTTCGGTGAAGAAAGTTTCTGAGCATATAAAAGCAAATCAAACCAAATTTTGCTTTGATCTCCAATATTATAGATAAAACTTGCCTAATCAGATAGCAATGAAATTGAGCCTGAGTGCTAGAAAATGTAATGCAACAAACAGATATAGCCAAGGAGACAAAAAAGGGCAAAACTGTAGAAGAAAACAACAAACATGTTAGAACTAAAGCACATTGAATTGTCCAGTAATAATGTTTGACTGAATATCGAGAGGGAATGAAAATAAGATAGATACCGTTGAATTATAAGTTTGGAGACATCTATTGAGGTTACCATGGGCTGCAAAACAAACCAATCAATTTGCTCTAGATCAGATAAAGGCCCTTAAGGCCAGCAGAAACTCATGTGCTTTGGACATATGATGAAAACAGGGTAGGGAAAACAGCTATTCTGCCTAGAAGGGGCAAGAGAACAAACAAACAAATAAATAAATCAAAGCAGAGGCCCTCAGTTAAAAAGGGCAAAGGAACAGGACCCTGGAGAGCTCCAACTAAGTTCTACCGGTATTAAGTAAAGTTGCTGTTTGCTAAGTCAATATTAAGATGCTCTCCCCAAAAAATGAAAAGTTCTTAAGCTTTGTGTAGGTTACCATGATAAGTAACATTCTGGAAGCACTAGTACAGAATTAGAGGATCCTTTAAAGAGAGTGTATAAGAGAGAGAGAGAGAGAGAGAGAGAGAGAGAGACAGAGAGAGAGAGAGACAGAGAGACAGAGAGACAGAGAGAGACAGAGAGAGAGAGAGAGAGACAGACAGAGAGACAGAGAGAGAGAGAGAGAGAGACAGAGAGAGAGAGAGAGAGAGAGAGCGCAATAGTTTAGTGTGCATTTTGTTGCAATGTATTTGACATGCTATGGGGCATTAAAATAATTTTTTGCAAAGTAAAGGAAATATATCTATTGGGAGCAAAGGTTAGCTTGTATCCCCAAATAAATGGGAAAAGGAAATTTGGTCATATGATGAAAACAGAGTAGGAAAAACAGCTCTGGAGGAAACAAAGTAGCTATCCAAAGAAGTATTAGTCTACAAAACAAACAGGTAAATGGACTGGAAAATCTAGTTAAAATAACCAATCCAGAAAAAGAAATGGAAATGTAGCTTTTGATATATGATTAGCTGCTGACATCCTACCAAAGGCCAGGTAATGATGTTGATTCAACTCATAGAATTCCCCAGCCAGATGTGTATTCCTAGAGTTAGAAGAACTCTTGTGGGGACTTTGGGCATATAGAGAGCCTTGTTAAATTTGGGGAGATTATCAGAATCCTTGCTTTTTCTTTTTTTAAAGAATGATGAGACAATATGGAAAGGAGCACCAATGTGTTGCTCATAGTGGCTTGGTTGTACCTGCAGAAGTATAAGAATCAAGGGATGCCAAGGAGTGCAACTCAATCAACTAAATTCAACTCAAGCAACTCAGCTTAATGCAACTCAAGCTACTCAATATGAGATCCTGGATGAGAGAGTACATGATTAAAAAACACAGAGAAGATAGCCTCATGCATTGCTACTTGATGATTTTAATCACTTTTCTCTTTCTCAGCTAAGTTGGATCCAAACAAACAGTAGGAAGAGACAAGCTATCTTTGTTTTTCAGATCCACCAAGAAAAATCTTTCCTTGCTTCCCATTTTTCCTTCAGTCTATGATTAGAGAGCTCTTTGTTAACAAATTGACAGTAGACCTCTCTCCTAGAGAAGCTTCCAAGTCATAATTAGATAATGTGAAATGTACTTCCAGAGAATCAAAATAAAAAGGAAGCCAAACTAAAGAGATATTTAGAACAGCCACATATCACAGCTGCTCTGATCTTATGTCACTTTGTTCAGAGGGCAGAAGGGAGGATTAATTAGAACAAACTTTTCCTTCTGGATTGGCAGTAACCGTGTTTATAATGAGCACATTTACCAATCCTTCAATCTAGGCCAGGGGTGTCAAACTCGCAACATCACGTGACGTTTCGCGACATATCGTGACTTTTTTTTCCATTGCTGGCAATGGGGCGGGCGTGGTTTTGGCATGACACCTCCAGCCTGTGGGCTGGCAGTTTGACACCCCTGATCTAGGCTAAACCCATTTCAACTTAATCATGGTTTGACTCAGTTCAAAACTGGTTTTAGCAATAGCAATAGCTTTAGGCTTATATACCACCCCATCACACTTTACAGTATTCTCTGGGTGGTTTACAATGTCATCATATTGCCCCCCAACAATCTGAGTCCTCATTTTACTGACCTAGGAAGGACGGAAGGCTGAGTCTAATCCTAGGCTGTGGCAGAATTTGCATGCAACACTGCCCTTTAACCACTGCACCACCAGACCGTCTGGATGATGTATTGAATTTGTTTAAATCAACTTACACAACCCCTGAATCAAACCCACACAACCTCTAAACAATATGCAGCCCTGCAAGATCCCATTGGTGAACCTCAATCATCTTGAAATCATTATGAAATTTCATGGTAAAATATGGCATTTTAAGCAGCATGAGTATTAAATGTGGGAATGCAGAGAGGGAGCTCACAGAAGGCATTCTAATGTCCAGTCTGACCTCTCTCAATAGCCTAAAATTGTATCATTATATATTTCTATGGTATAGCAATTTTTGTGAATAGTTTCATATCATTTGGTGAGGGAGGAATGTGTTTTAAGAGTGAAAACAGGAGCAGTTTCTCCCATTTCCAGCCTTAACTCCCAATAAATATCTAATACATTTCAAAAATGTTCAAATTTCAGTGATACTATATCCTTGACAGATAATCTACTTTAGTGTATATCATGCAAACTTAAACCTTATTTCCTTGCATAAGATACAGGAAATTAGATATGACTAATGATTTCTAAATTCCAGTGAAAACAGTGGAACTTAAAATAGTTATGACTCATTAATTTCACTGAATCATGGCTAAAATCTAAAATCATGGATAAGTTCTAATGCCACTATACTCAGATGATACTTCAGAATTCAATTAAAATTCAATTATTTGGGGTACATGTTCCCTGGAAAAGGCCTATTTAGTTGTGATATCTTTCAGATACCTGACAAGATAGTGTTTCTTTTTTAGCATACATTTTGATTTTCATTCATATGAGGGGTTGCATAAACTAATTCATTTTGAAGTATCAGCATTGTGACATAAAAATAGTATCAAGATTATATATAGCCTGAGGACTATAATTTAATCTTCCTTTTTCTAATAATTTTATGAAAGATTATATTATAGAAATAAAACTAATACAACTACATAATACAGAAATACATTTAATTCTTTGACTGTTTTAATGCTGCAGGAAAAAAGAAAGGGAGAGAAAGAAAAATAGAAAAAAAAATCACTCCCTTCTCATTATCTCTTTAAATACAAGCAAGCACCTCCTTCTCCCATATCTCTCCCCCCATTTGTTATAAGCCTATCTCTAAAACCTGATCCCTATATTAATCAGCAAAAGTCCCATAAGGTTTATCAGAAATAACAACATAAGCATTACAAATAATTTTACACCCAATTTAAATCCTTCCTTTCTATTTAAACAAATCCCCTCTTATTTCCTCTCTTCAAAATAATCAAAGTCCAGTCCCAGTCAAAAAGCAATTAAACATTACCAGAAATAACCATCATCAAATAGTCCCAATCAAAAAGCCATTAAGCATCACCAAAAACAGCGACCCATTATTTTAACCTCGATCAGAATAATCTTTTTTATCTTCTAATGAACGTACGTTTTTACTGAGAATAGTGTTGCAGTTAGCTCATCGTACCAAAATGTTGAATTTCAACGAGAAAGAAAGCTTACACAAGGGCGGAAAAGGCAAAAAATAAATAAATCAATCCATCTAGTTCTCAAAATGAGGATGCAGAATGGTGATGAAAGAGAGATTGGAGATTTAGATTATTAGACTGCACAAAGATTGCGTTCATTTGCAATTTGATTTCTGTTACTGACAAGGCAGTGGAGGGAAGCACACAGGCACACACAAGAGCAGAGCTGTCTGCAGGGTAATATTAATAGAGACTAATTAGGAGAAGATTAGCATTGGAAAAAGAAAGGCATCTTAATTCGTCTTCCCAGAGCTTGCCAAGGCAACTCTTGATGCTGATTATTATTTTCAAGGGGTTGATGTTTACAGAGGTTTGATTAGAATAAGAAATGCATATTAAAATGGAGCACACAGGTGCCAATTCTCAAAGCCCTAGCCATAATGTACTCCCCAAGGACACAATATTGTTTCAAAGGTAGGCAGATGCAGTCTGCTTTGAACATCTCTGGTACATTTTGGGCATTTCCTTCATTGTCGTCAAAGTGACAGATGCAAATGACATACTATTTGTGACTAAAAGCACATGGTTTGTTCACTGGGCCCATCTGCCCAAGAGTTTTGTGATGCTTTATATACATCTGCTTGCCACAAACGTGGAAAGAAGCCAAGATAGGTTTGAAAATCTGTGTTCTGACATCATAATTTGCAGAATCTCTAAGGAGCAGAACTCATCTTTTGAGTTCCAGGACTGAATCCTTCATTTTTCTAAAGATAATGTTGGAAAAGTCTTCATTTCAAACTTCTGGAGAGCTGCTGTTAGTAATTGCTGTTTTCCCCAACTTGATGTTCTTGTGATATATTATACAACTCCCAGAATTTCCAGCAGCAAATCCAACTAACTGATGAAGACTGTGTGTACAATACCAAAGTAAAATAACCAGTTCTTTGTTGTCATGTCCATTAGTTTTTAATAAGCTTATATACACTTACAACAGTTCATTTAGTGACCGTTCAAAGTTATAAAGGCACTGATAAAAGTGACTTATGACCATTTTTCACACTTATGACCACGGCAGCATCCCCGTGGTCACATGATCAAAATCCAGATGCTTGGCAACTGGCTCATATTTAGGGCGGATGCAGTGTCCCAGGGTCATGTGATCCCCTTTTGCAACCTTCTGACCAGCAAAGTCAATGGGGGGAAGCCAGATTCACTTAACAACCATGTTACTAACTGAACAATTGCAACGATTCACTTAACATGGTGAGAAAGGTCTCATTTAGGAACATGAATTTTGGGTTCAACTGTGGTCGTAAATCAAGGACTACCTGCTGCTGGAGAATTCTGGGAATTGAAGTCCATGCATGTTAAAGTTGCTGAGGCTGAGAAACACTGTGCCAAACTAATCTTATGCATTATTGAGAGCTCATTTCAGATCAATACAAGAGAAGCTAGAAACTGGATTTAACCAAAGCACTCAGTCCATCCTTCCACTGATCTGGTGGAGCTACTGATGACAGGAGCAAATGAACTGATGGCAGTTTAGTTCTTCCCATGATTGGTACCCAGTTGCACATGGCATGATGGGGATGGCTTTTGGAAAAAGAAAGAGGGTTTGGTAGTCTCCTGAGATATGATTAGGCAAAGTGCTAAAACACAACTAAAGTGGGAATTAGCCCCCAAAGGGCACATGCTTGCAAACCTTTTGTAAAAGATAAACTTCCTTCACAAGTAGCACAGGCTTTTCTAATTAAAAACCTTGACGTCTCTTTTTTAATGATTGCCTGCTTTGGAAAAAAAAAAACACCCTTCTTTAGTAGCCTCAAAGCTCATATGTCTCTGCTACTAATTCTGTTTGATATTTTCATTGTTAAATAAAGAACCTTAGCAATAAGGAAAACACTTTGAACAGAAAGGAAACAGATTGGTTCTTCAGTTGCCCAGTGGGATGAAAAATTTCCTGTTCAATTTAGCCCATGAACTGTTTTCACCACAAGAGAAAGCGTACTGCAGCGTGATCTATGTCAAGACTGCAATCAGCAATTTCTACTTCCCCTTTTCTTTTTAATGGATGTAGAGAAACAATACTCAAATGCTTGACAAAATGCATTAAGAAGAGCAAACCAATTGAAACATTGATCAACATATTCGGGTGTATAGATATTTGCAAATTTTTGTTTTTGTTTTTTAAAAAGACATACAAAAGTAAAACAAATTTAAGGTTACAGCAAATAAGGATTTAAAGAATGACATTTTTAATGTACATACATAATAAAGCATTTTAAGTTCAATGGGGCTTTTAGGATGGTGATGTTAAGCTGGGGGAATAAAACAAAAACAGGGAATTGCTTATGTCAAAGCAACAGTGGGAGAAAAAAAACACACCCCAACTAAGAGCTTTCCATGATATAATGGTTGCAGTGGAACTGAAGACATGCAATCCACCTTCAACTATAGCAGGGGTGTCAAACTCGCAATGTCACGTGACGTGTCGTGATGTATCACGACTTTTTTTGCCATTGCCGGAATGTGGTGGGCGCAGTTATGCTATGATGCATCCGGCCCATGGGCCGGCAGTTTGACACCCCTGAACTATAGAATTACCTGATTTGAATATTTGTACTTTAGCTTACAATACTTTCAGGATTATGATGGAAAAAATAATGAAGGAGAAAGAATTATGTGTGCTGGTCTGAGGACCTACAGAAACTATCAGTGTCATGATTCAGTAAATAAATCTAACCAAGAGAGCTTAAAGTCCTAATAGGTCCAGAGATCAGATTTCTATTTGCAGATGTCCTACAGCAATGGTCCCTAATCTTTCTGGCTTGGCAGCCTGGCGGGGGGGGGAAGAGGCAATAGCTCTGTGTGAGCAGCAGGTACATGCTCACCTGCCGCTTGCACCTGCTCCTCATGCAAGTAGACCTGCGCCACCCGTGTGCTCACCCACCATTTGCATAGCCCGGTTCTGAATGGGCCACTGCGTGGTAGTGGGCTGCAGTCTGGGGATTAGGGCCCCCTGTCCTACAGGACACATTGTAGACTTTTCTTTTTCTCTTCTGGTCACTTCCTTGAAAATATTAAAAACATTGGGAAATTTCAAAGCCACATGTAGGAACATGGAGGCCAATGTCAAGAGTGATTTGCTCTTTCGCCTAGTTTCTTCTTCGCTCTCAACTTGATAACAATCGGGAGGGGTGTGGTTGTAATATCTGGGGTGAGAATGGAATGCCAAGACTCTGTCTGCAGACCGTGAGACCCTGCTTCCCCCTTCAAGGCCATGTGGCGCAGGTGTTTGAACGATCCAGGCTGTTCCCATAACAAAAGGAGCATCATTGATTGGGCAACATAATGGACTGAGGGGAGGGACCAAAGGGGAATTCAAGTTTAACTATGTGGATTTTGAGTGGGAAATCCAGAGCTGATGTTGCTTCTTTTGTGCCAATGTAGCATGTTCGATAGAAGTGTTACTTTTGGGAAGAACAATGTCCCAGAAGTTCCTTTCTTGGATTCGCTAGCTGGACACTTGACAGGCAAACTCTCTCCATTGGAAGCATTTCTTCCAATAGACGAAATATTTATTAGTGCCACTGGCCAGTAGTATAAAAGCATAAAAATAGAAATAAACTGCAGACAATCATTCCAGCAATTCCAGCAAATTTAGTAGCCCGTCTTCGTGGGTATCTATTTCTCAGCTAATAAAATCATATTTTGTTGTTCCTTACTTGCTATTTGACAAAAGTCGTAATATTTAATGCTACTGAATCATTCATATCTGGAAAAGAGAGTTTACATAAAATTTATATGATTTTCCTCGGTAACCCTTTAGGAGTGGTAAATAATGAGAGAGGTTGCCTTTACATAAATTGCTTTATAGTAACAATATATGGGCAACATTTATTATAAAAATGTGTTCTTCAACTAGGACTGGGTAAATCTGTCAGTTTTACTGTGTTCTATTTTTTTTTAAAGTCTAAATTCTATTTTTGTTTTGGAAGAGACTGGCCACTAAGAAATCAGGCTGATTTCTTACTGATGTCATCTCTAAAATTTTGGGTAATCTGTATCTATCACTTGGGGACTCATTTCTTTCTTCTAGAAGATTTAATAAAACCTTGGCTTTTTCTGCTCTCTACTGTTTCCCATTCTTATAGAGACTATATGTCATTATGGGTGTTCTCTGACCTACAACCACAATTGAGCACAAAATGTCTGTTGCCAAGTGAGACACTTGTTGAGTTTTGCCCCATTTTATGACCTTTCTTGCTACCATTGTTAACACCACAGTTGCTAAATTAATAACACAGTTGTTAAGTGAATTCGGCTTTCCCCTTGACTTGCTTGTCAGAAGGTCGCAAAAGGGGATCATGTGACCCTGGGACACTGCAACCGTCATAAATATGAACCAGTTGCCAAGTGTCTGAATTTTGATCACGTGACCGTGGGGATGCTGCAATGGTTGTCAGTGTGAAAAACGGTCATAAGTCACTTTTTTCAATGCTGTTGTAACTCCGAACGGTCACTAAAGGAACTGCTGTAAGTTAAGGACTTGCCTGTAATAAACTACCATGTTTTAATTGGCCCTCAAAGGGAAGGAGGTGTTAAGCTTCCTTCACTGGATTTCCAAGAAGAACCATACATTGATGTTTCATTTGAATTCCTGGACTGAACAGAGATTTCAACTTGATGGCCTAGTTGGCTCCTTCTAACTGTATTGAGTGGATTTAGGTCTAGTGCATGAAAACATTGGAATGCCAGCATCATTGCTAGCATCAACAGTGTTTTCTTCCATTGGTTCCAGTTGCAAAGAGTTGAAACCACCACCTCCACCTCCACCTCCACCTCCACCTCCTCCTCCTCCTCCTCCTCCTCCTCCTCCTCCTCCTCCATTTCCTATCTATTCTCATGGGGCAAAAGCTAGGTGAGACCAAGAGAAAATGACTAAAACTGCCTTTAGTTTGTAGAATTGCACCTGACAAGAAGGGATGGGGTTCTTTGGACTTCTGCACAATAGTACAGGTTGAATGGTGTCTCTCAGACACAATGCTATATAAAGGATTTTTTCTGAAAGGCTTTCTTCATATCTCTAGCTTCTCTACTCCCACTCCCATTTCTTTTCCTGTTCGGCACCCAATTCTTTATCCTTTGATGGATTCTACAAAAAACTTCAAGGGTATAAAAGGAAGACAAAAGGACATTTTGCTTCAGAGACCATTCTTCATCTTTTGTTAGATCATAAAAGCACATTATTATTATTATTTTTTTAAAAAAAAACCCTATCCAACTGAGCCCATGTATTCAATACCAGGGCTCTAAGAGCTTTGTAAGAGATGCATTTGACACTATTTATGTGTCAGCATTGTTGTTGTCGTTGTTTTTTAAAATTAGAATCATACAAAGGGCTGTGGACTGTTTGTTATTATTTTTAAGCTTCCCCATACATATAATCTGAAGCTTCTAAGAGTCAAAATGTAAACTTGTAACTTTTCTGAGGTTGTCATAACTTTGACTCAGTGTTAAAGGAATGGTCATATGTCCAGGATTATCTGTACACCTGCTCATAATCTTTCAATTTTACTCCCTTCTGCATGAAAGCAAAAAAAACAGGGTTTTTAGAAAGATCCTTAGTGGGATATTCATTCTTATAGACTTGCAATTATTATTATACAGTTACAACTATCCTCATAATATTTCTATTCATTCTGGTTTGAGGTCTAATTGTAACTTTTGTGAAGCCAGACATAAAGTCAATCAATCAATTAAAATCATCGGCTTTTTTCCCTTTCCCCTTAGGCCAAAAAATTATTTTGACACAATTAGGACAGAGACCCGATTGATGGTAGCTAACAAGTAATTGTTAGAACTTCTTGTGGGTGTAAACACCCACTCTTCCATTGGACTACAGATTTTCTCTATGGAACTCCCCCCCCATAGACCCAGGATAGTTTCAAGCTAAACCACTCTCAGGAGTAAAGATTTATTTATTTTATTTAGCGTATCGCATCTGCAGAGCTCATGCAATCACTGATATTCAAATTTAGTTTAAATAAAGCATCAGCAAATTAGATAGATAGATAGATAGATAGATAGATAGATAGATAGATAGATAGATAGATAGATAGATAGATAGATAGATAGATAGATAGATAGAAATATGATTGATAGTATGTAGGCAATATATTATAGGGCACAATATATTAAATTAAGATTAAGCCATAATAAAATCACCCTAATATGGACCCATAGAATTGCAATGGGATAGTTATAATTTAATATCTAAGGAAGCTAACCATCTAACTGCTTCTGGTATGGCTGCAATAAGCTCATCCCAGGTGCCTTGGAATTTCCCGAGGAGACATTCTTGAATTATACTGTATGTGTTGTAGTTTGTTCCAGTGAACCACAGTCACATTGGGGGACTCTCGGCCATTCCCCACTTAAAGAGCTTTGCCTTAGTTCTGGCATGGCCTGCCCTGATTCTATTCAAGTGGCTCCATATTTGGGATTTGTTGGATTTGTGTAATCTGTAGGTAGGGAGACCCGTGTTCAAATCCACTTCATTCAGAGAAGTTTGCAAGTAGTATTTTTGAGCCTTTCACTGTTAACCCAATCTACTCCGCTGATAAACCCTGAGCTTTTGTATAAAAGGTAGGAGATAAACCTAACAAATAAATAAACAGAGGTGAAATGCATTCCTTCAGGGCATTAGATACAGCACCATCTCAAACTGTTTATTCCTCAGCCTTATCTGACATTCTCTTTGGCAATAATCAAACACTGCATCTGTGCTAGCCATGTAAGAGTTGATAAATGAGATGAGTCACATTTCCAGTGCCTCGATTTAATGAGGAAAATGGATCACCACCCTTGACTTATTTGCTTCTCCCCCCCTTCCCCCCCCCCATACTGTATATATGGACACAGGCTATGCTTAATTCACACACCAGCTCCAAATACTTTTGCAATAGGTGGAAATAGCAGTTTCCCTATTGCAGGAGTGTAAAGCCTTCATAGGGGGGCTTTATATGATTCATATATTCCTGAGGGTACACAAGAACAAAATCAAATTAAAAGATGGACGAAGGAGACCATTAAAGGAGGATATGGACGAAGAATCTAACCTATCTTATATTACTTGAAGGATGTTGAGTAGCTTGAGAGTTGGAGCGCCTAAATGTAACAACAATATGCTCAAATGGAGGCTCTTAGTGGATAACAACATGCTATGTGAATGTGGAGAAACACAAAGCTCAGCCCATCTGCTGCTATGTTGGCTACTACCAGAAATATGGACTGATAATGACTTATTTTTGGCCAATGACAAAACCAAGAAGGTGGCTTTTTTCTGGCAGTTTAAAGTTTGATCTAGACATGGAAGAAGAAGAATTCACACATGAGGCAAAATAAAATTGCAACTTGATTTTAGTGGTATTTGATAAAGCTATCTGTATCCTATATATTGCCCATACAGGGTTAATTTTAATTCCCTTTGAACAAGGCGTATCTACAGTTTATCTACAGAAATCGCTCACAGATCTATATTTTTCAAAGCAATTAATACATGTTTTAATCAATAAAAAAGCTGAAAAGATCAGAGGACTGTTTCTTATGGCTTACTTTACTAGTGGAAAAAATATATATAGATGCAGAAAATGAACCGTAGGCCTTCTTCAAGGGGCTAAAAGATCTAACTAAGCAGAACAGATAGGGAGAGTACTGTCCATCTTCTCTGACTTTCTCATACTGGAAAGTTGGAACTGAAATTGCAACTGCATGTTCTGAAACATTTTGCTAATGGTGTGAAAAATGAGAACTGGTGAGAGAGTTGCAAGACCAAAAATAAATAGGCTAAAATCAGTATCCCATTATAATAACCGAAAAAGCAGAAAGGAAGGTGCTGGAATCCAGCATAAAGCAAGCTTAGATTTTGAACTTGGCAGTTACTGAAGTTTCTCAATCATTGTAGTAAACTTTCTTAAGAGACATCTGTGTCCTTGAATCCAGATCCAATATAAGCCAAGAGAAGTCAAATGATTGAATTCAGTTGAAGAGAAGTATTTTTTTTTTCTAGAAGCATAGCCAATAATTTGTAGTTAGTTGTAGTTCACTTCTCAGTATTTATAGGACAGCAATTATCATGGGTTAAGTGAAATGAAGCTGTTGTCGATGGACCATGTGGGGCATTTGATTTTAAAGTCATAGCAGAAGATTCACAATGCACTGGACAAGACCTTCAGCTATTTCCATTATGGAAGATTTAACCTCTAGTTCTTCCCACACTGTGATTTCCCATGTGTCCTTGATTCTTGGCATGCTGAGATCTATAAGATATTTAAAAGGTGAAAGCACCACTTAGAGTACCTTAAAAATGACCATTTTGCCACCTTACATTGTTCTAAAGATTCACACACTCTCTTCTCTTCCCTGTGGGCAAACCTTGAGGGCTTGCTCACTCTAGGGGAGATCTGTGGATCATAGAAGGGTTGATGGAGAGCTAGGTCTTTTTCTCCCCCCCCCTAAAGTCTGGTAGTTGAAACTTAATATTTGGGGATGGGGGGGGGGTAAACTGCAGAAATTATTGGAAGCCTCCTTGGGAAAAAGAAATCAAGAGAAATCCTTTATGAAGTCCAATTAATCTCAACAATCTCAGCTATTGACTTCCCTTTGCCTTTTATCAATTTGAACTCCTTGTTTCAGAATAACTCATTGCAGGTAATAGACTGAAATAATGAAGTCCTACAAGGTTATAATTGACATTATTTCTTAAAACACATCCACCAGAAGTTATTGGCTTAATAATGATTTTCCAGATACTGCAGATAATCTGGTGATGTTCAGCACAGTCCAGGAGAAGACAGGAGAGGGAGCCAAATCTAAGCTGTTGAATCCAAAACTCTCCTGTTTCAAAAGTCATATTTAACCTGAGTTTAGGTTGGGGTTCTCCCAAATGGTCAATATTGACCACTAAGGTTGACTGGACTAACCAAGATGATATCATTGCTATTATTAACTAGTACAATTAGTTAAAGTATTATTTTTTAATCTCAAGGGAAAACAACTTCTATGCCAAGATCAATAAAAAATTCATTTGGTTTCCTGAATCTAAAAGATCTAAAAAAACCAAGTGTACAATGGGACTATTGAATACTGAACTAACTATGATGGAGATTGACTTGCAGTTTGGTTCCATTGATTCTGATTTTCTGTCAAGAATCTTCCATTTTGACAGTATAACTGAAGTAGCCTTTAGGTAAATTGGATATCACAACAAGGAATAGGCTAAATAATTAGTTATGAAAGAAAGCCTTCAACAAGCTTGTGTACCAGCTATTGGAATGTCAGGAATATTTCTAGCACACCAAAAGTACTGCAAGAATGGGGATTTTTACTACAATTTGCCAATCCAAGTTCAGTAATGACCAGAAGCCTTCTTGTAAATCCCCTCAAAACTTGATTTCTCCCAGTTCTGAATTTTTTTTATGCTTTTTGGCCTTTAATGTCTCCTCCATGAAATGCTCTGGCCCAAGAGAAAGAGCTGTTTTGTAAGCCTGAATGGCATTTAATCACTTTCCCCTTTCCATTCCGGAGAGGTACATGGATTTAATGAATAAAATCTCATTTTCAGCTTTCAATCTATTTTGCAGAATATTGAACGGAGCATTCGGAATTTATTACATAGGTTTAAAACAGTGTTCTGCAAACCCAACCCCATTTCCATATTCACAGGGAACCAAGGCTGCCAATTTCAAATTAGCTACAAATTCAGATTGTTTGCATTAGGTGAAGCAGGTGGTCAGGCCTTTAATTAATCCATCTACTGTTCTCCTAACTGGAAAAAGGCCAGCCATTTTGAGAGAAGCTGTGAACAAAGTTAATGCTGGCAAATGTCAAACAGCAGAACTGGTGAATGCTTATATTTCAGGAGTCTCTCTGTGAGCTTTACAATGTCATTTGGCTGAAGGTGAAAATCCAGACTTATTACTAAAAATCGGCAAAACTAGGATACTGCTGAAACATTTTTGCCATTTGGGACCAGTTTACATAAAAAACACAACAACCAATGTGGTGTTTAAGAGCCCTGGTGGCACAATGGTTAGAATGCAGTATTGTAAGCAACCTCTGCCCACAGCCTGGAGTTTGATCCTGACTGCTTGAGGTTGACTCAGCGTTCCGTCCTTCCAAGATTGGTAAAATCAGGACCCAGATTGTTAGAGGCAATATGCAAATAATGCTTATATTATAGACCACTCAGAGAATGCTGTAAAGCAGGGGTCCCCAACTCCCAGTCCGTGGACCGGTACCGGGCCATGGCATGAACTGGTCTGCACAAACAAGCAAAACCCATCTGCGGGATGCAAGCAGCACGTGAAACCACATGCCCTCCGGTCCGCAGAAAAACCTCTCTCCACGTAACTGGTCTCTGGTGCTCAAAAGGTTGGAGACCTCTGATGGGGCAGGATATAAGTCTAAATGCTAGGGCTGTTATGGAGCCCCGATATTCCTACAAAATTTCCTTTGGTGCCCACTATACTTCTTTTGCCAATTGACTCCTTAAAACAGGGATGTCAAACTCGCAAGATCACATGATGTGTCGCGACGTATCGCAACTTTTTTTCCATTGCCAGCAATGGGATGGGCGCGGTTTTGCCATGACACATCCGGCCTGCGGGCCAGCAGTTTGACACCCCTGCCTTAAAAGAACATGATGCTATTGTGCAACAAGGCAATTAGTTACTGTATAAGAATCCAATTGAGAAGATTAGAACATAAGAAATGGAATGTAGCCACCCCAAATGGAGCCTTAGGCTTAAAGTCTACATTTTTACCCTCTCCTCATACACAAAGGAAGCTGAGATGATACAAAAAAAATCTGAAGGAGAATTAGAGGGAGTAGGTTGGAGATATCTCATAAATTTATCTTCCATTAACTGATCATCCTCACCCTACTATGCCCTTGAGGCAGTTAAATTATGACACCACCTACAACATGTTTACAATTCTCATCATCCATCACTATCAACCATGCTGGCTAAATCTTTTGGAAGTATGCAATCATTAGTTGTCTATAGAGATTCTTAGTCATCCAGGACATAGTTGTCCCAAAGGTACTTTTTGAGGAGGCAACTGGACTTTCTTTTTTTCTTTTGAAGACGTTTTCACTTCTCATCCAAGAGCTTCTTCAGCTCTGACTCCCCACCATCCAGTCAGAGTTAAAGAAGCTTCTTGGATGAGAAGTGAAAAGTCTTCAAAGAAAAAAAAGAAAGTCCAGTTGCCTCGTGAAAAAGCATCTTTGGGACATCCATTAGTTGGATGTAGAGTTAGTTGAACAATCATGTAGATTGTACATCAGTGGTTTTGCATCAACCTAGAAGGAAGCATGATGTGATGTCCCCAGGGCTCCATTGGAAGCCTTCATTGTGCAATGTATTACAATTGTCTTGGATGAAAGAATAAAAGATATGATTGCAAAAATCTGAAGATGGCAGAAGGATAGACAGGATAGCAAACAACCTATAGGACATTATAGGTTGACTGTCAACAAATACAAAATCCTGTTTGAATAGGAAAAGTCAAAGATATAGTAAAGAATGGCAGATGGAGAATACCATATTGGCAGAAATATAATTGAAAAAGGAACTGAGTGTCTTGATGGATCACAGGTCGAACATGAGCTAATACTTTGCTGTAGGTATACATTAGTAACTATACTTTAATCTGCATTGATTAAGTCAGATCAGGATACTGATGAACCGAAAAATATCCAGAGGAGAGCAAACAAGAATATAAACAACTTAAAAAGGGGAAATACGTTTTTTAAAAAATCCATCTGAAGGAATGCCACCTAGATAATAGTACAAATTGTTCAATATTATTCCAAATGATAATTGGTTTAAAATATAAGGAGATGGATGTTGGCTGGATATCAGGAAAGAAATGGCTTTAACAATCAAATAGGTTGACTCTGACAGTAATGGACTTTTGCTTGAGCAGAGGCTGGATGACCTTTGATAGTGAAGTAATGGATTCCTGCATTGGGTAGGAGATTGAATTAGATTATCTTCAAGGTCCCTTCCGTCTGTCTTAGTCTATGATTCTATTAAGGAAGAAATGCATCCCAACATCCCAATAAGGGAGAATCTTATGCAGAGAAAAAATGCTTTACATCTATAATTAAAGCAAATACACATATAAATACAGAATTCAAATCTGCATCCTGAATTCAAATACAAGGTCCTTTCTAACCTTTATATTCTATGATTCTCTGAGGTTGGCATTCATACTGGGCATATAAATTTAATAAATAACTGAAGGCCAAACTTTCCTCACCCTTTCCTATGACCATGGCAGCTGAAATCCAGACATTATTGAACAGTAGCTTTCCTTTCAAAATTTTAACCTTAAGGGATTACACCCAGGGTTTATTATAGATCCGTAAGAATATTCCAACATATTCTCACTTTTGTTCCTGGCCATGTACTTTGTCAAAGTCTGACTGATGCAACCGTGTGAGCTACTGTGTTATTTTACATTTTACTTTACATTTCCACACTGCAGGTGAAACTTACTAACCATTTGGCATCTGTGCCTACTGTTTATCTTTTCTTCAAAGCATCATTGATGAAACTTCAAGGAATTCCCCAAAGGTTCAAAAGTGATGATCTACAGAAGAGTTTGATCAGCTCAGCTATCAGACTGCTATTATTCCTGCATAGCAAACAGCCAAACAACTTACACTTTATCGCTACGTTATTCTCTATAATCCAAAGTTTCAGAAAAACTTTCCTTTGCCCTTTCATGTTAGTGAACTTGTTGATCTAATCATAGTCTTATTTACACTGTTCCAATATCAAATGGAGGAATCCAAGTCATCTCTGTGTTGCATGCAAATAATTTTCGTAGTAGCAATTTGAGTATTCTTCAAGCACACACGCTCACACTAAAATGCAAATGTGAAAAGAAATCCTATTAATTTTAGTTTTGGAGAGAAGCTACTATCATTAACTCTCTCTCTGAAAACTTATGAAGTGAAAAGACTTTCTTGTTGGCTTTATACTAAAAACAGAGATAATTAATGATGGGGTTGGCAGAGTGAGAGGAAAGAGCTGCACTCGGATTCACTTCCTTCTTTTTCTCAGTTCTTCTGAAATGTTTGTCTTTGCCACTAATTTAGGTCTTTGATAGCGCGGCTGTCATTGTTTATTTATTTATTTACAAAGGTAGTCTGGGCAGAGGGCAAGTGAGAAGAGGTAATGAATTAATGATGGATGGAAATGTGTCACTGATTTCCTTTCTGATATGAAATGCTTTTGTTGAAATACTGTGAGCTATCAATTGAAGTATAATAAGGAATGCATTGACAGAGCACCAGCAATGATTTAAAGGCCATTTGGTGAATGACAAGGCATGAATGCATAATTCTGTATTTCATCTTACTTTGACAAATTAGTTGGTTCAACACTGTACAACTGTAAGGTTACAATTTTAATAATTTTGCCTCTTTCATGTTAGGTGAAAAAAACAGATTTTCCTTTCAATTGAATTGGCTGGAATAATATTTTCAGAGTTTTTAACTTTAGACTTTAAAAAAGAACTTTGATATTTCAACACAATTGCTAAAGTTTTAGCAACACTAACGACTACTATGAAAAGCAAAAACATAGCTAGAGGACTCAAATACCTTGAAACCTGAAAGATGAGGTTAAATGAAGCTTCCCGTTTAACCTCATCTTTTCTCTGAATCTGTCTTTGTTAAGGATGAAATAATTCATTGAGAGATGACTTCCAATGCTAACACATACTCTAGTCAGAGTGTTAGTGATGCTGCTTTCCCAACTACAGAGGATTTCAGAATATTAAGACCTATCAGGAACATAAGAATGTGAAACTTGCGTTATATCATTCCATTCAACCATTTGGCTTAACACTAACTGGAGCGCCGTGGCTCATGAGGTTAGAACACTGGGCTGACAATTAGCAGCCTTGTGTTTGAGACTCATTGCTGCCACAGGGTGGGGTGGGCTCCCATCACAAGCTCCAGGTCCTGCCAATCCAGCAGTTTGAAAGCTGGCAAGTAGAAAAATGGGTACCACTTTGGTGGGCAACTTCACGGTGACACAAAAGGAGCCCCCACTTGGGTGTTCCCTGGCCAACGGTGATGTCACAGGCAAATCCTTTCACCACAGAAGCACTTTGGTGCTTACGACATAGAAGCATTAGTATCAGAACATTTATTGGCAGTGACTCCATGGGATTCGAGGAACATTTTTTTCCTAGTCTTCAAATCAGATATCTTCTGCATGGAAAGCAGTAATTCAACCACAGAATTATGGCTCCCCCAAATAGTTTGTGTAACTAAGCATAGGGTCACAAGGAGCCGTCCTCTCTTTTTTATAATAAACCACACAGAGCATGGTTTACTTTTTGTGTAGTTAATCTGGATTAGAAGAACTGCAATATTTTATAGAAGAGCAAAATCCCATTAGATGTTTGCATTCTTGTTGAGGTCACATGAGACTTTCCACAAAGTGATATTGCTAGGTATATAAAAAAATGTTTTGTTTTGGTGATGACCAAAAAAGCCTCTTGGAGGTGTTTTTGTTCCCCAGGATATTTCATTGCCCCCTCTCACTTGCTAGATATGGGGGACATGAAGGGGACCCTTCTGAAGATCGTATTACTTTTGGCAATTGGGCATTCCCAGGGCAATAGTGTTTTCACCGGCAAATCCCTTCAATCCAGAAGGACTCCTTGGTTAGCTTTGTAGATGCTTCTGATACAAATATAGACAGACCTGCTAGATATAGAGCACCTAATTTCTAATACTTTGGCTGAGTGACTTGAGATAGAGCTGCTGGATCAGAGCCGCCAAAACTCTACATTAGATGTTAAGAATTATACCTTTGTATGTCTCCTTGCCCTACATAGCCTCATCTGAGTCATTACTGTGTGTTGACATTGTTCCAATATCTAACAATAGCAGACATTATCCATTATGGGTTGCAGAAATGGTAGCATCCAAAATCAGCCATCTTTCTATTTATCTTTCTGCTGCATGGATCCTAGGGGAAATTATGTGGGGAAAAAATGAAACAAAAAACCTTCTCTTTCCTATCAGATGGTACCAGACAAGAAAAATTGTAAAGATAAATTGAAGGCAAGAAAAGGGTAACTTTCCACCTGCTATGGGTCAATGATCCAGGCTTAAATCTCATTTATACTGGATGATTTTTGCATGATAAATTACTAAGAGGAAGAAGCAGAAGACATAATAATCTGGACATTCTGATTGAAAAGGATTCCTCTCAGTCAAAGAGGGAACCCCGAGACCCATCTTACATACAAAGACAGATTTTATCTTTAAGTCTAGGAATGTTAGAATTATCAGCCAATCCATTCTACATTCCAGCCTCTAATGGGTTGGTAAACCATTAACATCATTTAAAAGGGAGAAAAATATGTCAGGTTAAAACGCAAAATAACTATGTTAGTTAGCAAGTACAACAATACTACACAGTCCATGATGTCAGTACTACAAAGTCCATGTTGTGTGGCCTTCAGGTGGTAAAGCAAAGAAACAACGACAACAAAAAAAGCCAATGCAATCCTAGGCTGCATTAACAGAGGTTCACACAAAGTTCACACAAAGCATTAATGCCACTTTATAATGGCATTATAAGAGGACACTTGGAATACTGCATCCAGTTTTGGTCATCATGTTATAAAAAAGATGTTGAGACTCTTGAAGAGTGTAGAGAAGAGCAACAAAATGATCAGAGGACTGGAGGCTGAAACATAGGAAGAAAGGTTGCAGGAATTGGGTATGTCTAGTTTAATGAAAAGAAGGACCAGGGGTGACATGATAGCACTGTTCCAATATTTGAGGGGCTGCCACAAGGAAGAGGGGGTCAACTTATTCTCCAAAGCACCTCAAGGTAGGACAAGAAGCAATGGATGGAAACTAATCAAGGAAAGAAGCAATCTAGAACTAATTTCCTAACAGAACAATCAGTGGAACAACTTGCCTCCTGAAGTTGTGGGTCTTCCATCACTGGAGATTTTTAAGAGGATATTGGGCAGCCATTTGTCTGAAATGGTATAGGGTTTCCTGCCTGAGCTGAGCAGGAGGGTTGGACTAGAAGACCTCCAAGGTCCCTTCCAACTTTGTTATTCTGTTATGCTGAAACCTGCTTTACAGCTGAAATGAGGGTGTTCATGATTTCCTTGACTGCCATTATAGATGGATGAGTAAACAAATTCTCCATCAGCTACAACTTAGGCACAAAACTAGTGAGGATGACCTCAGGATCTTAATCAGTCTATTGTGAGTCCAACTGACTTTAAAACTACACAGATTCAGAATGAAAGACTGTAAGCTGGGCTAACATAATCAACTTATCCAGTTCCAGTTAATAATCTTGTAGCCTATCCTTGATTAATCTATTTTTTCTGAACTGTTTTATCATTTAAAAAGTGATCCTTGTTTCCATCTTATCTTCAATTTAATAGCTATATTTGTGAGCATATTGTTGGAAAAAATCTTCCTTTAATGGCCTATGTACTTTGATATACGTTACGCACATACAACCCCACACCCCATTAAGCCAATAGGTTGCCGACAGTGCGATCACAATAAAAATTAATTATCCAGAAAAGCAGGGAAGATTCTATTTTTGTCTCATTTTTCATAAATGACATTACTTAATGAAGTGGCTAAGTGATTAATTAGGAAAAAAATATTTTTATAGGAATTAATCTTTGGGAGAAAACACATTAAATCCATTCGATGTCATGATTTACTTCATTGACAATCTTTCTTTTGTTCACGTGGGAGAAAAATTGAACGGTTATCTGTGTAAATATGATCAGCAAGGCTCAATACATTTCTTTGGGAGAAAGCCTGGTTACAGGCAAACCCCACACAAATGTACCGGAAAAGCCACAGCCGAATTTTGAGCATCCTTTGCCTTTTCTCTAATTTGCTGGAGGTTTTTTTTGTAATATCTTGCAACATCTTCCCCCCTTGTGTTTCATTGTCTGTCTTTGAGAGTATTATTGCCTTTAAGCTTACAGTTTATGAGTTAGCACCACGACTCACATTGTCTGTCTGTCTGTCTGTCTGTCTGTCTGTCTGTCTGTTTATTTATTTATTTATTTATTTATTTATTTATTTATTTATTTATTTATTTATTTATTTATTTATTTATTTATCCTTAGGCCACATCGAAATGCAAAGTTCCAGAAACAAATTATTACTAAAATTTGATAAAAGCAATTTAAAATGGAATTAGATAAAATACAATTTAAAATGAAACACGCAACTCACATTGCAATAACCTGGGGATTTTTTTGGGGGGTTCTTTCCTGTATTAAGATACTGTATAGGTAAACGAACCACTCAGATTTTCTTCCCTGGTTCATTGAAAAGTCCCTGAATTAAATCTCAAACACATAGCATGATTTTTTTTTAAAAAAAAAAACTGAGTAGAGGTAGTCCACAATTTGCAACAGTTCATTTAGTGACTGTACAAAGTTACAACATCACTGGAGAAAAAAAGTGACTTATGACCATTTTTCACGCTTACGACCATTGCAAGCATCCCCATGGTCATGGGATCAAATTGGCACAGTTGGCAACTGGTTCATATTGATGAGGGTTGCGGTGTCCCAGGGTCATGCGACCATTTTTGGGTGACCTTCTGACAGGCAAAGTCAGTGGGGAAGCCAGCAGTGATGCACTGATTGGCTTTGACAAGAAGGGTCGTAAAATAGAGCAAAATTCACTTAACTGTCTTGCTTAGCAACAAAAAGTTTGGGTTCACTTGTGGTCGTAAGTCAAGGACTACCTGTACCTTTAGCCATTTCAGATAGCATTAAAAAAGAAATTAAAAGAGAGACGGACTTTGGCCCATACGTGTGTTCTTCATATACATCCATTAAACATAGAGAGAAGACTTCACCAAAGAATTCCTTCCTTGGAGCCTTGATAAACCAGGAAATGTAGAGAGAGAAGCTACAGAGAGATGTGTAACAGTCAAAAGAAGAACAAAACAACTTTCTTTCATCTTGCAGTGTTACAGGAGTTCCAGAAAGTACACATACACTGAAGTAGCCTAATTAAAAAAAAGTTTCTTTCACAAAAAAAATGTTATTTCAGGAAATTGGAGGATTTTGGCATCATGTGAGTCAGAGTTATAGCAATAAACCTGTAACATAGTCATTTTAAAACTAGATTCTTAATATAGAGGCACATCAGATAATTTTTAAGGCATCATTCAATCCTAATCAGCAAATGTCTCTTGAAAGCTACCAGAATATATACCTATGCATTTATTCATGTATGTATGTATATTAATCTTAATAAAAACGTTCAATTTTACAAGCCATAATTTTTTACAAGCCTTTTTTTCTAAGAAATACAGCAGAAGAAATCTTTCCCTATTTATAAAAAAATGGTTCGGGTCCCATCTTATCAGCTGTTTATTTTCCAATCAACAAAACTTTCCCACCGGAGGATTTCTTAATTCAATCTTTATTGTGGCCACAGACCGGCACTTAAAATTAATTTTAAAGACTTTGTGCACCGTTTTATAAATTTTTAGGCAACCCATGGGAAATATTCTTTCAAGTCTATTTAGCTCCTTAATTTTTCAAAAATCAACATTTTAGTCCCCCCTTTTTTGCTATTTTCCAAAAATTTAAGCTTCTCTTGTTAATCCTTAAACTTACTCAGAGCTTCTTTCATTTGTAAAAGGAAATACCCCAGCATAGTATAACTTGTCTTTCATAAAGTTCTTAACTCCAAAGAAGTTTGTAATAAAAACTTCCTAAAGTAATTAAGAGAGGAAATAGGCAAATTCAATGATTCTTTGAAAGGTGTTGAGTGTGGCTTAGGTAAGCTTTTGACCTCCAGACCTCTTAAACTTGCTGGAAAATATTTGTGGGAAGAGTCTGTATGGAGCCAAACAGTGGCAATTCTTGTCTTCTCCTTAATCCAGAGAGGAGTTTTGATCCTTCACTGGCTATTACTTAGGCCACATTCATTGGCTCGGTAAAAAGGAGAGTCATGCTCAATCCACCACTCTGCCTCTGAAGCCCAAATTGAACAATGTCTTGATTTAATGTTTATGGAGATTCTCAATTATCCAAATCATGGTTGTCCCAAAGGTGCTTTTTCCAAAAGGCAATTGGACTTTCTTGTTTTTCCCCCCTATGAAAACGTTTCGCTTCTCATCCAAGAAGCTGAAGAAGGTTCTTGAATGAGAAATGAAATGTTTTCAAGGAACCCCCCCCCCCAAAGAAAGTGCAGTTGCCTCTTGATTGGATCAACTGAGGTTTTTTAAATAAATGTATATAAAGTGTTTAAAAATAACTTGCACGCCATATGTCAACCTCAGACAAGAAGTTTAAACATTAAAGAAAAAAAATGGGACAGTGAAGAACATTGTGACTGAAGTTTAAACAAATCTGGATGAAGATCTAATGCTAACTGAAAAGTGGCAGCAATTTGCAGTCATTTCAACTGGATCCTTGACACCAGTGAATGTATTGATGGGAACAAAAGCAAATAATTACTGTGCCCTATTTTTAGAAATAGAAAATCTAACTGCTCGTTTGTTCAGTCTTAGTGAGAATGACAGGTGGAAAATGTATTGCTGAGGATATCTTTTATTAGGCGGGAGATAATTTTAAATAGTTTGTACCTGATAAAGTATGAGGTTTTTTAAACTGAAAGTAAAGAAAAACCAGTGCTCATTCTATTAACTAATAGTGAGCTGTATTTTCAGAAAATAACAATAGCACTTAGACTGCTTCACAGTGCTTTACAGCCCTCTCTAAACGGTTTACAGAGTCAGCATATTGTCCCCAACAATCTGGGTCCTCATTTTATTGACCTTGGAAGGATGGAAGGCTGAGTCAACCTTGAGCCGGTGAGAACTGAACTGCTGAACTGCAGACAGCTGGCAGTCAGCAGAAGTAGCCTGCAGCATTGCATTCTAACCACTGCGCCACCACGGCTCTTTAGCTTTGAAAATAACCCTCTGACCTTCTGGAAACATGGGTCTTCTTTTAATATTAAAAAATAGTAAGCTTCCACTACAAACTCAATTCTGATAGTTTTCTATCAGGTCTTCTCTGACTTTGTTTCTCTGATCCAGATTCACAGAATCGGATCCTTCCTTCCTTCCTTCCTTTTATTTATTTATCAAACAATCAAACTCACATACAGTGACTCCAGGTAGCATGCAAAATTACAAACCCACAATTTAACCCCCCCAGCCCCCACTCCATGGCAGTAACAACAGAATAAGAGAAGCCTTGATTGACTCTGAATGGGGGTCCCCAAGCCCTCTGACAAAACCATATCTTCCAAGTCTTGTGGAAAAGAAACAATCTGGGGACAACCTTATCTCTGGGGAAAGATGTACTGGATGTACTTCCTTGATGATTGGGACTGGAAACATACCCTGCCTTCCTGCTCTAGTGGTCCAGGTAGATGTAATTGGGGGGAGGTAGTCCATCAAATAGAATAAGAATAAACAGAATAGAACAGAACAGAATAGAATAGAATTCTTTATTGCCCAAGTGTGATTGGACACACAAGGAATTTGTCTCAAATAACCTGGTCCCAAGCCATTTATCATTCCCTTTTTTCTTGCCACATTATATAACCATACCTACTCAGGCTTTATTGATTTTACTTAAATGACATTTTACCACAAATCTTGTAGAGTTGTTTTTCAATTTGAAATGCATATCTGTTTTACATCTCTCTCTCTCTCTCTCTCTCTCTCTCTTTCTCTCTCTCTCTCTCTCTCTCTCTCTCGTGGGTGGGAATCTGTAGATGGGGCATGAAAGAAAAAAAGTTTGTTTCTCATTTCTTGTAACTTCCTTATGTGAATTGAAGTGTTCAGAGATCAACTCGCAGCAAATTGCAGGAGCAAAATACTGTCCTTTCAATTGACATGCATTTCTTTATGCGCCACAGTTTTTAGCACAAATCCTGGTTATTTACTTTTGCAGAAACACAGGTCCATTGCAAACAGCTTCCTTTGCCTTGGGATAAAAGTGACAGTGTTGCCATTTGTCATACCTCTGCACAGGGGGCAGGGAGAGAATCCACAACTGTTAAAAATCAAATCTCATTCAATTGATTAAAAAAAGCAATGCAACTTAACCGGGCTTACAAGAGCGAAGAAAAGGTCTGGAAGTTCTCATAAGATGCATTAGGAATTCTTAGAGGGCAAGGTGGCCAAGGATTGTGTCTGAATGTAAATAATATGAATAAAAATAAAGCTTATACCTAAAAAACAATAATGCAGGGGGAAAAAACCCAATTCGCAATAGTGGTGAATATCTGTAGCTCAGGTGTAGGACAAGGGTGAAGTTTCGTTCTCTGAGCATGTGGGTTGGTTTCTGAACGTTTCATTACCAGGCTAGGTAACATCTTCAGCAGAGTTTAGGGCAGGGGGTCTTCAAACTCGGCCCTTTTATGACTCATGGACTTCAACTCCCAAAATTCCTCAGCCAGCGTGCCTGGCTGAGGAATTCTGGGAGTTGAAGTCCATGAGTCATAAAAGGGCCGAGTTTGAAGACCCCTGGTTTAGGGGATGTCAGTGATCTGTTTATAAGGGCTTCAGGTGTGAGTGTGTCAAGTGAGGGTCTTGTGATGGATCAGGTGTGAGTCATCAGTGAGAGGCTTATGATGGGTCTTGGGATGGAGAAATGAATTGGGAGAAAAACCCCAATTCATACAAATTAATGTGCAGCTGACTGGAAAGATTATATTTACCTCACAAAATTATTCCCTATAGTTGAAAAAACTGGTTCTTATTAGATGGAAAAATATATGCCTCCTTCACTGATATTATTTGAGTGTTGTTGGTCTCAGTAAAGATATGAAATATTTTTACCTAATTAAAAATAAAAAGAAGTATTATTCCCAGGAGCAATCTGTTGTCTTATGGTGCAATAGGGGAAAACTCGGTTTAGTGGCACTCCAAGAAGTGCTAAAATGTTTAGTACTTTTTAAAAACTGCTGTGTTTCTCCCCAAATATTAGCACTTATAGATTTTGGATTCTATATGCATATGGAACATTCTGTTGCTTACAGGTTCACAACCCAAGCTGAATATTTTTCCATCATTCTGAACAGAAATGAGTAATGATAAGACATCTTTATTGATTATCGTCCACTCATATTGGTCTCTTAAAGCAAATCCTTACCCTACTGATATTTTAAGTCACCCTGAGAAGATTGCTATTTGTGGCCCCTATCTGCCCACTTACTTACCAATTTAAAATAATAATAAAATATTTGAATGAAAAATAAAGTCCCATCTAGAAAGCCATAACATAGGAGCATCTTGTAGAATTGCCTATGAAAATCCATCCATTTCCTCTTCCTTCCTCAGTACTGGAATAATCTTAGGTTTATGGGACAAGTTAAAAAAACAAACAGTACTGAATGACTTCAGGAATATATATTTTGCCTGAGGAACAACAGGAAGATTATACATCTCAGTCTATGGTAAGAGTGCCAGTGTCAAGAAGTATGGAAGAAATGGCGCCTTGATCAAACAGAGAGACATGAAGTGAAGCTGGATAAACAAATAGAGGGATAAATGAAAGAGCTGTAAGTTATTGTGGATTCTTGTAGTTGACTAGAGTGGTTCAAGCCTACTTTTCTTAAAGCCTTTGTAACTGGCTTCTATTTAGCTCCACTTAGTTGTAGCTGAGATCTTGTCCAGTTTTGGATTTTTGTACTTCACTCTGCTTTTGACACTGAAAGCATTGCAGGCAACACTTCTTCCAATCATGTTAACTTAGCGTTAACAAACTTAGCGTTATCAAAAGTAATAAGACTTAGCGTTATCAAAAGTAATAATCACCGTCACTGCTATCTCTCCATTCTCAACTTCCAATATTCAAGAAGTCTACCATATCTGAGCTGCAGAAACCCATTTTGCCATTCCGTTCTTTGAGGAAGCTTCTTGTTTGTTATGTCTTCACTTCCTAGTCTAAGTTATAGCTTTAGAACGTCTTTGAACATCTCCCATCCAAGTAGGAATTAGGCTGTCCCTGTTTAGCTTCCTAGCAATTCTGTGAGATGTTCTCACCTTCCACTCCATTCTAAAAATATACAATTGTGGTGGCAATGAGGAAGACCATTGTATTTCAAGGTGTTTAGTGACATAGTTTGATTTCTCCTTCATATTAAGAAAAGTCTACAATTCAAGGATCATTCTGAGCTAACTTGCTTGCTTTTTTATTCTTTGTTTGCTGAATAAAGGAAAAGTGTGTTTGTGTGTCTTCACATAGTTGCAAAGGTTTTTTTATCTGTGAAAGTCTCAGACTTCAAGTCATGTGCAGCCCAGTTAAGGTGTTGCAATCTTGTGATCATAGATGCAGGACTAGGAAATAATGATGCCAGGTTTTAATAAAAACCCTAGTATTGGCCTTTAAATGGGGAGATTCTGAACAGAAATGAGCAGTGTATGGTGTGGAAATTGGCTGCCCTTGGGATATCTCTGTTGTTATTATTAAGGAGCTCCTGTCAGCTTATAAGAGATTTGTGTATTATCTTGCTTGGTATGTATGCTTTTTAAGTATGCTTTTTATGTTATGCGTTTAAATCTGTTTGCTTGAGTTAAGCCTTAATAATAAAGCCTAACATTGCTTTATTCACTGGTGTGCTTATTGTCTCTGGATCCAAAAGAACCAATTGTCTGGACACCTGATCCCTTCCCTGACACTTGGCAAAACAAAATCTTATTAGGGTGTGGATCATTATTGAAGCAATTCATTTTGTTCACCATTCCTGAATCAGTGGGCAACATCGGCTTATAGGAGTGAAAAACATCTGAAGAAATAGTTAAACTTTAGAACCTCCATCCCATTGAGAATAGACCAGACTCAGAGAATGCCAAATGCTGATTGTTGGGCAGGATATTGAAATTGAAAAATGAGACAAGGGAAAGACATAAAATGGAAGAGATTTCCAAAGAGAAGATGGAAGGAACCCTAACAACCATATTTTTGGCAAGTTCCACCAACATTTGCAAAGACAAATCAGGCAGAAAAAGTATATCAGACCTCTCCTAACAGGTTACGCGGAAGAGAGAGGATTCCACATAGTGATTCTGACTACCAGTAAAAGCTTCTCTGCTAGTATTATCCCTTATTTTCCCCTAATGAATGGTTGAAAAAAGAAGTCTCCAAGCACATGGAAACCTGTCACGTCAGCCATTTACTCATATTTACCAGGTTCATTCTGACCATTATTAATATTGTTGTAAGCCATTTCTTAATTGCTATGGAGTGTCTATTTTTACTCTGCTGTAATCCAGTACTGTCAAAAAGCCATAATGGGAATTTGGATTAATATGAGGGAAAATATTGACTCTATGTTGCCATCTCTAGATGGCTACAATTTGAAGTTCTCTGATTTGTGGAAAAACTATCTTGCAATATATTATTTTTCCATTTGTGTTTATTTATGCAGGGTGATGCATATATCTATTTCTTTTAGATCTCTAGCATAGCATACAGTCTTCTCAGAAATGAGATCTCTAGTTTGATAGGAAAGTTTTTCCTTAGCAAATAAATGGTGGTTTCATATTTATGAGAAGCGAAGATAATGGATGAGAGATAATGGGTCCACATATGAAACTTGCATATTGTTCACAGAACATAAAGAGATATATTTGGACACAGGCAAGTAGCTTTTTGGTTCCACAATTTTGTGTTTTTATGGTTTGCTGATAATCCTCTAAGTGATATCCCTGCATATCCATTTTGCTAGGTCCTGGACATTAATTTTTATTTCAGTTATTCAGATATTTTTTTTAGCCATTGACAAAGTTGTAAGCTGAAATTAGTAGCTGTGACTACATCAAAATGCTAAAGAGAATGTTCTTTTACTCAGTCTATTGACTTCACTATTTTTCTAGCATTGGCAAATGTCCAGTGATATCAACTTTCAGAGCCAATGCTGATGTTTGCCTAAATAAAGATTGGGTCCCTCAACTCACCTGATCTATGTTTCTTGTATAATCTACTATATATGTAAAGAAGAGAAACAGAGATGTTTTTCCCCTTTATAGGGCAATGACGAGTGCATGAGGAGTGGGGAGCATCCTATCACCCCAAATTACATTTCACTGATTCACTGGTTGTATGTCTAAAATAAAATGACAGAATGCAGACTTTGGCTCTTGTTCTGCTTTGGCTTTGCCCAACAGTGACTTTGGTATACCAACCAATTACAGATATTTATTTTGGTTGTCTTATCTTCCCCTGCCCTCAAATGGATTAGGATAAGGCTTGCTGATGGATAGGTTACAGTTACTGCTGCTGATTTATGTACCTGTGCCATAATCAAACAAGTATTCAATGCCACTTGATTATGTCCATAGTGGGCAAATGCTTTTCAGACATGAGATTTTAATACTAGTAGCAGGCAAAAAAGCAATGAGAGAGAGAGAGAGAGGGGGGGGGGTTGGGGGGGAGAAGTAAGAAGGAAGTAAGAAGAGGACAATGGTAAACCATTTCCAAAATCTTACCTCTCCCCCCAAAATTCCGGTTCCGGATCGCGGCTCTGGCGGTCGTTCAGAGAGAGTCGTCTCTTCGCCGTGGAAGATCCGGGTGAGACCCTTTCTTTCCTTTCTTTACCCTATTTACCCCTGTGAAAAGCCCTTTTGGAATTATTTCCCTGCTTTGATAGAGCAGCGTTTGCTTACTTGGGAAGAAAAGGCTTGGAACAAAAGGAAAGAATAATCAACTTTAAGGACTATTTCTACTTTTGGATACTTTGGGGTCCTGAAAAAACCCCTATTACAGAATTTTATTATTCTATTTACTTGGAGAATATTGTTTTTTTTATCTTTTTAACTGAAATTTTTTTTATTGGTCTCTGGAAAAAGATTCTATAACCTACTGGGGACATCTTGTGGCAAAATCTGTCATTGCAATTGTTTTTTTTCTCTCTTTGATTTTGAGGCTGGCTTTGACCTTCAAATTATCATAAAAGGGAAAAGATAAAGAAGTTGAAACAGCTCGGTGGTGAAACTAACCGTTAGAAATTGTGGAGGTGGATACTGACTGACTGTTATTAAAGCCTGTTATTTAGCCTCCACTAAAAGACTAAAGGACTAATTTTATTCACCACTGAAATGGAGGAACCTTACTCACAACTTAACTATAAGCTCATACTGGAAAAAATTCATGAAGCCACTGAGCAAATGGATTCCAGAATGAAAGAGATTATTCTAGAACTACAAATTAAATCTCAAACTTTAACTGATCAATCTACAGGCCAAGGAATAGCAGAGGAGAAACAGATCAACGTTCAAGAGGCCTGTATGCAACATCACGTACAATTCAATGAGATGCAGGAATCTTATCCACATCAATAATAATAATAATAATAATAATAATAATAATAATAATAATAATAATAATAATAATAACAACAACAACAATAATAATAATAATAATAACAACAACAACAACAACAACAACAACAACAAAGTTGGAAGGGACCTTGGAGGTCATCTAGTCCAACCCCCTGCTCAGGTAGGAAACCCTATACCATTTCAGACAAATGATTGTCCAGTCTCTTCTTACAAACTTCCAGTGCTGGAGCATTCACCGCTTCTGGAGGCAGGCTGTTCCACTGGTTAATTGTTCTAACTGTCAGGAAGTTTCTCCTTAGTTCTAGGTTGCTTCTCTCCTTGATTAGTTTCCATCCGTTGCTTCTTGTCCTGCCTTCAGGCGCCTTGGAAATAGCTTGACTCCCTCTTCTTTGTGGCAGCCCCTGAGATATTGGAACACTGCTATCATGTCCCCCCTCGTCCTTCTCTTCATTAAACTAGACATACCCAATTCCAGCAGCCGTTCCTTATATGCTTTAGCCTCCAGTCCCCTAATTATCTTTGTTGCTCTTCTCTGTACTCTTTCTAGAGTCTCAACGTCTTAATTATAAACTTAATTATAATTATAATCTTAATTATAAACTCATACTGGAAATTTTTTTTGAAGTTACTGAGCAAATAAACTCTAGAATGGAAGCCAAAGATGTTGCTCCAAACTTTCCAGACTGCAATTGACTATTCTACAGGCCAAAAAATACCAGAAGAGGAACAAACCAACACCAAAGAGGACTTTACACTATTCTATATACAATCTACTGAGATTTTTGATGATCATATTGAGAACTGTGACAACTTTGATAACCAATTACTAATTACAACATTAGACATACTTGATTGTGCTACTCAGCCTAACCAAATATTGAGATTTGAATTTTTAGGGCAACAATGGAATAATTACAAAGCAGCCAGTCCCTTAAAATTGATAATGGGATGTTCTCCCTTGATTCAAATGATATTTTGAGGAATGAAGGGAGACCTATCTGTTGATATTGAGGCTCTGTTATGGAAACCGGCTTGGCACAAAAAGAAAGCCAGAGTAAGATTTAAAAATGGGATTTAAAATTGTACTTAATGGGTTAAAAAGGCTTTTTAGTGATATGGACTGATTTAATGTTTAGGATTTAGACCTATAACCGAGATGAAAATTATTGATCAGATTATAGTTTGGAATTGTAATATGAAAAAGGTTTTAAATGAGGAGCTACTAGGATAAGAAATAGAATATATATGTGAAACAGAGTAAGAATGTATTTTTGGGAATAATATGTTTATTTTAGGTATGATAATCATCTTGTAATGGAATGAGAACAAGGAAATGGATTGTGACAATGGAAGATATGGTATTAGTAAATGAGGAGTTATCAGAATAAGAAACAGAATATATTTGGGAAATGTAAGAATGTAATTGTTGGAATAATATGTTTATTTTAGACATTATAATTATCATGTTATGAAACGAGGGAAACTAGGGATACCCGAAGTGTAAACAACATGCTTATTTAAGGCTAAATTGGAATATGGTAATTGGAATTTAGTAAAGCTTAAAAACAGGATTTGGATTTATATAGTTAAAATATTATTGATAATTCTATTGATTGATTGAATTTTATTTAGAAATGTATTAATTTGAATATATTATGTTAATTGAGGGAAATAGAGAGGGAACCTTTAAGGAGTTAACTCGAGCTATACATCTATGACTTTGTTTTTGGATAATTGATTACCCCATCACCACGTTGTTTCCTAAGCACCTTGATGTAAAAATTGAAAAATTAATAAAACTTGTTTCAAAAAAATAATAATTCAAGGACTTGTCTAGGCCTTTTGAAGGAGTTTACACTGATTTGAAAGTGCATGCACATACACACACCACTACCACCACCATCGCAACAACCCCCACACACGTTGATACATTTAGCTGATGCAGGAAGTTTTCTAGGTACCATTCATCTCCACATTAATGCTCACAAACATGATGTCATCTACCCTCAGCTCAAAGCATCAGTCATGTTTATTCTGGGATGTCACTCAAGTTATAAATGTGGGCAAAGCAACTCAACTGTAATCTTTTCTAGTACTAATGATGCTTAAACCGATCACCCCCTGGGAATAGAAGGATGGGGTCTGCAGCTAGGTACATGCTCAGGTCCTGCACTCACTTCCCAGCCATAGAGATTATGAATATGGTCAACCACCTCCCAGTCCCGTCAGATCACAAAACAAGGGTTGTGTCCTCATTTGCCCTTTTCTTCTATCACTTCTTTCACCTGGCCTTGAATGATGAAAATGGCCTATTTGATTTTCTTTTGTGTCACATCCTAACCCATTTGTTTGTTGTTGAAGCCTATTATTAGCCAATTCATATTTCTATGGGAATTTTTCTCCCCCTTCTGCTTCCCCCAACTCAGATATAGTCAGTTTTAAATTATCCAAGGCTGTGCTGCAAATTCAATGCTATGCACCTGAGATGTTATTTACAATCTAGAATTTAATAAGAATGGATTTCATGCAGAGATTTGTGTTTGTTCTGATTAAAGAAAAAATAAATAAAAGGTCTGCAGCTCACTGCATCAAAGTACTCCTTTATTTATTCACATATTACATTTAATTAAATATAGTAAAGAATATGACATTCACATATTTGTTTTCCCTTAGTTATTTCAGAGAGACTCCCATCATTTTTGATTATTGGTACCAGAAGACACATAGGTAGAAAATCCCAAGAAAATTGATAGCGCCTTGTTGCCAGTTAGGATTAGACTGTATATAAGGTCTTCTGTGTTTCTGCTTTTCTGCTCTTCTGTTCCTAAACGGTGTCAAATATATATTGTGAGAAAGTGTAATCTGGATGGCCAGCAGATGGCAGAGAAGAGATATAGAAAACTCTTAACTTCTTGGTATCATCAGCAGTCCATCTGCATAACAAAGGCCACTCCTTTGAAGACAGCAAAGTCCACATTTTGGACAGAGAGAACTGCTGGTTTGAAAGAGGCATCAAAGAGGCCATCTATGTTAAAACTGAACAGCCCTCTTTCCACAGTGGGGGAGGAATGACACCATCTATCTCCTTTCAGCAGTTACAAGAAGGTTTCACACCCATTTGCACTATTCAGGTGACCCTGAGGGCACAGATGTGCCTGCAAGTGGCTTCAATGACTCTCAGAAAGAGTGCCAATGACCAGATGACTGCAAGGAATATAAATCCTTCCATTCTCCACCATTCAGTCAGAAGCTTCTTGGGTGAGAAGCAAAATGTCTTCAACAAAAAACCAAGGAAGTCTTGAAAAAAGCACCTTTGGGGCATCTAATGATTGCCTGGACTTTTGCAGCTCAGATCTAATATCCTAGAATGTTGTCCTTAACCAATACAGTCATAAGGCGTGACATCACATGGCTACCCTGCTTAGCATTGGCATCCCAGCAATCCTGATTGCGGTTGTAAAGAGAGGACCAGACAGATTATTAAGCAAAAATGTCATGTGGTTACATTTGTGATCTCTTGGCAGCTGCACTACTGACTTTGCTTGATAGATAGATAGATAGATAGATAGATAGATAGATAGATAGATAGATAGATAGATAGATAGATAGATAGATAGATAGATAGATAGATAGATAGATAGATAGATAGATAGATAGATAGATAGATAGATAGATAGATAGATAGATAGATAGATAGATAAATGATAGCTGTGTTTGTTTTTCATGATATCATGTCTATTCAACACCACATATACAGCAGCTATGGAAACAAACTTCTGTACATGGTAGAGTGGGAAAAACAACTATAAATTGCCAAACTACAATTGTCCTTTCAAGGCATGGTGTGGGCATCTTTGGCATTTCAAATTCTAGATTTCATAAGATGCCATAGCTCACATCAGACAAACTGTATAAGTTACTAATTCCCACTCAACAGGGAAGAAAGAAAATCAAAATCATGATAGATTTGTAGAACTTGACTTTTAAGACTGACGTCCATTTGAGAAGCTTAATAGACAAATCACAGCACAGAATCAATGGTGAGCAACGACCTACTACTATGTGTGTGATTTTTCCAGGAAATTCTTTTAATTCAAGACCTGGTGTCATTGTTCTGGCTTTGAATTAGTGTTCCCTCCCTCCCTCCCTCCCTCCCCCCATCCCTCCCTCCCTCCCCCTCCCTCCCTCCCTCCCCCCCTCTCAATCTGATCTGCAGGGCAATTGTAGTCCATCCTGACCTCAGTGGACAGAACAGGACATAGAACAGGTTTAGTTGCCACTTCTTCAGTTACAGGTTCTGTGAATTTAAGAGGGGAAGGAAAACTTCATTAGGGTTCAGAAGGTGGGAAAACTGGGCAGGAAATTTCTGCGGATGTATTTTCTAGTTGCAATATCAGCCTTAACTGAGTTAAAAATGGAATCAGGCCCCCCATCAATGAGACAGGGAAAGAGAGAGGGGGAGAGAGGATTGCTTTCCAGCAACATTGTACTTTTTGGGTGGCGGGGGGGGGGTAGAGTTAGAAAAGGTTGAAACTAAAACATTCTTCTATTACATCAGGAATTTGAATGTACCACATTTCCTGTAATGTGCAAAATGTAAGTGAATAGAGCCCTATTTATATCTTCCAGTGAGCTTCCAAAGGTTTGGAAGAAGTCAGTAGGGGATAAGATCCATTCCCCCACCCCTTTCATTCAGTCCAAAACTACCTGCTATTTTAATTACATAGGGGACAACTGACTCACTTGGGCTTAATTATTCCCAAATAAGCATATGGTGATCCTTACCTATTTTGAGTCTATAATGGGTGACTTCAACCTTTCATTGCTGAAATGCTTCCTGCAAGGAAGCTGGCAGGCAGACACTCTCTACTGGAACCAGCTGAAATTGGCAGAGGAAACATAGATCCTCCTCCCAGATATGCCAGGAAACCAATTCAGACTGGCTTCCTATGTACTTAGGTGGAAAGATATAAAAGATAGAGCTAAAAAAAAAAGTAAAGGTAAAAGTTTCCACTGTCCTGTCCTATCCGAGTCTAGGGAATGGTGCTCATCTCCATTTCCTAGCCGAGAGAGCCAGTATTGTCTGAAGACGCTTCCCTGATCATGTGGCCTGCATGACTATATAGCATGGCACACAAAACACTGTTGTGTTACCTTCCACCGGAGTGGTACCTATTTATCTACTTGCACTTACATGCTTTCAAACCTCTAGATGGGCAGGAGCTGGGTCAAAAATGGAAGCTCACCCCATCACAAGTGCTTGGGTCTCGACCGGCCCATCTTCTGATCGACAGATCCAGCATCTTAACCATGAGGCCACTACACACTTCTGCACACAATGTAACATATAGCTCAACCCACAGTGAAGAGGAGCATACATTGGATGAAAGCAGTGTTAACACTCATGGGCAGGTGCACACACAAAACAGAAACGTGTGTTATCACACAGCACATTTGTTTTTCCAAGGAGAGGAATAATAAACACCTCTGTACTTTGCCGGTTATTCTTTCCCTGTCACTCTGCTTTTCCAAAGCAGGTATCAATTGCTAAAGAGCTTTCTTTTTCATTCAAGTAAATGATTAGGGAGTATGAAAATCCAGCCCAGCACAAGCAGCCCTTTTGCTCCTCCCTAACAAAGGACGTGTTTTTCAAGGAAAGTAGAAGACCCCCTCCTGCTTCCAAATAAACCTGATCGATGTCAGAGAACCCACAGTGTTCTGCCTTAAATCTTGCTCTTTGACACTGGATTAAACAGAAAAAGAGTTACGTCTCTCAAAATCATATAAATGCATATCCCAGGCTGCAGAAACAGAATGACAAACAGCTCCCGATAGAAGGGGGAAAGAAGGGCGAGATAGGAGGTCTGTGAACACACGTGTGCACAAATCTGTTAGGAAAATTCTCTGGCGCTTTTCACTGGGGAAAAAAGAAGGAGTGAAGAAACGCATGCTGAATTACACGATTCTTATGAAAAATTGTAAAAATCCCTGTCTGTAAAATGTCAGAAAAGTAGCCAAGGGTTGTGTGCTCAACTCTCGTTTGTGAGAGTTGCTCTTGTCTACTCCTCGATTTACAACCTTCGTTTAGTGGCCAGTCAAAATTACAAAAAACACTGAAGAAAATGACTTACAACTGGTCCTTGCAGCCAACACAGTGCTAGGCTGCATTAACAGAGGGATAGAATCAAGATCACGTGAAGGGTTAATACCACTTTACAATGCCTTAGTAAGGACACACTTGGAATACTGCATCCAGTTTTGGTCACCATGATGTAAAAAAGATGTTGAGACTCTAGAAAGAGTGCAGAGAAGAGCAACAAAGATGATTATGGGACTGGAGGCTAAAACATATAAGGAACGGTTGCTGGAATTGGGAATGTCTAATCTAATGAAGAGACCAATTGTAGCTGAAAAATACAATGATAAGTTATCAGAGGATCCATATGCGATGTGGGCTATTGAAATAGGCCACCACGAATGGTTACAGGAGTACCCCAAGC
Organism: Azemiops feae; assembly: GCA_023970755.1. Taxonomy (NCBI): domain Eukaryota; kingdom Metazoa; phylum Chordata; class Lepidosauria; order Squamata; family Viperidae; genus Azemiops; species Azemiops feae. Next base: position 227,088 of record JALGBA010000746.1, on the reverse strand, counting down.
AGAGATATCTTCCAAGAAGAGTACAAACTTCTCCAAAATATATCATCATTGCTATACTGAGGTACCAATTCACAACTTTGTGCATCTCTTTGTTAGAGAAATAGGAAAAGTAAAGCTAGGTTGTGCACTTCTGATTCACCAAGTGACAGTCTTATAACAGGATGAAAGTGTAAATATACATATAGTCCTCAACTTACAACCACAACTGAACCCAAAATTTCTACTGCTAAGCAAGACAGTTGTTAAGTGAGCTTTTAATGACCTTTCTTGCCACAGTTGTTAAGTGAATCTGTGCAGTTCTTAAGTTAGTCACATAGTTGTTGAGTGACTTTGCTTGTCAGAAGTTCGCAAAAGGTGATCCCATGACCCCCGGACACTGCAACCGTCATAAATATGAGCTGCCAAGCGTCTGAATTTTAATCACGTGACCATGGGGATGTTGCAATGGTTGTAAGTGTGAAAAATGGTCATAAGTCACTTTTTTCAGTGCTGTTGTAACTTTGAATGGTCACTAAATGAACTGTTGTAAGTCAAGGACTACCTGTAAATATCCTAAAATGTCTAGATCTCTGGACTAGTTGGGAATCAATGCAGTAGAACTCTGAGTTATGTAGCCTATTGTATGTCATTAGAATTAACCATTGGAGTAAACTAGGAATTTTGAGCCACCAGAAGCTTCACAAATGCTTAAAGCAGTGGTGGGATTCAGCCGGTTCGCACCACTTCGGCAGAACCGGTAGCTAATTTTTTGTTGCCCAAGCCCAGAATGGACTTCCGGAAGTGCATCCACACAGAGAACCGGTTGTTCACATATTTGAATCCCACCACTGGCTTAAAGAAACAGCACCAGGGACCAGGTAGGTCTGCATGGTGGGGCTCTACCAATAGGACTCCTTCATTTAAACTTTAGAAAGACCCTTGTTCAATAATGTAATAATTCCATTCCTGATTTGACTGCAAGCCTTGTATGATTTGCCACCTTAGAAACCCTTTTCTTTCCAATTCATCGTCATTCTGCTCATCAGTTGGCAAGTGTTAGCCAAACTAGGCAGAAAGATAATAGCACAAGGTGAAACATTTTCTTTTGTAAGAGTGATCTTTCACAAAGAATATACTCATAGCTTCTTGATGGTGTGACATTTCTGACTCCCATTTTCCAACTGCTTCGTTCAGATTTCTGTCGTTTTCAAACACTACCATTTACTTAACTGGATATACCGGTATCCAGCCCATGCTAACAGAATACTTACATGACAAATATGAGTTGGGATGGATTAAAAAGTTAGAGCTCAGAATACAGATCTGTTAAGAATCCTCTGGGACTGAATGTGTCTCAAGGCTTTCTGCAAAGTATTACGTGCTTAGTGGGATTAGTTTTTCCCAGGACAAAAGGATTATACAAAAACAAAGTCTTGCTTCATTAATACATTTTAACACGTTCAACTAACATGTTAATTTTGTATATTTAGCATGACTGTGCATCATGATTAAATATATAAATATCTTTTTAATTCTAAAACTGAAATCTCTCCCCTCAGGGACTGATTGATTTAAAAAAAAAATTAATTTTAAAACTAGGATAGAATGAAGGTCTTTGCTTTTGAATTGCCCATGAGATAGAATACACATGAACCAATTTTGATTTGTTTAGATTGAAAAAGAGAGGCCTTGAGCATTATTTGTACAGTTTTGCTTGTGTTGAAAATAATCATGTTTAGTATTATTCAATCTGGCATTAACTAAAACATCCAGGTGACTGTATTTTAAGCAAGACAGAGGCCTTGTAAACAACGATAGATCAATCATCCATCAAAATATGTTCCTGTTATCCAACTGATATGATCAACAAACACTACTATTTTTACTGATTTAGCAATGTGAATTTGACCTGTATCAAATTCAAATTAAGAACAATCCTCCTCCTCCTCCTCCTCCTCCTCCTCCACACAAAAGATCCTATTTATGGTATGTTCTCCATGGTGGCATTTACACTGCCTTCTTTCCATGTCAAAGCAGACATATCTTTCTTGTTCCTGACCTTTACCAGTTTTTATAATATTATATTATTCTTAAACCAACTGATAATTATATTTTAAAAAATTCCTTTTTTATATCAATGTTCTATCTCTATAGCATTTGCCAAGTAACATTAAGTGGCATTTGTGTTTGCTTGTTTGTGTTGTTTTTCATCTGCTGGAAAAATAAACAGATGTCTAGCACCAACAACAAATCCACACTCAAACACTCAAACATGTACATATATGTATCCATTTGTTTACTTTTTCTCTCTGCAAACAGATTTGAATACACAACAGTCTAACCTCCTCCCCTTTGCCATCTGTTATATGCAGTGCTTTTTTTGTAAAAAAAAAAAAAAAAAGGTGCCGGAACTCACACATGTCATACAACCCACTTTGCCTACCCTACAAGGTTCTATCCAAAAAAGGTGCCGGAACTCCGTTCTGAGTGTTCTATGAGAAAAAAAGCCCTGGTTATATGATTAATTGAACAAAATGTAATACAGTATCAAAAAAAAAAAAAAGAATACAGGAGGTAAATGGAATAGCTTTGGAAAAAAAGAGCTAACTGATTCAACAGTTTTAGTTTAACTTAAAGAGGAAACTCTTGCTGTGATGGGACAATGCTTAGTATAGAGTACCCTGCAGAAGCTGCAACCCTTAAAAAATTGGTTGATAAATGGAAGAGGAAAAGCAGAATTGAATCTGATTAGTATTTGAATAAGGGGTGTGATGGCTCAGGGGTTAAAGATGCTGAACTTGTCAGCTGGAAGGCTATAGTCTGGGTTTGAGACTCCTGCCCACCTAGCAGTTCGAAAAAATGCAAATGTGAGTAGATAAATAGGTAGTCTTTCAATGGCAGAACGCCAGCACGGCGCCAAGCCAAAGCTGGTGGATCTGACTCTCTTCATCTTTACCTTGATTCAATACAGATGGCAAAATGAAAAAATGGAATTTAAAAAAAATATATTTTAAAAAAGGACATGGCCCTTGCTCAAAAGTTGAACTCCCATCTCTTTTCTGGGCATAAAATGAGCAGACTGTTCATGCAACAGTAAAGTTAAATAATTAATTAATAGCCTACATTGCAAATATACAGGTAGTCCTCGACTTAATAACCATTTATTCAGTGACCATTCTGACTTGGTTGCTCAACAGTGAGAAACTGGTGAAGCGAGCACAGCAGCGCCTGGATTTTCTGCGCCGCATGAGAAAAGCACATCTTCCTTCCCCTGTCCTGACCACTTTCTACAGGGGGACAATCGAGAGCATCCTGTTATACAGCATCACAGTCTGGTTTGGAGGCATCACTGCTTCAGACAGGAAGGCGGTGCAGAAAGTGGTGAGAATGGCTGAAAAGATCATTGGCAGTTCCCTCCCTCCCATCCAGGACATAGCACAGAAGCGTTGCTTGAGCAGGGTCCGTAAGATTATCTGGGACACTACACATCCTCTTCATGACCTGTTTTCCTTGTTACCTTCTGGGAGGAGGCTTCGTGGTATCCGTAGCAGAACATCCAGATTCAGCCATAGTTTCATTCCATACAGCATTAACCTTGCGAACTCTCAAGCTTCCTCCTTGCGTTATATATTCAAGATGGACAGTATTTAATATTTATTTGCTACGTATATGTAGGGATGTGGGTCTATACATATGTTGTTCATAGTATGTTTAGGTGTGTGTCATGTATGTGTTTCACTTTGAGAGTGTGCCGTTGTGCCCACAATATAAAAATGACAATAAAGGTTATCTTATCTTATCTTATTCGAAGGCACAACAACCCTGAAAAAATTGACTTATGACCGATTTTCACACTTGCAACTTTTGCAGATTCCCCGTGGTCATGTGATCAGAATTTGGATGGTTGGCAACTGGCAAGTACTTATGACAGTCGCAGTGTTTTGGGGTCATGTGATCAACCATTTGTAACCTTCCCAGCTGTCTTTTGACAAGCAAAGTCAATGGGTAAAGCCAGGTTGGCTTAACGGACATGTCATTTACTTAACAACTACAGTGATTAACTGTGGCCAAAATGGTTGTAAAATGAAGCAAAACTCACTTAACAACTGCTTTGCTTAACAAAGAAAATTTGGGGCTCAGTTGCGGTCGTAAGTCGAGGACAACCCATACCTTCATGAAAAACATTAACTTGATTCCTCTATAGGCAGACACTGAAGAATTTCATTTGCCATGATAAATTTTTTCTTAAATCTGTTATCATTTTTGCAAAAGAGGAATGAGTTCAGGAAGCCAGATGACTTATAAAATATTTCAGTGCTTCCAATTACTTTGTGGTTATTAACTTTAGCTACTACATGTGGCATTGTTTTATTTTTTTTCTGGAATGGAAGTAGTCTAAAAAATGATTATGCTGGTTCTTCTGTTGTTGTTTTTTAAACTCAGAGACTCTATTCCCTACTTCAAAAAAATAAGAAAGCAGGACAAATTTGGAACTGTTTTGTTTTCAATGGACAAATTAAAATACCTTTTTCAGAAAGAGAAGGAAAAAGAAAAATATAGAGGGAAGGGAGAGAAGTGAAGGAGAAGAATGTATTGGGAAGAGCTGCTTGCATAAATTAAGTATATAATTAATACATTACAAAGTGTGCAACATGGAGGTCATATGGTCATCATAACTGCATCTTAATGGGTTCAACTCAAAGGGCAAGCTTCTCCCATTAGACATGACCAGCTCAAAATACTGAGTGGGTGACTGGCACTTCAAAAATACTTCAAATCAATCTTCTCCCACCTAGAGTATTTCAGAAGGGTTGGATTCCAATGGACACCCTGTAGTGTCTGGAAGAATTATAACTGAGATCCATCACTGCTTAGGGAAGGTACTTCAACTTTACTTCAGGATAGAACTCAAAAAATTCAATAACCTCCCAAATTGAGGTTACCTGTACAATTCTTACTCCACAGAGTTTTAAAGAACTCAATCACTGAAAGTCAAATCAGGAAAGGAACTATCCAACAGCATGTGTGCTTTATTGAATATGGATGTAAATTTATCATCACAGAAAGCCTTTTCAAGTAAGCCAAGATCTTTATCATTTGGGTCAATCAGTTTAGTCAGAACAGAACCGACATTTGAATATGATCTCATCACCTTTTCCTCCTCCCTCCCCCTCCCCCCAAATATTTTTCAACTATAGCTAAGCTCTGAACTTTTCTAGCAAAAGTAAGGCACTGGTTCGATAAGTATTTGAAATGGCAATCAGGAATCCTTCACTTTCCAAAATCTCAGCAGAATTTGCAAGTACCTAAACTAAAACAGCATATAGATGAATGAGGTACATGTGTCGCATAAGAACACTGAGGGAAGTTGCACTATGTGCCTTTGATATCTCCTCTGATTGTTATGAGTTTCACTGTGTCCTGGTGTCCTTGCCTACTCTTTGCCTGGCCCATTTTAAAGACTTTTCCTGATTCAATCCTAGACTGATTGAACAATCAGTAGTGCATGCCGCAGTCACGTTAGTCTCTGGAAACATATATTGTAGAACCTCTCCTTCAAATCAAGCTTCAGTTCTAGTGATTTCACAGATACCCCCAGTTTTCTCAGTAGCAATATATAAGCGTTTGCCATTGTTTTCTTCTGAAATTTCTTTTAACTTCTCCCTCATTTTGAATAATTTATATTTGATATTATTTTGAGTTCTACAGCCACCCTCTGGTGGACTTGCAAGAGGTAAAAACAATCAACAGGAAGCAACTCATATCCAATAGTGGACTTATACACTGTTCTAACTCAGACCCAGATTTTCTGGGCTGTACAAATCTTGGTAGAATGTTGTTCTAGAGCAGGGGTCCCCAACCCCTGGTCCGTGGACCAGTACCAGGCCAGCAACCGGTCCGCACAAACAAGCAAAGCCCCATCTGCGGGATGCAGGCAGCACCCTAAACCATGCACCCTCTGGTCTGTGGAAAAATCTCTCTCCATGGAACCAGTCCCTGGTGCCCAAAAGGTTGGGGACCTCTCTTCTAGAGGGCAGTTGCAATACTGATAAGACCTATAGCCCACAGCACTTGGATTCCTACATTTTCTTTGATTTCTGAACCCAGAAAGGTTAGCCAGATGCTACCACCTCCTGATAGACTATGTAGGCAGATTTTTAAAACCCTGGTAAGGAAGAGAATATTCATTTGAACATTTCTTCTCCTATGTTATTAAATGCTGCTCTATGAGCAAAATAAAATAATGCACAGGTACATTTCCTTGTCTTGTAGAACACATCCCCAAATCTTCTCCTTTCCCCAGCTATGCCTCTGTAATGCAACTATTTGCCTCTGAATGAGTCTTCTGGAGAAACAAGGGATTCCTTCAATGGGTGAGATGGCCCAATTCCTATCTGCCATGATGGAGGAGATGATAGTTTTCAAACACTGCAAGACACTGGCGCTAGCTCCTAGCAAGTCAGCGTCCGGTAAAGAGTGGTCAGTAAGGCTGGAATCATTTAAAAGTGTTTACTCCTGTCCCTATGGTAACCCCGGACATCCTGAGATGCAAAGAGAATTTTCAGAGTAGAATTTGATGATGAAATGTGATGTCACTGCAAAAAGCAAAGAGCACATCAGTGATGGCTATCAAAAGGTAAGCTTGGGAGGAAAGAAAACATCCATTCTTTTTCTTGGATGTGCCCATATATTTGGCACTTTATTCAGTGGAGTTCCATATCCACTTCCAATAGGTATTTCTCAACGTAGATTTTGATAGAAATAGAGTTTTAATCCTGTTTCCAAATCACATCTAAAATTTAGCAGGGGGACTGATGGAACAGAGGGAGGAAAAGAAATAGGCATCACCAGTGTTTTTTTTGTAAAAAGAAAAGGTGCCGGAACTCACACACGTCATACAACCCGCCTTGCCTACCCTACAAGGTTCCATCCAAAAAAGGTGCCGGAATTCCGTTCTGGGCGTTCTATGACAAAAAAAGCCCTGGGCATCACAAAGCAGGAAAGCGAAATATCCTGCTGAACTGTCTTTTTTTTTCTCTGTAGACAAGAAGATACTTTGGTGTCCCTTTAAATTTTTTAGCAGAAATATCAACTCCTTGGGGGTCCCTACTTTTGAGTCCCCAAATATTTTTTCTTTGGAAGACACTTCCAATCAGCAGTGTGTAGGCAAGGGTACATCTTTCAAACTTCTTAGGGGTGACTGCAGGCTAAACTACTAAACTATTGTATATGATACCCTCAGCTCCCCAATCTACTTCCAAGGACATTGTAAAAGGAAGGAATTGCTCCTTTCTTACCAACTAATTTATCTTTCCTGTTCTCCATTTTTGAGGGCCATCAAAGTCAATAACCATGGAAATGGAAGAGTATGGAGAATCTTGCTACTTTAAATAGCAAATAGCAGCTATCTGGTATAGAGCAGCAACATCATGCTATTAAGGCAATCAAATCTGGTTTGCAAAAATCTAAACCACCACTGCACAGCAAGGAAATACAGAAGACTCAATATAGTGTTCATTTGAATTTTATATTATGCCAATACTACCAATACTAACTTGGTTTTCTAAGTAATTCAAGATCCTGGACTTAGCATTTAAAAGCCTAAGCAGTTCTGCTATGAGATTATCTGGATCACTAAGAATTGTCCTGAGGAATGTCTGAAATGTTTTTTTTCTGTATGATTGCTTCCAAATATGCAAAACTCCCCTTTCAAATATCAAACCAATCTCCATTTTTTCAGCTTTTCCTACAGGATTTTGAATTTTTAAATTACACTTTTTTTTTTTAACTGAAACAATAGTTGATTTGGATGTTTTCTTACATGAGTGCTTTTTATCTGACTGGAAACATCAAACATTATTATAGATAAATGAAGAACAGCTCCCATATTTTTCTAGTTATGGGAGCTGACTCTTTTAAGTTCATCTCTCTTTCTTAATATTTAGTTTAGTTGTTATGTCCCTTCTTTAAAAAATTGGAAATTTAATTTAAAATTACCCTGTTTGAACTTTCTAAACTCAGTGTCACTTCTTGTCAAAACTGAAGATGAGCTTTTCATGAGACTTTAGTCAAGGGTCTAGAGAGCCTGATGATATTAAATTTGCTGTTAAGTGTGAACATTAGCAGAAGCAAAGTTTATGTCCTATTAATTGTCTATTACTATTTTAAAGACACATACACACACGCACACACACACACATACACAGAAAGATGGAGGGGAAAGAGGGGGGAGGTAAAGAGCATGGGAAAGAATCAAAATGACCTCTGCAATCTTTGTTTTAATTGTGAATTTAATTCCTTCTGTACTTTCACAGCTACTTAAATTTCCACATTATTTGCTGTTAAGAAGATCCTTAGCAACTATGCAACCTACAGTATTTGAAAGGGGAGGGGGAGATAAAGAGATTCCTTTATCTTTTTATTACATCTCACTAAGGTGAACTTGCACATGAAAGAAACCGTACATGAAGTGGGGAAAATGTATGATAAATTAAACATGTTAGTTGATCACAGAGTGTTAAAAAGTTGTAGTAAATGGCATGCTTGTTTGGTTTAGGAAGAGCTGGGTTAAAATCACCATTCAGCTACAATAATCCCTGGGTGACCTTGGGCTCTGCATCCTCTCTCAACACACTCAACACCACAGATTTTAATTGGGGAAGCATAGGAGGAGGAAATGCTGTGTAATAACATCCTGTACTCTTGAGTGGAAGACAGAAATATATATCAGATTAGGAAATGGACAGATAGTGGGAAGAATATGTTAAAGATGTCTGAAGGTTGAATCAGTCATCTGGGCCAAAGGTGTCTAAAGGTTGAATCATAGCAACTGGACCAAACTTTATTAATCTGAGATGTTTCTTTGCTCACCCAAGCAACTTCATCAGTCAGAGTAAAATTAGTCAGTCAGTTGCTCATCCAAGCAACTTCATCAGTCAGAGAGTCGTTGGAATGTACCAACTCTTGCCAACTTCAGGGGTTTCTCCCCACAATGGCTTGTAATATGTCAATGAGGACTCAATCAGGCTAAAGGTGTCTAAAGATTCATCAAGCCAAAAAGGGAACAAAAAGACCAGAACATCTCCCCACCAGCAATCAAGCACCCAGATGAGCAGAGATTAACATCAATATTAACGTTAGATCAACAATCAAGAAGCAAACAATACCCAATCAAGGAACTGCCAAGCTAACAGTAAACAGCTCAACAAAAGAACCACCAAGACCTCTTCTACCAATACTGAGAAGGCAAGTCATTAGAACGTAAAATGAGAGTTAACCCCGCTTCCTACTAGCGCTGATGTTACCTACTTTGGGTAATGAAATTTGTAAGAAAACAACCAAGTTCAGAGATTACCAAAGACACCACAATTATTACTTCTCAAGGTTTCTGGTGCAGTTTCTACTCCAAAGGGCTGCAACATGTTTACCTTCAATTCAAAATTCACCTTTTTGCATGAATTTTGACGGTTATATTCATTTTTCCCTAGGACAAAGAATTCCTGCGAGTTGTTCCATCAGTGCACAGATTTTTAGGCACACTCCTTGCCTTAAGAGATTGGCAAATTACATAAAAGTATTGAAAAGGGTAGTTTATGAAATATATCTGTGTCTTCACTTTGTGCATTTGTTCCTACATAGGAAATTAGATAAATTTGCATTATAAATGTCATGGCACTGCAATGAAAGCCAAACAAATGACTCAATCTTTAATATTTATTGCATTTCTTTTCTGAATATGAAATATGATAGATTCTGTTGCTCAGCCTCCCCCGGGTAAACAAAAGTCTTTACAGACCCCACTTAGAAGCTGCCTTATGTCAAGACAGAAAGCAAATCATCGGTCCATCTAATTGTTTATATTAGCCAAGATCACAAAGCATACAAGATATAGTTTAATTAACTAGATTTTCTGAATAAATCCCACTGTCTAGGGTTAGACAACACAATAAGGTCCACTATTGGGGTACACAAAAACAAACAACATGATATTACATAAACATCTGCAGGAAAACAGCCAAGCTCAGAGAGCACCATAGAGCCCACCACAAACAACATCTTGGCCTTGGATGTGGGGCAAACTTGCTTGTAGACTCCAAGTCTATAAGTGAATAAATGTAGCTGTGGAGTCCTTGGGGTTTTCTTGTTTGCTTGCAGTCATTTCCTCACCCAACTAGGTAACATTATCACTGCTAGGTAACATTATCACTGTTTACATGCAGTAGCTTGCCCTGCCATTTGGGGGGGGGGAGAGATTGTTTTTGTGAACCTTCTTAGTTTAGAAACAATAAAAGAGAGCAGAACACATCCTTACCAGAAGCCCACATCCAAACAAATAGGGGTTCCTGCTTCAAGAAAAGTGTTAAGACCTACTCCTACCAACTAGCATGAGGATCCAAGAGTGATGTGCAGCCCTGGGTGCCCTGAAGATGTTTTCTCCATTGTTTTGACTGTATAATTTTTATATGGATTTATGATGTCTTTTCCTATAAACTGCCCAAATTAATTTATACATTGAGTCGGGCAATGTATAAATTTGATTAATAATTATTAAATAAACAATTTACAAAGGAGAAAACCACACCCTTTACCAACCCTGACAAGCAAGCTATTATATATAAGCAGGGAGCAAAACCCACACTCATGATGTTTCCTAGTTGGATAATGAAACGTCTGCAAATAAACAACCAACTCAGAGATTTGGTTACTACAAGTGAGATACTATATGCTTCAAGCTATAAATTAATATTGGACTCAGGGAAAAACCCAGAATCTATGTGATAAAATTCAAGCACCCCTCCTGAGGAACTCCTGAGATTTTCTGAAGCTTATCTGGATCCTCTTGTAGCTTCTGAGACAAATGAAATAGATGCAGAGACACAAAGAGATCCTGGCAGAAAAAGATATAGTATTTGTCTCATAGCTCCACATATATAGATATTGGCAGGATGTGAAGAGAAAAAGGCAAAGCGATTTAGCTATTGACTTTTTTTGGCAACCAAGCAAGGGTCTATTTTTCTCTGAATTGTCTCTTCAACTGCCAACTTAACAGGAGGGACACTCTTGCTAAGATGGAAATATCTGCCTGAATGAACAAAATCAGAGTAAATCACAAATCAAAAGAGTTGGGTCAACTGGGGAGTGGGGGAACCACAAGAGGGAAGATCAGAAGCATCATTACATCTTCTTGTGATTTTATCTAGAAAACAGTACTGATAAAGGGGACACCTACACAAAGGGGATACTTATATTAGGAACTATTTCAAACAAGCACATTCAAAGAAGCAAAGATAGTTCTCAACTCATGACCACAATTGAGTCCATGTTTTCTGTTGCTAAGTGAAACAGTTTTTAAGTGAGTTTTGCCTCATTTTACCACCTTTTTTGCCACAGTTGTTAAGTGAATTACTTCAGTTAAGTTAGTATCACGGTTGTTAAGTGAATAATCTATGGGCTGAAATCATAGATCATTGATTTTCCAGTCCTTAATCCTGAATAGAACAGAACAGAACAGAACAGAATAGAATAGAACAGAATAAAACAGAATAGAATAGAATAGAAATAGAAATAGAAATAGAAATAGAAATAGAAATAGAAATAGAAATAGAATAGAACAATTATTACAGAAATGAGACGACAAAGGGGGAAAAAATAAGAATTTCAGTGAATTCTGCTATCCAGAAAATCATGTGTGAAATGGCATAAGGAGACAGTTGGCATTAGCACGACTTATTTGTCAAAGGCTACAACTAACACAATAATTTGTGAGGCCTGTTCACAGCTTGCTGGCTATTACTTCAAGTCACAAATCACAATAACTGTTCAACTGAAATTGCAAAAGAGAAATCAGAAATGCTCCTAAAGCCAATGAGCCATTAAATAGTTGACAGTAATCTGCTTGGGAGTTTAGAATTGCTAATTAGCCCCAAAATACAAATGGTGCTCACCGCCATAGGCTCTCATGGGCTGGCTTCCATGGTAATACAAAATCAGTGCATTTCATTAGAGTTAGTACCCACACCATGAGTGCAGGCTACCATGTAGAATTCCCCAATTTTTACAAGGAGGCTACTAAAAAGCCCACAGGGTATCTTGGGATAATCTGCTGTGGTTCTTTTCTCATCAGTAAAGCAAGTGTAAAACATGTACCTGTGCCTGCTGGAAGCTTCACAAAGCTTCATTAATTAATTTTTTGCAAATTATTTCAGTGTGTTTTTTTTTTAAAAAAAAAAACACCAGTGAAAGCACCATAGTACTCTTGTTAATAACATCCCAGGGGATGTTATTAAAAAAATCACCCTTGTAAATGTGACACAAACATTCAGATTATTCAGGATGGGGGGTTTTGTGTGTTTGTGCCAAGGAGGAAATTCTCCTGCATTTTGCCCCTACTAACTTTTTCCATTTAATTTAATTAAGCATACTTTGTTTTATATAGAAATTTGGATAAAATTCTCATGGGTAAAACATCCTACTTTTACCTTTAGAAGGTAGTCTAGAATGGTGTGTGTAAGGTTGCTTTTCACTGTACAGTAATTTGTTGAGAAGCCAGAATTCCTCCTGAAAATTCTGTGCTTTTAGTAAACCCAGAGGAAAGGCACCGTGGGAGAATTTTTCTTATTGGTCTTCTTTTTCATTTCTTGTTGATAGTGTTGCCACTGGAACTGCAGACAGGATGCTCTGCCCTTGAGAAATGATTGAACTGTTTCTCTTTTCCTAGAGGATTTCTGGGAAACTGTCCCTGCAAAATTGGATAGCTATTTCTGAAAGATCATCTGTGCCAAGCTATGCTACTGAGTGTGTGATAGTGAGTCTATCTGGAATGCTGAGAAAGATGGCATGGAGATAGCATCTGTTGTTAAAAGCATGTCCAATCTGTGGTCCATAGGCCACATGTGGCCCTGGACAGCTAGGAATGCAGCCTAACAAGATTGTAAACTCTTAACATTATTATGTACTTTTATATTATAAAACTAGACTATATAGCAATATCATTTAGATTTATATACCACCCTATAGTGCTTTCTGGGCAGCACAGAAACAATTTTAGCATATTGCACCCAACAATCTGGGTCCTCATTTCACTGGCCACAGAAGGATGGAAGGCTGAGTCAACCTTGAGCCCATCAGGATCGAACTCCAGACTGTAGGCAGAGTTAGTCTGCAATACTGCACTCTAACCACTGTGTCACCAGTGTTCTGATCAAATATATCAAATATATATTTTATAAGTGGCCCAAGACAATTCCTTTTCACTCAATGTGGCCCGTGCAAGCCAAAGGTTTAGCTACCATGCCCTAAAGCCACTTTTTAATGTTTTAACTAGCTCTTTTGCTTTTACTCCATTCCATTCCATTTTATTTATATTTCTTTTACTCTTCTTCTGATGGAGACCTGTACTTTTACTATTTTTACTGAAGGCCGGTATTTTTATCATTTCTGCCATGGGGAATAGGAAGACAGGACAGCACTAGCATTCTGCTTCTCAGACATCACTCAAGCTTACTAAACAGCTACCTATCTATTCCCAGCAGCTTTTGACAGAGCCAGTGTATACTTATAGAGTGCTGACATATTTAGGACACCCTTGGCTTCACACAGGCAAGGTGGAAATCAGAATGAAGGACAAAACACTCACGTCCTGACTTTCTCCCTTTTGATTAACGTTATTTTATTATTCATATAATAATGATGATGGTAACAATATTATTAAACTTATAAATGTCATTAACATTAACAATAGCATAATCAGTACTAACATTGTTAATAATAATTAATGTGAATGGCATTGTTATTAGCAGTCTGAAAGAAATTAGGAAATTCAGCCTGAAAAAAAGAAAGCCTTAGGAGAGACACAACAAAGGGGAACTACAAGAAGATGGTCATGAGCTGTATTCTATAGCTACAGAAATTAGGACCAGAAATAATGAGTGTAATCTAATTTAGATAAAACCTTCCTGATGATAAGATATGTGCAACAGTGGAATAGTCTACCTACAGAAACTGTGGATTTTCCATCTCTGGAGGCTTCTAAGAAGCAGACAACCACACCCCCTGGATGGTTCACTTGGGTTCTCGTAAATATTACAGAGAGTTGGACTAGATAATCTTTATAATCTTTTCCAATTCTATAGCTCTTTGATTAATATACATATTGCAACTGCAATTAAAATAGAATTGAGTGCTTCTTGAAATGGACTAGATTGCTACTATTAATTAGGAACAAAGTAAAAGCCTGTTAATATTCTGGCTGTCTCAACATGAGGATCTCTCCTTGAGGAGCTGCTGACATTTGAATTTTTGATGGTGGGAAAACTACCTGATGGAGAAGTATTCTGACATCTGTTCCTGTTCATTCTGAGTTTGAAGTGTTATTCCAGAGAGGGAAATGGAGACATGGCCCATGATTCTCCAATGATACTTTCCCAAAAGTTATGGGAATTTGTGAAGCCTTAATTGTATACACACACACACACACACACACACACACACATGAATATATGAAGTATTTTTGCTTTCTTAATATACAGTAAGTGTTGACTATGAATTTTGGTAGGTATGCTGTGCACAAAAGTTAAAGAACTGAAACCACTTGATTTTCAACAAGTGGGGGAAGCCAAACATTTCCCAAATTTTAGAATTTACTCTCCATGCTTACTGTTTGTTTGAAATAAATGAGGCAATCTAGGATCTTCTTGTGATCTAAGAAAGATGAAGTGAAGAATGTCTCCAAATGACACGTGATTAATTTGTAGAATTTGCAGGCCCCACATGGGGTGATGCCCTCTTACTTAGATCCTCTTAAAAATTGAATTAGATAAATTCAGACGGGAATAATCTATCAATGGCTCATGGTCCACAATGACTATGCTGGGAATTTAATGTTTCCAAATTCTGAATGGATTTACTCTTCCTAGACTAATGTGTGATGGGAACTTGTTTTTCCATTGGTTTAAACATTTCCCAAATATGAGATAAGTGCCTTTAAATGATTTTAGTACAGATTTATGTGACAATGTCCACACAATCTTTACCTATTTAATCAATGCAGAAATGGAACAATTCATCCATATGGGTTAACATATGTGAAAGTGAAACAGACTGGAAATTAATAGCAAATTGATTAATTAATGAAAGAAATTGCCGTTTTGTGTGATTGAATGCTAGCAACTGGAACACAGAGCTATGCAGTTATGGATTATGAAGTAATTGGGCAGTAGAGAAAGAGAAAAGGACTATGGGAAGCTATGATCCAAATCTATTCAAGGCAATGATATCAAAACCAGATACATTTGAAATTTCAATCTCCTTCAATGCCTTTTTCCTATAACTGAGTTGTCGTCGTCGTCGTCGTCGTCGTCGTCGTCGTCGTCGTCGTCCTCCTCCTCCTCCTCCTCCTCCTCCTCCTCCTCCTCCTCCTCCTCCGTCCTCCTCCTCCTCCTCCTCCTCCTTTTCAAATTCATCTGTTTTTGATATCATTGCCTTGAATAGATTTGGATCATAGCTTCCCATAGTGCTTTTCTCTTTCTCTACTATCCAGTTACGTCATAATCCACAACTGCATTCCAGTTGCTAGAATTCAATCACACAAAAAGGCAATTTTTTTCATGCTCTACCATGATTTTCCCCCAAACATCCGATTGCTTCCTGCATTTCTTCTTCCATGAAAAAAAAATCACCTCCTTTTATTACGGCTTATCATGGAAATACTAATAATCTGTGCTGCTTTGTATGAGAGGTTAATTTATCACCTACTAAACTGGGAATCCTCAATTTAGAGTTACAATTTTTATTCAGTGTGTGATATTAACTCTCCTTATTCTGTTCCTTGAAATCTTCCCCGCCATCTCCTGCCCACATCACCACAAAAAACAAACAAACAACAATAAAAAAAAACAAGCAAAACAAAACAAGGCCCAATTCACAGAGAATGCATTTCTCGATATTAAATTTTCCCTCAAGTCAGGAACACGGTGATTTCATGGATGAGTAGTTTTGTTGGAAGAAATCTACAAGGCGTTTTCCCCCCCTGTGTTCAGGATATTTTTCAACTTCCTAGCTTAGGCTACAGGCCCAGGACTCCCTGCCCATCTTCAGTCTAAGTAATAATAGGTCTTATCTTGTTTGAGGTTTCAAGATCATCCAGGGTGGTCTATATGCTGCCATCTGGTATAAGTCTGCTTTCATTAGGATTTTTAATGACTGTGGCTAAACTGAAATTCCCAAGTGAAATTTTGAATGATTAGATTGGATTAGGAACATGGAACCAAAGAAAGGAGGACTAAACTCTTTAATTTCCATACTGACACTTTACTTTAAGCTGACTCTTAAGAAGACAAATATTTGTGCATGGCAGGGGTGCAATCCCTGGAGATTTTAAAAATTGCCTTCAAATTATACAATTTAATGTGACAGAAGCAGCTGATGATTAAGAACACGAAGTGTCATCATATTAACTGTATTTAATTTAATTATATTAAATTGAAATTAGTTCAGATTTAGTTTTCGTCTTGTCTCGGTTCAATCTCTTGGCATAGGGTTCCCCCAGGATGAAATTTAAAGGTCAAATTATACAATTGGTTCATCTCAGATCATGCTAGCTGGACAAGTCCTCACTTAGCATTAGCAGAGATGCTCAGTGAACCATTTTAACATTTAGCACACAAATGGATGCATTTTTGTTTGTGGGGAACAGAAGTGTGACAATGAGTGGAGGAGTCAATTATGTTAAGACTTTTAGGATGGGCCAGTTGCTTAATATGACCATTTTGGGATAGGAAAGAAGGAAGGACCACTTTAGGTGTCATGATCTTAGGAAGCTCTGCATCTAGCTTGACCACATCTAATGGATAGTAATTGCTTTGATGGAAAGGGGAAGCTTTACTAAAAAAAATCAAGGTCAGAGTTAGTGTGGGAGATGACCAGGCTGAGCCCGAGGGAGGGGCCATTGTATTATCAATCATGAGTCCCTTCATGTCCATGAGAGATCCAAGTCCATCCCACCTTGAATTCCTTTGGCTCTTATCTACTACTAAATTGCTTTGGCTATTAGTAGTTCAGATTCTTGTAGAGAGTTAAGCTTGCAATAAATCTTTATACCTGTTTGAACTGCCTGGACCTTCTGATTTCCCTGGTATTTGACAGTTAGATGGGCACAGTCTGTGACATGATTAGAGTTTGTCTCCCCTGGACTGGGCACTGTATATTGGCTCATCCCTGTTGCCATCTGCTGGGCAGAAGTGACTCTTTCTAAGCTTAAATATATGGTTCAACTTCAAAAAACATTGGAAGGTATAATTAAGGATTATATACTTCAGGTTTAGTAATACTCAGGCTAATGATTTCAGCTTTTTGCTTTGAAATGCTTCTCATAGCAAAACATCCCTTATTTTCAAAGGCTGTTTTTCCTCTAAAGACTTTTTGATTTCAGAAAGACTAATACTAGGGTTATGCAAATATTTCCTTATTTAGGTTCTATCCTGCTTTTCATAGAGGGGTTCAAGGCAATATACACAGCACAGATCCAATATATTGAATGTATATCGTGTATTTAAAAATTTGATAAAAAGATTTGTGTCCAAGGGATTTGCTCGAATGTAGGAATGGATCTGCCTTTCCAGGCTGAATCAGGAAACCGATTCAAGTCCTTGAAGTGAAAGAGAGGACTTCCAAATCTATGCAGGCGATTTGGAATCTTCTACAGAAATGGCTGTTCCTGAATCAGCTCAGAGCTCTGAATCAAACTGGCACGATTCATCAAATCAGTCTAATCATTCGGATCAAGCCTGATTGATTTTCAAATTCATTCAAATCATTGATAAGATTGGATGGAATTTTCCAAATCACAGTGAACTGAATTGCCTTTGATTCACACTCACCCGATTTTATACTGTTGATCTTCAAAGGTCTTACTCCAATCTGCTCTTGATATCAATACAAAGTTCTTTTGGCCTCTTTAGGAATAGTTATGGGGCATATATTTCTGCTCCCTACCAGGGAATACAACTAAGAAAGGGCACATGACCCCACTTTGTTTCTTTGGGGAGCTATTGTGTTTCAATGATAAATAGAACTCCAAACAAGGAAAAGCCTGTAGGAGGTTGTAATTACCCAAGAGCAGAGTTGATTCCCATACTATGGGAAACAATTATATTTTTCAACATGATCTAATCTAGTTTGGGCTCCATTTCCAAAGACTCCATTTCCAAAATTCTGCCAGCACTTCTATACTTCTCTCCCTTTCATTGTTTGTTTATGTGCATGTGGGTGAGTGTGCATCTCTCTCTCTGTGTGTGTGA
The DNA here is from genome assembly GCA_023970755.1 of Azemiops feae. Taxonomy (NCBI): domain Eukaryota; kingdom Metazoa; phylum Chordata; class Lepidosauria; order Squamata; family Viperidae; genus Azemiops; species Azemiops feae. Next base: position 208,813 of record JALGBA010000746.1, on the reverse strand, counting down.
TAGAGAGAAAATGGGAGGGAGGGAGGGAAGGAGCGAGGGAGGGAGGGAGGAAGGAAGGAAGAGGGGAGGGGAGAAGAGGAGAGGAGAGGGGAAAGAGGAAAGAGGAAAGAAGAAAGAGGAAAGGAAAGGAAAGGAAAGGAAAGGAAAGGAAAGGAAGAAGGAGTAGAAACTCAGAAGAATCATGAATTTTAATAATAGTTTCACTTTATTAAAACATCTGTCCATTTCAGAATCCCTACGCCTGATATGAAAACTTCAGCAGGAGAGACATAACATCTTAAGCCTGTTGTCAAACAAAACTACCCATTCCCTCAATGAGAAGCTCTCTGCAGACATGCCCAGCTCAAATCTCAGTGCCAATGCAGCAACGACACGCTTCTCTAACCCTCAGTAATAGTCTGCTTCCTTCCACCGTGGCTGATGTTTACTTCAGAAACATTTCCCTCTTCACCCCTGCCAACCCAAACATTGGATAATTTAGCTGCCAGACACCATAAGCAGGAGAAAGGATTCCAGACAAATCAAGGCCGAAAAGAGGTGGGAGTGAATCAGTCAGAGGAAGAAAAACAACAGCCAAGACATCTTAGCACCTCTGTGATATTTGCCAGGCCACAGAAATAGTCTTATTACTTGGATGTCTAGTCATGTTATCTGTCTAACAGTGAATGTGCTGGAAGTCGACAGAACAGATAAAAAAAGGAAACGGGGGAGAATTCAACATCAGCAGTCACTGAGCACCAACTGTTACTAAACTGATAGTCAGTGATAAAAGCCTGTGGAAGAGAAATAGAAACCATGGTGGAACATTGAATTAAATGAACTATGAAGTAAACTGTAGATCCCCTGGCATGAAGGCACAAATAAACCTCGATTGAAGGAAAGGATTAAAAAAGAGGGGGAAAAAATCAGCTTTAGCTTAACTGGAACTAAGATACTACACACAAGATTAACCTCATGATTATTTTCATTTATAATTGTCAAGGGGTGGCAGGGCATCTGAAGAAAGGAAAGCAGATATTTGGCATAAGTTCAGGACAGATTGGTTCAGCTTGAGTTTAGATTCATTTGGGATTCCTTTCAATCTCTGTCTATGGAGATTCTCAATCATCCAGGTCATGGTTGTCCCAAAGGTGCTTTTTCAAAAGGCAACTGGACTTTGTTTTTCCTTGAAGATGTTTCGCTTGAAGACTGAAGAAGCTTCTTCGATGAGAAATGAAACATCTTCAGGGAAAAACAAAGTCCAGTTGCCTTTTGAAAAAAACCTTTGGGATTTCAATCTCTGGTTGAAATTGAAATGTTTTTGGTAAGTTTATCCAGCACTTTTCTAGGATGAATTCTTTTCTAGGATGTTTGCTCACAGAGGAAAGAAATTCCCCTATTCAGAGCTGATTAGCCAAGCCAAGTCAATCAAATTAATGGATTTGATATGTAAATTCCTAAACACTGTAAAGCAAATGGAGATAGCGATAACTAGAATGTTCAACTATACAATAGTAACTAGCAGTGTATTTCTGGCACAATCACTGGAGATATTCATCGTAGTCTTTCACAGCCCTGGAGTGAATTTTTAATGTGCAAACTTACTTATATATCTGCAAATAAAGCTCAATAAAGGTCCATACTGAGAGAATATAAGACTGATTAGGAGATATGTGGGAGCTTTCTCAGACAGTTAAGGAAATTAGTTCATAAATGTGTGAACACATATTTTGAGTATTAACTTTAGAACTCAACTATTTGGGAAAGTTTCATATTTAAAAGTATTCTGTAATGGTTATATATTGCTGAGTAGCAAAGTTAAAATTATTCAGGTAATAATAAATTAGACAATCAACAACTGAACTGTGAAAATAAGCTGTTTCCATATCACTAAACATCAAGTATTCACATGGTGCAATATGGAAGGCTTGACTGTATCCTCTTCTGAACCTTTCTGCTTCAGTGGAAGTTAATATGCATAGAATTGGCAACTCACTTTGCTTGCTACTCAAGTGATATTGCAGAAGAGATTATTAACAATCTAGTTTAATAATTCTGAATAGGTACTAGACTTTTATTCTGTCTTTATGGCATAGAAATGAAGTCTTATGAAATTCAGTCAGTTCTTGGACCACTTTTTTAAACAATTCCTTTGTGTTAAGCAAGAAGGTGAAGACAAAGTCTCCTTTCAGGTACTCTTGATTTCGGGAGACTTCATGGACATATTCATATTGCTGTCTTGGAAACAATATAGAAGTCTTTTCTTCTGGGATGTCTTTTTGACTCTAGTCTACTGCACTTGGTTTCCTTGGTGATCTTTCTTGGTGACATCAGCCAAGTGATCAGTTTACGTTGCTCTCACAATTAAGGTCTTTTAGGTATCCATAGTAGCCACATATATGTTGAAAATACAAATGCCTACCTCTTTCCAATATTTTATTTATCCCAATCAAAAACTTCAAGCAAGAAACATTATAATTAAATAGCATTAATGCTTCAAACATTGATTGTCGTAATCTCAAGTGTTAACCATTTTTTATGAAATGTTTGTACCATCTCAAAACAAAAAGGTTACTAAATGTAGAACTAAGCATTTGAACTCCCTAAAATATTTTGGGAATCAACAGCCTAGAGAATACAGAACCACACATTTTTGTAACTGTTTGAGCCCTTGAGATTATATGTCACAAAAATCATTGGAGAGTGATGTTTGACCAGAATAGAATATTTCAGGAGTTGCTGAAACCTGTTCTATGTTATGTTACATAATTACAGATCAAACGTCTTAGTAAATTTCTTCAATTTCCAGCCTAATTCAATTCATCCAACTGACATTCTGAACAGAAAAATGTTTTAAAGAATTTCCTGTGCTATTTGAACTTATTTAAACAGGTTTTCCTGATTTGCTGATTTTTGGTAAGTCCAGAGTCTTGGCTGATTCTTCCACTTAACTTCTTACTTCCACTAATACTATTTCTTTTCCTTTTTGGTCATATCTTCTAGCTTTCAGTTCCAGACTTAAATCAGACATCTTCCCTGGCCCATCTCACTCTTAATTTAAATCACAATATCAGAATCTTATTAGATGATTTATTCTCAGTCATTACTTCTCAATCTAATCTCTCATGTGGATGTTTGAAAGATAAGAGGGAATAAATAAAACCAACCCAGAGCATTTTGGAAGAAGAATTGAATAAAAATGTAAAAAAAACCCAGCTCACTTACTGTTGGATGAAGCCAATCTATCTCTAGACATTCTGTCTGTCTTAGTAAGCACTATAAGAAAAAGAAAAGATAATTTTTACCATTGTTATATAAAAATCAGACTAGATGAAGAAGATCTATATTAACATGGTTACGTGCTGACTGGCAATCTAAATAGGATCTGCCTCAGGATGAGATAATTTAGCCCTATCTCTCTCCAGAGACATCAGCATGATTGTTCTTCTAGGCTTTAGAGCAGGCTAGACAGTTTATGAAGGACATATGTATGTTTCACTGCCAAGGAAAAAATACTTGATTGTAAAAGTTTAGTGAAAGACACTAAAGAGAAAGAAAATGTTTTTAACTTGATTACCAAAGGACAAAGGAAGTAACCATCCACATTCAGATATCTAACAATAAAGGTAGATTGTTCCCAGAGATTTATTTACATGTCACAAACTTGCAATGGGATAAGATGATATCTCAATACATCCCCACTGAAATGTGCAAAAGTCCGAACAGTAATATAAATCCAAATATATAATGTATTCTGAAATTATGAGCTAACTCAAAAAGTTATACTTTGAAGGAGAATATTTGCAGCTCAGGGTTGAAATGAGGGGTCCTTGGTGCTCTCTGAGCTTGGCTGTTTTCTTGCAGACGTTTCATTACTCATACTGGGTAACATCATCGGCTGCAGTGCAACTCTCTTCTCAACCACCTCCCCAAAAAACGAAGAAGACAAAAATAATCCAGAATGGTAGTGTCCAGCAATAGCTTCTTGAGAAGGGAGCACACCAATTCATCTTAAATAATGCCAGGAACACCCCCTCTTTCAAGAATGAATTAACCATTGCTAAAACCCATCCACATGTCACAGGTGGCATTGATCAACTAGGAGGGGCATGGATCTAAATCACAGGTGGCTGCGCTTATGATCTCAAAGACCCTGCTCACTTCCTAAGATCCAACTAGTTCAAACTGTTCCCAAACAGCTGATTAAGACCATTTCCCAAGCATCTCCAAGGGGCTCACACCATGCTTGGTCTTCAACTGAGAAGAGATCCAAGTGATTTTACCCATCAGATGCATTGAAAATTCCTCCCTGTGACCCTGAAAATGGTCCACAGAGTCACCTTTACTCAAGAGGAGTCAGGTAAACAGGGTCATTGAGTGACATTCTGTGGATGTAAAAAGAGCAGAGAAATTTACATTTGAGTTGATTTCTTGCTCTGGTTACCTAGTGGGATGGTCACCTAGAAACACTGTTAGAAATAAAGGTGGACTTGGGCTTCCAAAATGGGAAACATACTACCAAGCGACGGGGTTACTCTGGATCAGAGACTGGATACGGTTGGATAGCCAAAGGATTTTAATAATCGAAGGACATGATCTGCAAGCCGGCTGGCATGCTTTTCTATGGGGGAATCACAAGAAGATACATACATATTTTTGCCGACATCAGATAAGGGATGCATTGATTTGGATATGGGACAAGGTTAAAATGAAACACTACGTAAAAATACCAAATTGGGTCTCCCCAATGGAGGCAGTAATCCACCCGAATACATTAGATAAAAAAAAGATGGAAAGATATGAAGAACTATTAGATAACCAAGGGAAACTCAAATCGAGGGAAGAATTAATAGAACAGGGAATAACTCTAGATTGGTGGCCACATCATCAGATACAATCCAAATATAGTAAGGATATGGCAGAATACGGGATTAACCGAGTCCCACAGCAATTGGACAAAATATTGTTAGGCAGAGGAGAAAAATTTATAACAAGACTCTATAAATACCTACTGGAAGTTGAATTGGAAGAAGAGATAGTAAAAGGCTCCATGATAGCATGGGCTCGAAATGTGGGTCGACCCATTGAACTAGAAGAATGGGAAAGAATATGGAACACAAACTGTAAATTAACACTGTCAACTGCCTATAAAGAGAATCAATACAAAATGTTTCATAGATGGCATTTAGCACCGGCGAGATTGGCAAAAATGTACAAAAACATGAACCCGAATTGCTGGAAATGTAAAGACAAAGAGGGAACTTTTTTTCATGTATGGTGGCAATGTCCACAGGCAAAGGTTTATTGGAAACAGATACAAGAGTGGATACAGGAGATGATTAAAGAACGAGTAGATTTGAAACCAGAGCTATTTTTATTAGGCATATTGAATCCAAAGGTGAAAAGACGAACTCGATACATCATTGTACATATAATAACAGCGGCACGCATTGTATATGCCCAATATTGGAAACGGGAGAACCTACCACCAAATGATAAGATCATTCAAAAAATATTAGAATGCGCTGAAATGTATATGCTTACGTTAGAAATCAAAGATAAGGAGACAACAGATTACTATGAGATATGGAACCAATGCTATGTTTGGTTAGATCAGAGAATAAAAGGGTAAGAAACTATGTAACAATTGTAAATAAATGTAAAAATAGAAGACACAGAACTGTTAAGGAAAAAAAATAATAATAAGAAGAAATAAATGTCTTTTGTTTTGTTTTTATGTAATGTGAAAAAAGGAAAATAAAATTTGAAAAAAATAAAAAGAAAAAAAAATAAAGGTGATCCTGGAAACTGAAGTATAATTAAAAATAACAACTTGTGAATTAAATGAATTTCTGTTTGAACTCTAAAATAATTCACTTTTTGAACACATAGTGTGAACCCCAAGTGAGGACGCTTGCTTTTTGTCTATATCCTATTCCATCTGTGATTCAAAACAATATAAGGAATGTCCGCTCATTTCTTCAATATTTTTCCCCTTGTCATTTGCCTAGATTGATTGAGAGTGAGGAAGCCAACCTTTAGATCATGTGGTAAATATAGCCTGGAAAATATTCAGATCTCTGCTGTAAAAGCCATGTTTCTATTTCCTCAATAAAGTTTGTCACCCCATGTCCTCTATTGAGGAGAGAGGCAGACTTAGAGTCTTTAATTATACTCTATTCGGTGTCACAAAAATTGACTTTTCAAGAGACTAATAATGTCACCAGTAATCATAATCATATTACAGCAGGTAATTGGTTATGTGGAAGATAGATATAGTTGACTGGTAATCACCTGGAAGAACCAAGAAGATTGACAAAGAACTTATTTATTTTAAGAATGGCTGCCCAACTCAAACAGTGCAACTCTGAGCATTATATAACAAAAAAAAAGATCCAAAATAAAAACAAACAATCAATAATAGGTGACCTTTTGTATAACATACATAGCAGAAGTTTAAATTCATGAAAAAATGGCTCCCTTGCATATGATACATCACTGAGCTAGCCAGGTTTAGACATTTGGAATATGGTTTTTAAGAAAAAAAAACCTTGACAGATTGATTTAAAAATATCAATGAAAGTGTTTAAAGAAATATAAGCAGCAACCTCCAATATTTCAAGAAAAGGACAAATTCTAAAGTAGGGATTAATGTCTAGGCACAATGGAAAGGATTACTGAGATTTCCTGCTTTATTTTTTTAATGTATTTTTTTCCAACATTTGTTTCAATATTTCACTTTGCTGTACCTATACTAATTGTTGCTATCAGCTTGGAGACCGTAAAGTGACCACATGTTCATAGCATATTAAAATCCTCATCCTAGCTTACATTCATATCTCCTTTCCAGTGGTAAATCTGTCAAGATCTGGGGCACTTGGCAAGTTTTAAAGCTCCCCTGAAGGCTAACAGGGTTAAGCCCAAACAAATAATGGGGGGAAAGGAAAAAAAATAATACAAAGACAGGCCCCATGATGGAACATGATTTTTGTGATAATTCAAACTACTGGGGAGGAGAAATTAATTTACTTTTATTTAACTGGAGCATGCATATCAAATCCTGCATGGATTTAAGAGGATATCTTTTCATAACAAAATCATGGGCATAAATAGAGTGTGTGCTGTGTACTCAAGATCTGTGGAGCCCATCTTCATGCTTGCATGCCCACGTAGAAGAGCAGTGAGATGACTTTGAAGAAAATATCATCATGTCAGCCCTCCAAGGCCAGGTGAGGAAATAGATGCTATAAGAAATATTAGAAATCTACTTTATTGATGTAAGCTATAATAATAGAATCTTGAAAGCTTGACAGTGTTTCCCCTTCCTTCCCTCATATATCAAAGAGAGTCAAGGCAAGACAATTTTAAGTTTCTCTCTCACACTTCTTGTTTTCCTGGATTGAGCTCATGTTTTGCTGATGGTCTCCACATATCTTTTCCAAGGTGATCTCTGTGCTACCCTACAGCAAGCAACCTACCACTGACAAACGGATGTCCTTAGTTGTAAATTAAAGCTGGACAAACTGAGCCCTCTTAACTTCCCCCCTTCAGTTGTGACCTTTGGTGTCTAAAACCACAATTGCTATACATCGTCAGCACATTTTCCCACCCAAGGGAGGCAGGCAACACATAAAAATGTAGAGTAAGCCATAAAATAGAATGATTAGAGTTTAAAACACAAAGAAGACTTTCACAAAAATGTGGGATGGGGGAAAGACAGAAAATCTTTCCTCAGAGTATCTTGTACTGTTGTCTTACTCATTATGGCCCTCTGGCTCCCTTCAAAATGTAAAGCATGATACATGTAAAGCCAATACATGTTGCTTTTCCTTTATTTTAGGGCGAGAGATAAGTTGGTAAATTTATAAAATTAGCAGAATGTAATAATTTTGTTCGAATCAAAAGAAGCCAATATATTTCATCATACTGAAGACACAAGCAGCTAATTTATCTTTGTCATCTGTTTTGTGCTCACATCTTACGGGATATGTAGGACTCCAACATCAGTGTGGAGGCCACATAGTCCCTAACTGACTGAAACACAGACCCAACAAGAAACCATTTCCTTTTTAGGAGGGGGAAAAATAATGTGTTAGAGGACATCCCATAGCAGAAAAACAGTAATAAGTTCTTGTAGAAAAAGAGGACCACTGGTTTGAAAGAGCGTAAATGAATCCCTGTTAAAATTGAACAGCCATCTCTCAACAGAGGGGGAGGAATAAGACACCACCTATCTCCAGTCTATCCTGCTCTATGGAGTAGAGAGTTGGTCTCTGACAGAAGGCCACCTGAAGAGACTAGAAGCATTTGAAATGTGGATTTACAGGCGGCTGTTACGCATAAGCTGGGCTGACAAGATCAGAATGATAAGAAGCCTGGGAAAGCCAAGGGAAATCATCAAAACAATTAAAAAATGAAAGTTAGAATATTTCGGACATGTGATGCGACACCCAGAAAAATACGGCATACTCCATTTAATCCTCCAGGGGAAGATTGAAGGCAAACGAGGTCCAGGCAGAAGAAGAACATCATGGCTTCAAAATCTAAAGGACTGGTTTGAACAAAACTCAGCAGCAGTTTTTCGTGCAGCTGCTGATAAAAACAGGATCGCCAACATGATCGCCAACGTCCGATAACGGATACGGCACAAGAAGAAGATCTCCAGTCTATAACACAGCCCTTGCAGCAGTCCCAAGAGGTTCCACACCCATTTGCACTCTGATTCAGGTGACCCTGAGGGCACAGATAAACCCCCAAGTGGCCTCAACAGCTCTCAGAGAGTGCTAACAATGAGATGACTGCAAAGAAATACAATCCTTCCCTCTACCCTCCCATCTTATCAGAATATATCCTTCCATCCCCCCCCCACCATCAGAATTGATGAAGCTTCTTGGATGAGAAGTGAAATGTTTTCTTCTTCCTCCTCAAGGAAAAAAACAATCCAGTTTTTTTTTTAACCTTTGAGACAACTATGACCTGGATGACTGAGAACCTCCACAAACATTTAGTTCAATGTCTGTTATTTTTGTATAGGAAATACGCATCTACTAATATTGAGCTGAGTGCATGTAGTGCCAATCACTTGAATTTTAAGGATAAGTCATTATGCTCTTTTCTTAACAGCTTATCAAATGAAAGAAAAAAGGCTTAACTTTAAGCTTACAGATTTAGATGAGATTCTTACAGAGAGAAAAAAAAATGCTTCTCAGTATGGGAATTTGTAGTGCTCCTCATCAAAAGGCACTCTACATTTTTTTATATTTTTAAAAGAAAATAAGGCAGAAGAATTGATGGAAAAAGCCAATAAAATCTAATTTCCCTGTAAAACTATTAAAAATTCAGCCATGACTTCTCTCCACTACTTATGATGGAATGTGTCTATGAAGAGGGAGGTGATGTGATAGACTACAATAAAGTTCGCAGGAAGGAAGGAGAGCATTCCAAGGAAGGGGATGAGACAAGGGACTGCACTGTCCAAAACTGCATAGGAGAAAGAGTAAGAGATTTAGCGTAGCCACACCCTAGAATTTCCCAAGGTATACCAGTTAGAATTAGAAGAGCATAGGTTTAGTCTGGAAAGATTCTGTCTATTTGGTGTGGGCAAATAATGAAATGAACTTTGTCTGGATTGTGTTACATTGTTCTTGGGCTAGGCCTGACCCTACTAGATCTTATCTTCTAGGATCAGATCTTTGACTTACATGCTGAAACTTTGGGATTCTCTAGATGCTTGAAGATATATCTTCACTTTGGCTGTTTGTGATTCGTGATGTAGCCTGACAATTCATAATCTTTCATTTAAGATGCTGTGCCTTGACTGATGTATTGCCTGTTTAGGTAATTCAGACATTTTCAATCAGGTCTGAGGCAGCAGAATTTTAACATGGTGATTCTACATGGATATCTAATAAATATTAGCCACTGGAGGCCAGAACAAAAAAATAAAAATAAAGCAACAGTAGTACGAGCCAAAAATATGGAGTGGTCAGGTGATCATTCTAATAAGAAATGAAGCTGAAAGGATGAGCTAGGCATTCATGACAAAAACTCTCATATAATTTCAGGTGATTTTAAAACTATGCAGAAAATGGAAATTCAGATGGTACAGCTATATTTATTGAAATCCATTCATTATTTTCATTTTTAAGAGGTCATCCTTCTTATCGTAGAGGTGACACCAAGACAGATTAACTTCCCACATCACAGTGTGGGTTAACAAGAGCTAGAGGCAATTCACCATTTCTGTTGTGAGAATTAGCATTTCTAGCTACTTGCCTTATCTATTCACTAATTGGCATAATGACCTTTATTTCATTATGCATATAAATGTTGGCATGTTTGTATATATATCAAGTATTAGAATGCATCTGATCTATTTCAGATGACCCAGTTATATTCCATTTATATGGGATATAGTGTTCAGGACCTAGCTGGTATGAATTATTCTCTACCAATCACTCAATCAAATATTTGGCTATAAAACTATCTAATTATAAATATATGAGAATTTTGCTCTTGGTACAAGGAAAACCAGAATTGGGTTCATGATCATTTAGTGCAGGGGTCTTCAAACTTGGCCCTTTTATGACTTGTGGACTTCAACTCCCAGAATTCCTCAGCCAGCGTGCCTGGCTGAGGAATTCTGGGAGTTGAAGTCCACAAGTCATAAAAGGGCCAAGTTTGAAGACCCCTGATTTAGTGAATGCCTATGAATTAACACAAACAAATGAACATTAGCCTATTAGAGAATGGAAACTTGATGTGGTAAGTTTGTATTGTGCTTCTCTAAAGAAATAATAGTTCTGATGTATAATCAGAATTATTTTTTAATAAATTTGGTTAAAGTTATAGTCCACTGAAAAATGTTCCAGTTCTATGAGCTTATCCCTTGACTCCCAGCCACCTCAGTTCCTGCAATTTATTCAGAAGGACCAACTGTTTAGAGTGCAACTGGGCAATCCCATGATCTCTCGTTTATCCAAAGAAACCTGGCTGGTCAAGAATCACCGTCTAACTACTGATTTTATTGCAATACACTCTCTGCTCCTTCAAAGATGGCTGGCTCGCCATGAGCTAGTTGATGCAAACTTTACAAATGTCAGTTCCTCCTCTCCAGGTCAGGAACCTTTACAAATATAACAGTCACTATTTGTATACAACTTTCCATAGCCTTTCATTGCAGATGTATTTTTAAGGGATTTTTTTGATAAGGAAAGCTAATTGATTTAGCATGCACCTCCCCTTGAAAAAAATGCTAGCATTAATCTTCCTTTGGAATTATTAGCAGAATGCATTGATATTTCTATGGTGATATGGGTAGCAATAAGAACATGCAGTTTGAATGAACAGCACAGCACGGACTGGAGATAGCAGTTCCATGCCTTATGGTTTCAGTCAGCATTTAAAGGACATGTACAAGGGAAAAAAACAGTCATTGCTATAGAATCTGTTAATTCTCCTTATTAAACAATGAGGGAAGAGAAGGCAAGAATATTGTTAACCTCCCCTTCAATGCACCTGTGCACTTAGGAAATGGCTGCATATGTTAATCAAAAAGAAATCCAATTACTTTAATTTCCTTAATCCAAAACTATGAGAATAAACTATATGTTTAATTATGAACTTTCCACCTTAGACAGCTCTAACTAATGAGTCAAGAAATTGGGCAATATGTTTGGAGCAATTCACAACATTACTCCAGAGGTGCACGTATGCCTCTAGTGGCTGAGCCCTAGTCACTTCTTATAGTTATTAGGAACAGAAATACCTACCTGAAGCATTAATCACAACATTCTTCAGCACAAAGGGACATTTACTTATGTAGAGCAGGGTACTGTATGCATAGGATAAAATTATACACATGGCATGATTTTAATAATGATTTCATTTTAAGAAATATTATGCCTGTTTGTTTTCCTAAAATCATTCTCTCTCTCTCTCTCTCTCTCTCTCTCTCTCTCTCTCTCTCTCTGAGGCTTGTAAAAAACTGAAAAGCTGTTCATCAAATGGGACTAAATTGGTTACGGGTTAGCAAGTTGGCTTTGCAATACATGACCCAGTTTCATTTTTCTCCTCACCAGATGTTGATCTTCAGGAATGTTGGAAAGACTAGAAGGGAAACCATTACACTGGGACAATGTAAAAGCTCTTCTGGTATTTTGGGATGTGATACTAAAGAAATAATGGACAGGTATGTTATTTTCTGATCTTTCTTTTTTGGTCTCACTGGAATACAGTGGAATGTGGTTAAAATAATTTTAGAGGCCAATATATTCGGCCCGTTGCCTGTTCAGAACCCATTAAGATCAATGCATTAGGTGAAAGTTCATAATGCCTTCAGGCTCAAGCAATTAAGTGATTTCCACCAAGAAGATTAGGATTTATCTTGGAGACCCCAAACTATCAAGTTACTTGGGTTGAAAATTAATTAATTTAAGTCATTAACACATACATAGTTTTATTTATTCCCATTCCAGCCTCAACCTGAAGGACTGAATTTGAAGCACATCATGGAATCAGAAATGTTTTCCTTAGAAATTCTGATTAAGCAGCCTCTAGGCATTCAGTGACTTTATAGGCACATATCTGAAAGACATAAGATATTTATCTTTTTACTTTGGCCTCAGATACCAGAAATATAATTAGCTCCTTTTGTGTAGGAAAATTAGCTCCTTTTGTGTAGGAAAAAGAAACCTTACGATAGAATACACAGATAGCTTCTTTTTAAAATATTGAATTTAGGCCTTCTGAATGCCTTTAGGATGGAAAACAGCTCTTTTAATTTTTGCTGGGCATTGAACAAATAAATGTTATTGATTGATTGCTCTGAGACATTCAGAGATCTTAAACCTCTTCAAATAGCAAAGATACTAAAATAGAATCTTGTGCAGCCCCTCTGAAAGTAGGTACTACAAGAGATGACTGGCCTTGTTTGTCAAGTCTTACTTGGGTATGAATATTATTGTATAATATTTTAAGCTGGGCCCCCAACAGAATGGGGTATCATTCTGAATGTAGTTAGTAGATTGACAGAAGACCCCACCTCCCCCCCATGGTCTTCCTGCTCCTTTCTCCCCCCACCTTTTAATCTTTTAATGATAAATGTTTAATGTGACAATGATTGTTATTACTGTTTTATCTTTTCATATTTCTGATTTTAATGTTCGTAAATTGCCCAGAGTTGCCTCTGGACAAGATGGGCAGCACATAAATCCAGTAAATAAATAAGTGCCAGCAATGTCTGTTAAGGGGTGAGGTCTCCAATATGTTCCAAGATTCTCTAAAAACAGCTGTTTTGAAGGCATATCACATATAGGCTTCCTTTGGGGACTTAAGATTCCCCCCCCCTTGTAAACCATTGTAAAGCCACAAATATCTATCCTAGATTCAGCAAGTATGTTTTCCTGTGCCCTCCACTTCATTAATTTCCAAAATAAGTATCTAATCATGCTTACTACTTAACACATAATCAGCTGATTGGACAACAGCTAGAGGAGTCAAATCTGTCTCTTCTGTAGGGAAAAATAGAGAAAGAAAAATAACAGAGATCTTTTCCTTATGTGGTTTATGGCTTTGATCAAAACTGCTTCAAAGTGTGCCCATCAGTCAATATTTCATTTTAGCAGCTCAGATGGAATATCGTGCCCCCCTGTGAGGCTTTCTTATTTTTCAGCTGCAATCTTAGTTTAACAATTTCAGTTGGGCTAACAGGGGACCAATATGGCAAGTTCTCCTGGGCTTGTCTGACAGTTCTAGACCAGGGGTCCTCAACCTTGGCAACTTTAAGACTTGTGGACTTCAACTTCAGCTTTGCTGGCTGAGGAATTCTGGGAGATGAAGTCCCCAAGTCTTAAAGTTGCCAAGATTGAGGACCCCTGTTCTAGACTTGCAAGAATTTCCCATGAAAGGACAGAGAGGAGATTTCTGATTTTAATCCAACATCTCTCATATCTTCAGATAACAACACTGTCCTGAATGTTGTTCAAGTGTAAATGTCAGCCACAACAAAAGAAGATCCAGGATCTGGGGGGCTTCCATTTTCCCCACAAATGTTAATATTTCAAAACAAATAAACAAACAAAAAAATCTGTAATAGCCAATGGTTTCTTTGTGTGCATTATCTCTTAGAATAGAGTTTCTTTCTACTGACTTCTCTTTTAATTCTTGTTTTACAAGTTGGGCAAAATGACCTCCAAAGAATGCAGCAAAGTTGGCAGCATAGCAGGAAGGATAGACCACTTTAAAAAAGAAGCTAAGGTAGAATTAAAATGGATATGAAAAGGCATAAGGTAGTCAATAAATACTTTGGGGGACCTAAAGGAAAATAAAAGCTAATTGATAGCCAGAGATAGATGAGAGATGATAAATAGAGATAGATAGATAGATAGATAGATAGATAGATAGATAGATAGATAGATAGATAGATAGATAGATAGATAGATAGATAGATAGATAGATAGATAGATAGATAGATAGATAGATAGATAGATAGATAGATAGATAGATAGATAGATAGATAGATAGATAGATAGATAGGCAGAAGAGAGACCAAGAGACCTGGAAAGATACATGCTCGGCATCACAAGACAAGATAGCAAGAGCTGCACATGGATTAGAGAACAAACAAAAGTATACGACATCATTAAGAGAGTAAAAGAATTGAAATGGAAATGGACTGGTTACATAGCAAAAAGAATGGATGGCAGGTGGACCAAGGCAGTCATAGAATGAATCCCATTTGATAAAAAGCATCCATGAAAGAGACCTAAAACAAGATGGATCAACAACATCAGCAAGTATTGTGGGACCAATTGGCAACAGAAAGCTCAGGACTGTATAGGTTGGAAACATGCGGAAGAGGCTTTCCTCCTGCAGTGGATAGACAGTGGCTAAGATGATGATGATGATGATGATATAGATAAATAAATAAATAAATAAATAAATAAATAAATAAATAAATAAATAAATAAATAAATAAATAAATAAATAAATAAAGATAGATAGATAGATAGATAGATAGATAGATAGATAATAAGTAGATAGAAACAGAGATATAGATGACAGATGATAGATGATAGATTCTTTCCTTTCCCCCATGGTATAAAAGTCTAATATTTCTGGATGTAGCTTTGTTAAGTAATAGTGAATCAGTGGTCACATCTCTGAGAAAAGCAACCTTTGAAATTGCTAAAAAAAAACTGGTATCCCCTTCATGATTACAAACAACTGGTTTCCCTTGATTTGCTTGTGTGGTTGCTTCATAATTCTTTGCCCATTTTTGCCAGTGAAAACCTGGCATTATTTCAGCCAATTGAGGATCTGCCTGATGGAGTGATCTTTTTATATTTTGGTATGAAGTTATTTTTTTTTGGGATGACTGAAATGTTTTAGATTAATGAATGCTCTATAATAAATTTGCTAGAGCTGAACAAGCGGTAAGGAAAGATTGTGATGGTTAAGATGAAGATTGGTGGCTCAATTTATTATTTCTTCTGGACTAGTTTTCTTTTTCTTTTTTCAATCTATACATGAGGGCTTTTTTTTTTTTACAACAAGGGCAGAGTTTTATTGCTTACAGTATCACCAGTCTCCTTAGATTGAAAGTTTCACCTTTGCATCTACATAATCCAAACCAGTTTACAGACTATCTGGGAGCTGAGGATGAAATCCTGTTTTAGTTACCTGAAGATTAAAATGATAAAATTCTAGGAGAGGAGGAGGAGAAGGACAACCCATTCTACAAACAATATAGTTTTTTTACAAATCAGAAAATTCTGCCTGGCTTCAAAGTATCAAACTTTTCACTGTTGAGCATCAATCTGAACCACTATTTTATTTCTTTCGTGCTAATAAAGGAAGGTATAAATATAATGCATGCTAAGCAGGGTGTCATTTGAAAGGATGAAGCTTTGCTTCTTCAAAAGAGTCATTGCCTTGCTGAAGTTGCAAGAAGCTGAAACACTCTAGCCTAAATGGAAAGGACAGCTCAGATTGACATGGGTGGAAAAGTAGACTTTTGCAATGGAGCAGAAAAATAAGGTTAAAGTTGCTTTGAGGGTGAGTGGAGTATCAAAAATAGTGGTGGCATCTATTTCTGACCTTGAAAAGTGATTGTCAGCCAGATTTCATCATGAGATAAGCAGTAAGTTCAGATCTGCCTTCTGTGTTACATCAGTTATTCTACCAGATATCTGGGGAAATGCATGATCCAATAAGTAGGACAGATTCAGGGTTTCATGACATTGCCGGAGGAAAAGAAAGATTAGAGAAGTACTGGCCTCACTCTTTAGCACCATTGTTAATAGTCTCCTTCTCTTTCCATAAACCCCTTCCAAATCTCATCCATGTTTCATCAGGGCAATTGGTTCAGGACAAGTTTTCTCCAAGTTTGCCTTTGTAATATTTATAACATTATCCTGCACAGTCATACTGAATTTTTCATTCAAAGATGATATGGGGAAAACAAATAGAATTGTTGGCTGGGAGGATATTCATCAAAAAAGGAGAAGGAAGAGAAGAAAGAATAAAAATTTCCGCTTTCCTTGATTGCCACCAAAAGTTATAGTTGCAGTCGTTAATTCCCAATTCTTCTTTCCCTACAGATCATGGTGAGGCAAGTCATTCAACATCAAATTTATTTGTGGATTGCCCTGTGAGATGACTCTTTCCTTTGAAATATTTGCAAGATAACATGTTACATTCCTCAAGTGCCTCATGTGTTAGTCCTTAATTCAGGACAAAGCTTCTAAAAACTTTTTTTCTTGTTTCTTCTCTCTCATACCTAAATGTATTTTACATTGTTAATGCTAGCAATCTCCCTAGACATTCTCTACAGAGCACTTAAAGTACATCCAGCACCAATAAGTATTTCGTACCGAGCCATTCCTTGTCTATAGGGCTTTCTGCCAGATTCTCAGTTTCTAACACATTAAGAGGCTCTTTTTTGTGCCAATATAGCTTATGTCAGTTCTTTTGACTTTCATTTACTATTTCTGACATTTTGCAACTCTGGCCATTGTAGTGTTGTTGTCTTTGCTATAGCTAGTTTTCAGGCAATTGGAAAGGAGAGTAAAATGTTCCTCAATAAACATTAATTCAGCCTGCCTACATCAAGAATTTTCCACTGGGGACATGGCTCATGAATAGCAGATAAGCTCTTTACTTTCACCGCTTTTGTTCAGATGCTTTTATATTTTTGGTATTAACGTGAAAGACTTTGTGCGGGTTAGTTGTTAGACCCCGGGAAAGTCCAAATCCTTTCTTCTCCATAAAGCTAGCTGAGTGATCATGGGCCAGATCCAGGATCTTAATCTAAGCTATATCATATCCTTCCAGGAATGCAACTGAGAGAGATAGAACAGGATTCCTTTTCAAAGAGTGTTAATAGAGGAAACATACAGATACACTTTCATGATTTTGTTTCTTTACAGAAAAGCTTCTATTACTACCTTTCTTGGCAGGTATGCCTTATAGTCACAGGGGAAAATAAAAACGGTGTCAGTGCAAGCGGTTCAAAATGGCAAAGTTTAAAAGGAACTCTTAGATCCATTGCAAAAGAGAATTGTGTGTAGAACATCTGCTCCTCAACTAACAAATGAAGAAACAAACAAAAAAGATGTGACCCAATAGGTTTTCTTTTGTTTTGATTTGAGCCTTCAAAGCAGGGTTGGCTACTGGTGATTTGCCTGGACAAATTGCTGTAGTTTGCTTGGCAAGATTTTTTTTTTTGAATGGCTTTCCTTAGCCACCTTCTTCCTATGGCTAAGAGAGAATGACTGGCCCAAGGTCATCCAGTTAACTTCTTGAATAAATTGGGATTAGAACTTATGGTCTTCTGGTTTCAGACCTAGTACTTTAATTGGTAGGTCAAAGTGGCTCTCAGATGTTGTCTTGGTTGTATGCAAAAATACCACAATTTGAGTGATTTCTCCATTCATTCCTACTTCCCAGTAGTTTCTAGTCAATTAAATGCTTTCTTTAAATGGCAAGAAATGTTCTCAATGAATTTGTATGACTTTATTTTTAAAGCCCATTATCACAGTTCTTTTTATTTGAATCATTCATGACTGCCTATTCACCAGTTTTGAGCATCCATGGTGATCTTATATCTTCCTAAGAGGTATCAGGGACAAAGCCACAAATCTGTTCCTGGATTTTGCTTTGCACTTTCATCCTGAAGATAAAAGTGGGACAATAACCAAGATTGTTTTTGCATGGCCCAATTTGATTTGTTAAAATTAGATAATTGCAAGCATTCACCCTTCTATAAAGAGAATTAAGAAAGATTCCTCCCTAACTATGTCACTGAAATATAATTTGTTCCATTATTGCATTCAAAAACATGATTATATCTTTGTTCCTCTGGACGTGCAAGATGTGAATATGTTTTTTGTCTGCCTTAGGCTGCTCACAATTGCTGAAATTACTATGCGCTTCAGATAAGGTGGGGGAAGAGAATGAAGGCTGCTATATGGTGCCTGGTGATTTATTTGTGCTTTGCTTGTGATTAAAAATGCTGCAGCCATATGGGCAAGTAGAAAATAGGAAGGAAAAGGATGGGAACTGAATTTCAGAATATATAATTTTCAGTGTAAATATTCACAGGTGCAATCCCTGGCATTTTCAGATAGATTGGAAAAAAAATGTCTCTGCCCCAAATCTTGGAAAGATGTTTCCTCTTGGTTAAGATTATTAGACATATACTTTTAAAGTAGTAGTTTAAATTGTATATGTATGACTGTATTTTTTGTTGTGTTCTATGGAGTGCCCTATCTCCACGATGTGTTATAAGCACTTGGCTGTAAAACAAACAAAAACTAATAAAACTTGTTATGGAGAAGATTATTAGATATATGATTAGGCAAAAGAAGACAAATTGGGGAGGGGGAAAGACACCCGGTTTAAATTTCTTGGCATCCATGAGAAATGTTACAGTGAGGAGGAGGAGGGGGAAGAGGGGGAAGAGGAGGAGGAGGAGGAGGAGGAGGAGAAGGAGAAGAAGGAGAAGAAGAAGAAGAAGAAGAAAAGAAGAAGAAGAAGAAGAAGAAGAAAAGAAGAAGAAGAAGAAGAAGAAAAGAAGAAGAAGAAGAAGAAGAAGAAGAAGAAGAAGAAGAAGAAGAAGAAGAAGAAGAAGAAGAAGAAGAAGAAGAAGAAGAAGAAGAAGAAGAAGAAGAAGAAGAAGAAGAAGAAGAAGAAGACACTACTTAGGCCTACATGTATATGAAATTACGTTTTTCAACATTAGAAAGACTTGCCTGCCACACCCAATACTTATTAAAAAGATGCCCAGCTCTATGCTGAATTCAGTAATGCTTAGAATACTGAAAGCTCTTAGGATAAAGAAAAGAAAGGAGAAAGGAACTCCTGAATACCTAAACCTTGGATTTATTGTCCCAGTCAATAAAAACTTTATACATTTGGAGTTCAGGAGGACCTTTCTCTATTCATCCTGCTGTTGGCCAAACAATAGCCAGAAGGTAGAAGAACTCTTGGATGTTAGGCTCTGCTTGCCTATGGGATGGTGTTTGTTAATCTGTTTTCTGGTTGGTGGATTGCTCATACCTTTCACCATGCACGGATCCTGGTAGCCTGTGGCATTTTCTCAAAATCCATTCTGAACACCAAGACTGTTGACACCAATCCATTGGCTTCAAATGATCTTTAATGCATCCCCCCCCAAGGCTACATCTCTCTTGTTGGTGATAGAGAAAGCTTGCTATTGAAAAAGCCTGGACTTCAGGATAGAATTTTCTGTGGGATTTAATTAAATGAGGTAAATTACAGATTGGGACAGCCAGGAGTTGCCTCTTATAATTAGATAAGACCAGAACTTGTAAAACAGGGATCTTCAAACTTGACCCTTTTATGACTTGTGGACTTCAACTCCCAGAATTCCTCAGTCAGCATGCCTGGCTAAAGAATTCTGGGAGTTGAAGTCCACAAGTCATAAAAGGGCCAAGTTTGAAGACCCCTGTTGTAAAAGGATTTTTGTTTGTTTCTTGGTTTAGATGTAAATTTCCTCTCCTGAATGTTAAGAAATAGTGAAACACTTAGGACCGTATCTGATAGGATATAGCAAAGATGTATTTTTTAAAAAAATCAACAGGTCATGGAAAGAAATAAAGCAAGATCTCAAAAGGTGAAAAAAGTAAAACTCTCTGGGTTGTGACTCATTGCAAAAATAAAAATGAATATACTACCTAAGATGAACTTTTTATATCAACTGGCACCAATCCCAATTTCAAATAAATATTTGCAGGACTGGCAAAGAACAATTAACAGATTCATATGGAGGAGAGAAAAAACAACTGATAGTAAGATCCAAGAGAGAGAGAGAGAGAGAGAGAGAGAGAGAGAGAGAGAGAGAGAGAGAGAGAGAGAGAGAGAGAGAGACCACTGCTTTTTGTAATCTTGAATTATACCCCCAACAAATTGTCAACTCTATAAAGAACTGGGTTAGCTAATGGGCTCCACAGGTATTTAATAGTATAAAGAAACAAGAAAGAAAATAACCTGAAAGGATACAAGACAAAGTGCTAAAAAATTGGAATCTTCTGAGAAAAAGAATAAGTCCAGTGATTTCACCAGTAGCATCACAGTTAAATACTTCTTATTTCAAGGATGATTACAGCAAGAAAAATTTGATCATGTACGTCAATAAGTCATATTCCGATTCAGAAAAGATTAAGTTTCTGCTCAATGAAACCAGGAATTTACCATGGTCAAAGTATCTGCAAATCATTGGATCAAGAAAAAGTCATCTCACTTTTATTGATCCAATGATTTGCAAGCACTTTAACCACGATAAATTCCTGATTTCATTGAGCAGAAATTTAACCCTTATCCCTCTTAGATAGTTTAGATATTTTAGAATACACACACATACATTTATTATTTATATTTATATTATTTTAATTAACTGTGATCTCTGTATTTTACTTGGTCTATGGCCAAATAATGATTTGATTGATTGATTGATTGATTGATTGATTGATTGATTGAAAGTGTGATGTCAGGAAAGAAGGCAGAACTTTGAGAAAAGTGACAGAATTTAAAATACTAATTTAAGTAATTCAAAGAGGAATGGCAATTTTACACCTTTGGAATGTGGTTTCTAATGCAAAATATGTCTTTTAAATATTGCTTTTACTATTTCACTCTTTTGTTATCTATATTCTTTATTCTTTTTATCAGGTTAAAGAACTTAAAGTGATAAGTTTATAATAAAGTTTTTCTTCAACCACAAGATCAGGCCTGAGTCATATAATTTGGGTTTATTAATTGATGACCAATAAGCTAACATTTGCAATACTTACTTTGGGTCACCTACAAAAATGGAGCCATGGTTTAAAAGAAGGAATATCAGCTTGGAGTATAAAAATTCTGTACACTAAATATTCAAACCCTTTCCACTAATGCTAAAATTGTAGGTTATTTAACAAGATGAGCATGGGTTTTTTTAATGTATGTTTTTTTTAAAAAAAAAAATATGAGCATTTTCTCCTTCATACCCTTTTCATTCTGCTTGCATTCATTTAACCTGGCCCCAAGAGATTAATTTCTTTTTCATTATCATTGTAGCAGTGACCTGCAATAAATGCTGAGTTACAGCTTGATTTATCGGGAGCTGCGATGGCTATTTACCATATTGAGCAATAATCTTCATTCTTCCCTCAGTGGAGGGAAAAAAGAGGGCTACCTTGAGATTTTTGCAGGAAATATCAAAATATAATGTCCACAAAAGGGGTGCACATTTTTTCTTCAGCTGAGTGCTGCACCAGTTTTTCCTCTGCATGTTGGAGATCATGCAAAACTGGATAGCTAAGTGGACCTCTCTCCTCTCCTCTCCTCTCCTCTCCTCTCCTCTCCTCTCCTCTCCTCTCCTCTCTCCTCTCCTCTCCTTCTCCCTCTCCTCTCCTCTCCCCCTCTCCCACTCCTCTCCCACACTCTCCTCTCCCTTCCCTCTCCCTCTCCCTCTCCCTCTCCACCCCTCTCTCCACTCCAATCTTCCCTCCCCTCCTCACATTAACTTTCTGTATGTATCTGGAAAGAATTGGATGACTTAAGCTTTTTAAAAAATAATAAGGTTTTGGTCCATTTCCTTTTGTGGTAGCAAAGGAAATTCTCGTGGACTTATTACGTGACTGCAGTTTTTAACCTCCTGATTTACTGTGCTAATATATTGCATATTTAATGCACTAAATAATCCTCATAAGAATTCAGATGAACAAAATCTGGCCATTAGGAGAAGAATGTTTTGAATCCCTGGGACAGCTGATATTTTACCAATGGCCAATTCATTTGTGAAAATAAGTACCTGCATAATCAACAATGCGTATCTTGCTATGCAGAATTGCTTTCCTGTATTTAATTAGAACCTTTTCTTTTATATCTCCAATCACAGTATGCCCAAAGCTAACTAAATCTTCAAATTGTTTTTATATTCTCTAAGCTGTCTATATTTGCCTTGTGTAATAATATTCATTGGTATATTGCCATATATTGTAATGAAATTTTTACAACTCTGTGCAACAGCTGTAATTTTTAATGACTTTTTCTGGAATACTGATAGTGTAACATGTACTGCTGAAATAGGCCCAAATAAAAAGGTATTTTTTATGTTCACTCTAGAATCAAGCCACTGTTATCAACTAGGTAAGCTTGTAGATTCTACAAGGTTGACTAGGCAAAGAGAAGGAAGTTGTTTACAAATAATAAACATTCCAAATTGCTATGATGATTATGATGATGCCTCATTGCAAAGACAGATGGATAATAAGATGGATAGGTTCAAAAATAACACCCTATCTAGCTTTCCAATAAACGTTGGATGTGGAACAATTCTGATTTGTTTAGGCTTCAATGCAAAACATCCACACTCCAAAATTGTAGGTAAATTGGAATATAGTCATAGAACACAGTTTGTGCTTGAATCTTCATTCAAGTTTGCTTCTAAATTTGAACAAAATACATGCATTGTGAAACAGCGTGCACATGTATTAAACACTGAGAAATGAATGCACTTATAAGCTTTGAAGTCCATCCATCTAAATATATTACAATCTACTGTATTTGCTTATGGTTCTGGTCCATTGACCCAACTCCATGAAAAAAAAAAGCTCAGTAAGTTCTACTTCAGTTAACTGAAAGATAATGCCCCTTTGAGATTCTTTTCAAAGGGGAAGGAATCTGTGAAAGTTGCACTGGTGAAGAATAGTAGATGTTCTTGAACTTCCTTAGTTAACCAAGATATTGGTTTTTCATTGTAGGTCTCTGGAGATTCTCACTCATCTAGGTCATGGCTGTCCCAAAGGTACTTTTTCAGGAGACAGCTGGACTCTCTTTGTGTTTCCTTGAAGACATTTCACTTCTCATCCAAGAAGCTTCTTCAGTTCTGACTGAATGGTGGGGTATATAAATCCTTCCATTTCCCCACCATTCAGTCAGAACGGAAGAAGCTTCTTGGATGAGAAGTAAAACATCTTCAAGGAAAAACAAAGAATATCCAGTTGCCTCTTGAAAATGTACCTTTTTCAATGTATAATCTCTAAACTTGCCTGCCTCCTTTGAGTCATCTGAATCTCAAAGAAAGTCAACACGGTGGAATTCCTTCCACTGGGCTTTTTTTTTTTTCCCCCCAGATAGGGAAATTGTGAAAAGTCCTTTAAGATCCAGAAGGGTAGAAACTACTATCTCTTTCCAGCTGCCATAACTTTCTTTTCTACTTCTACCAATATAGGCTCAAAAACATAATCAAGGGTAATTCAAAAGAAAATTTCAGGCAATTTCAAGAATTGACAGGAGAAGAAATAGCTTTCTTTCCCAATGGATTTCAGCATGGAATTAATTTTCATCCATATCTAAAATGGGTTAAACTCTCAGATACGCAGCTATAATCGCAAAGCTGAAGCAGACGTGGCTCAAGAAGGACTTTCCACTACCTCAGGGCTCTCCAAAGTTGGCAGTTTTAGAGACTTGTGGACTTCAACTCCAGGAATCCCTCAGCCAGCCATGCCAATTCTGGGAATTGAAGTCCAGTTTTAAAGTTGCCAAATTTGGAGACCCCTGCCCTACATGAAAAGTTGTTCTATATGGAAGGGGGAAAGTAGGTGTCAGCACCCGTGAAATAACCCTAGGCTGTCCAAAGGAATAAATAATTTATCTGCATATGTTGCAAAATTCTATTAAATAGTTGGGAAGCATGGTCAGGTGATATTCAGCACTTTGGTGTGGTGTTCAAAAAAAAAATATCCCTCTGCTATTCTTCCATGCATTTGTGGAATGCCCGGAAACACAAATTTGATTAGGCTTTATTCATATACATAAGAGCTTTGACAAAAGAGCAGCCTTGATATACAGGTAGTCCTTGACTTATGACCACAACTGAGCCCAAACTTTCTGCTGCTAAAGGAAACATTTGTTAAGTGCCCCCTTTTATGACCTTTCTTGTCTTGTAAAAAGGTTGCAAAAGGGGATCACATGACCCTTGGACACTGCAGCAATCATAAATATGAATCACTTGCCAAGCATCCAAATTTTGATCACATGACCATGGGGATGCTGCAACGGTCATAAGTGTGAAAAATGGTCATAGGTTACTCTTCTCAGTGCTGTTGTAACTTTGAACAGTAACTAATGATACAGTAAATCGAGGACTCTCTATACCATATGAAAGATGGCCAACAGCTAAACCTATTCCTATTTCATCACCAGTTGAGCTATACCAGACATACCTTTCATTTGATCACTGTTTACTGCAGTCTCAGAATAAACCTTCTTTATGCAAAATTCCATGACCCCTCAAGGCAAATTTAGGGGCAGCAAGACCACCACCCAAAATAGAATTCATTTGTATTTTTTCTTCATTGCAGGCAAAATTCTATTTCTTTGGGAAAACTGTGGACAAAATGATACATATTTGAGAGATGTTAAAAAAAATGCAGTAGATTTCTTTTATTACCTCTGTAGTTTGCATATATATTGCAAAGCCAACTGACGCTGCTTTAGATTTGCAAAAGGGTGAGAAGGTCTCTTTCTTGAAAATCTAAATATGGAACAATTTAGCAACTTACTATTTATTGTTATGGTTCAAGATTTGTCTCTATGCGGTCACTAACAGTCAACACTGACTTAATGGCACACAACTGATCAATTTCTTTTTCTTGTCTTTTATCTCTTTGTGGTTCAATGCAATAGTTTCTGGTAAAATAAAATCTTCAGATTATTAAGATTATTAAGTGGGGTTTTTTTTTGACGAAGGCAATGAACAGATTTCAGTTGTGCCTCTTCAGAATATTAAGAAGTAAGTTGGGGATTTTAAAAGCTGCTCTGAGACTTGAAGATGTGTTCCACGTTTCTTCTAAGTTTTTTGTTCATGAAAGAAATAACTGTCTTATTGAGTAATTGCATGGGATGTCCAGCTAATTTCATACACATTCTGCATAGATATAGAAATACTTAGGTTGTTTGCTGTCCAAAAAAATAACTTCTGAATTTCTGTCATCAACTGTATTTCATTTGATCAAAACAAACAGCTCCCAAGATTTATTTCTAAGGCAAATATCAGGACAATTATCATGAGAAAAAGAAGGAGCTCTCATAATTACCTTATGGTACAATGGACGAGTCAGAGTTAGGGTAGAAGCATATCCTTTGCTTCATCTTTCCAACATAGAAGGTATCCTAGTTTTTTTCCCCTTGCTTCGGTTAATATGAGACTTTAAAACTAGAAAGAGAAGAGCAACAAAGATGATTAGGAGACTGGAGACTAAAACATATGAAAAATGGTTGCTGCAATGTTACCCCCAAACAATGCATTATACCACAACAATTTTTGCAGCAAATTCATTCTTTAAGTTAGCTAAACTTAAAGAACTCTGCTAAACTTAAAGAATGAATAAAAAATATCTCAGACCCATTGCTTCTGTGGAGTTGAAATTTCCATGATGTTCAGACCAGTTTTATTCACAAAGCTATGGCTATTGCAGTGTTCCATGTTCATGTGGTTACAATTTCCGACATTTCCTGCCAGTTTCCCCACAAACAAAGTCAATGGGGAAGCCGGTAGGAAGTCAAAAGCTGCTCTACCTCCCATTGCTTTTTTGCCTGCCCGTGATCATTCGCTTTATCTATTTAGGTAAGTAAATATTAACTTATTATTGAAGTTTGTTTGGCACTGCAATGATTTTTTCTATTTGTGATATATATATATATATACAGATAGTCCTCAACTTACAACAGTTTATTTAGTGGCTGTTCAAACTTACAATGGCACTGAAAGAAGTGTTTTTCTTGCAGCATCCCAATGGTCACATGATCAAAATTCAGATGCTTAGCAACTCGTTCATATTTATGACGGGTTGCAGTGACCTAGAGTCATGTGATCCCCTTTTGCAACCTTCTGACAAGCAAAGTCAATGGGGAAACCAAATTCCATTAACAACCATGTTATTAACTTAATAACTGTGGTGATTCGCTTAACAATTGTGACAAGAAAGGTCATAAAATGGGGCAAAACTCACTTAACAAATGTTTCACTTAGCAACAGAAATTTTTGGCTCAATTGAAGTGGTGTGTTGAGAACTACCTGTACGTAGCACTGTATGTCACACTTACTGAATTCTTTTCCTTTCATGCTTGTTTCCTTGTCAGTCATTGTTGTGAAAAGAAGAGCTGTGGCAACAGAAATTTTGGGCTCAATTGTGGTTATAAGTTGAGGACTATCTGTACTTTACTTACATGGTCATGGGACCATCCATCTTTGGGCTAAAAAACTAATAATAAACTTAAAATTTTGATGTGTGCCATTGTGCCCACAATATAAAAATGACAATAAAGGTTATCTATCTATCTATCTAAAAATTTAATGATCCTTCTGGTCACATCAGACTGCACTATATTTCTTTCAAATGATGACTCAGTGGGTCACAGGGCTGTCCAGTATGAAATGGAATTAAATGCTATCACCATTCTAAAGAGACAGTGACATATGTTTTCCCGCAGTGATAAACTTTATTTCTGCTTGCATAGAAAAATATATTTTACAGCTGGGAAGGTTATTAGACGACAATAATCAGCAAATAAGTGCCTTAGCATTCTGCCTGAAAGTCACTGATGCCAAACACATAATGGTCCATTACAGCTTTATTTGTATCTGCATATTTTGTAGACCATTTTCAGAGGCCCCAGATATTGTTCATTTTGCAATCATCACAATATCTGTGGCACATCAACTTGGAAAATGACTTGGGGAGGAAATTGGGTTTCTCTGGTCTATTAGGAGCAGTCTTTTTTATGATTAAAGTCAGAAAAACAATGTTCCTCCTGGTTATAGTGAAATGTACAAATTGAAGCCTCACCCGTAGACTAGTCTCCAAACACATATTTAAAAACGGTAGAAGAGAGTCATATTAAGTAATGGGATTTAGAATTAGCTTTCCAACTCAGAGTGTAATTCTTGCATAGCAACACTGGTGTGGTTGCCAGAAATAATATTTTGTATTTTAGCGTATAGGATTTCAATAACATATTAATCTCAGTAAGAAATGAAAGAACCAATTTATTTTTGTTGTGGTTTTAGAAAAGCAAGTTTCTATTATCTATATTAGTATTTTGGTCTCCATTAAGTCCTTCAGTTTTTAATTTGAAGAGCCACTGGCCTGTGAGATGGGCAGCTATACATATTCGATAAATAAATAATTGCATGACATAAAACCTACTGTATGTGCCACAAATACTCATCTTTTTTATACAGCCACTGGATGACAATAGATCTACAGAAAGGATGACTGACCTCCCCCCCCCCAAAAGAGCTTAGGTAGGAAAACAAAGCAAACAACAAAGAAAAAAAAATCATTGTGATCTTTGCTTATTCCAGACGTCTTGGTGTCAGCAAGATTACATCATAAACATTATAATCAAATATCTTTGGGGTCTATAAGGTGGTCCATGAGCTGCACATGATATACGAAGATATATTTCTAATTCATCAGCAGTGAAGGAAATTGATATGGATATGAAATGGATGCAATAGAGATAGGCAAATGGACTTTACCCTCTGGACTCTCGTCATCAAGACTTCTGTTTGCTTGGGAATTGTATCATGTTATCCTTGGCAGGTAACAGTTGATGCATCCTACCAAAGCTGTTGTCTTAAAAAAACAACATCCAGCATATACATAGCAATAGCATTTAGCCTTATATACCACCCCACAGTGTTTTATAGCGCTCTCTGGGTGGCTTACAATGTCAGCATTATTTGCATATTGCTCCCAATAATCTGGGTCCTCCTTTTACCGACCTTGGAAGGATGGAAGGCCGAGTCAGCCTTGAGCCCCATCAGGATCGAACTCCAGACTGTTGCTGGACTTTGCCTGCAATACCACACTTTAACTACTGTGCCACCAGGGCTCCTACATGAAGGTCAATTATACATTTTATACCTTGAACTGATTCACACAACATATTCAGCCATGCTGTGCCGGGCCTATTTTAAGAAGAGATTGGACAGCCACTTGTCTGAAATGATGTAGGGTTTCCTGCTTTAACAGGGGGTTGGATTAGAAGACCTTCAAGGTCCCTTCCAATTCTATTATTCTGTTATTCTGTTGTTATTCTGCTATTCTGCTTATTTAATACTTGTATGGAAAACAACATGGCCCATTCCCAATATGTTTCTAAATATTCCATTTCTCCCCCCAGCCCATTGAATGAACTAATCCAAGCATTTCAAAAATAGTTAGCTTGGAAGATTGATTCCAGGGCTGAGATGCATTTCCTTTACTTGCCCCAAAGTTCCTACCTATCAAGTGACAATTCCCCTTTTGTGAAAGGAACGCTGTTTAGAACTAGAATTTGTCAGGGGAAACACAGTTTTAATGCTTACATAGTTGGGTTTCTCTTCAAGGTTGAGATTTGGAGGCATGCTTGGGCTTTTCTATTCCAAGCATGCCTCCCTTGCCCTATTGCCACTGGTTAATTAGGCAGATGGGAGTCTTGGCAATGTCATTCCTCTATGTCCAGTTTCCCCAGCAGTCCAGAACATGTTGAAGGAGGTAATTCATTTGAGCACCTGTAATTTGTGTTTATAATAGCCAAGGCAAAGGACTCACTTTAATACACTGCTAATCAGGAAGCTTTAATTACAAAGCTCTACAGAATGCTTTGCCAATAATCTAGGTAGCTTCAAAATGGAGATATTCAGCAGGTAATGGGTAATTTATCAGCTGACCTTATATCACTTCTGTAGATCTTATGTCCTTATTGCTTGTCATAACTGCACCATCTAATCTGCTAAATGCTGCTTTCAAAGCCAAAGTGAAGTGAATTGGGCCACAAGTTGGAAACTCATATACTAGCTTGTCTGCTAATGGCTGCATTCATATGGTGTGTTTAACCTAATTATCAAAATAACCCATATTCTAACTTTTCACAATACATTCAACTTGAATATATCCAAATGGGATGGGTATGCATCATATACCAGCTAAAAAACCCTCCCAACTAAATGTAATACAATGGATGTTTAGTGTATTTGCTAATGTATCAGTTAAGTCTTTATCAGACTAGGTGTCACATATGCTGTGAAATCACAGCCTATCTAACATAATATTGGATGCATGAAGCCTTCGCTCCTTAAGAATGACTATTATAATGACCATTATAATATATATTTATTTAAATATATAATGACTATTATGACTGTTTGACTATTATATAAAACATTTCACCTCTTCTTCCTCCCCCCCCTCTCTAGAATCCAGAATCCAGAATCCACTGTACATAAGGGGTAAGATCATTTGAATAGCAAAATATTGCTGTTGATTCTATCTCCTGCTAATAGGCTTCCCATATACCTCTGAATGATACTGTGGAGGCTGAATTTTGAAACTGGATGGATCTTTAGATTTGATGAAGTGGATTTTGTCTTCAGTTCCTATACTGACTGGACTTAGCCTAAAGGTATAGACCAGTTCCACAATCCCTGCTCATTGGTTATAATGGATTAGGGTTATTAAAGCAACCCCATGCTTTAACTCTTGAGGCACTCTTGCTGGAATTTTGCTCAATGCATTATATTAGCCTAGGGGTCTTCAAACTTGGTCTTTTTATGACTTGTGGACTTCAACTCCCAGAATTCCTCAGTCAGCGTGCCTGGCTGAGGAATTCTGGGAGTTGAAGTCCACAAGTCATAAAAGGGCCAAGTTTGAAGACCCCTGTATTAGCCCAATGTTTAAAGAGTACAATCCAGAACCCCTGGCCAACACAGTCAACAAGATTTTTTGATATCTTTATCCTAACACAACTGGAACAAGATTCTAGCAAGTACTATACATGACATCTTTTCATAACAATTTTTTTTAGCTTTTTCAAAGCTTAATTGAAAAAATACAGAGTGAATTTAGAACAAATTCATAATCATTATGAGTATGGTTATTTATAACATTTAAAACAAAGATTAGAACCAGCTCTGTAAATAAAAACACTGTCAGTTGATTTGTATCGGCAATTCAATGCTTGACTAAATATGGTTTGGGAAGTTCATTTTTCATACCTATTATGGATTGTCATTTAGTTGATCCAAACATCAATAGAATGGAAATTAGTGCCTTTTTATTATTTTGAAGACATAATGATTCTTCATACACACTGTAGATCAGATATTTGTTTCACCTGCATGTGTTGCCTCAGCACCATTTTGAATCCAGTTTGATTATAATTTTAAAGGATAAAACATAGGTAACTATTACCATCACTTTATGAACACAAAGAGTTCACAGCATTCATAGCTTCTGGAGGCAGGTTGTTCCACTGATTAATTGTTCTAACTGTCAGAAAATTTCTCCTTAGTTCTAGGTTGCTTCTCTCCTCGGTCAGTTTCCATCCGTTGCTTCTTGTCCTGCCTTCAGGTGCTTTGGAGGATATCTTGACTCCCTCTTCTTTGTGGCAGCCCCTGAGATATTGGAATACCTCTATCATATCACCGCTTGTCTGACTGAAAGAGTTTCTCAAGACTTCAAGAAAAAGTTTTTCTTATTCAGTTACCCTAAACCTTCCAGGTTATGCATTATTTAATTGAAATGGAAACCTGTACACACATAGCAAGTTATTGGCCTACTTTGCAGAACAGGGTTAATCCTGTAGTGATAGGAGGATAGTTTGAACTCAAATCAGTTTTGAAGCAATTGGGAATATTGTCCTTTCCCACCCACTCAATGCGTAAGACCAGTTTGTTGATTCTTGAAAGAAAAGAGATAGAATTGTAGGATGTCTGAATAACAAAACAGGAGTCACTTCCTAGATCTGCCAGCCTTTAGATATCTCTTAATCCTTGATTGATTGCCACACTCATTCCATGCCCACTGCTGCTTGACTGACCAATGAAAAAGAGGTCATAGATGCTTTTACCTATTTTTTCCTGGCATAATGCTTATAGGATAGTATCTAGGACTGGAGAAATGGGTGATATTTCTTTACTTTTGAAATGGTTACTCTTTTCTTGATTAGTGTAACCAGGGCTTTTTTTGTCATAGAACACCCAGAACGGAGTTCCGGCACCTTTTTTGGATGGAACCTTGTAGGGTAGGCAAGGCGGGTTGTATGACATGTGTGAGTTCCGGCACCTTTTTTTTTTTTTTTATAAAAAAAGCACTGAGTGTAACTGTGGACTGCCAATTAGGATTGCTGGTACTCTGCATTGTGGCAAATAGATGATTGCATTAATTATAAACAGCTTCTCTCTTAAACCATTTTAGATTGAAACTTGCAGTGTTTCTCTAATTACCTTATTTCTGGGTAGGGACTGTGGGTATAGCAAAGTTGTAAGTTAGAGATATAGCTAATTCTGAAAATGTATAATAAATGTATAATAAATCTCATAAGGGTTTCTAGTGCAGAGCACCATTATAAATATTTGTTGATAGATTAGGATTTAGGCAGAAAAAAAATCACAGTTAAGTACTAGCTCTGAATAATTTCTTTGAAACTCACACAATTCTCAAACTATTCCCTTTTCCTGTAAAAAATTACTATAATGCAAAACAGCCAGATAACATTCCCTCCTTGATGGTTAATTTACAAAATGG
Source organism: Azemiops feae (assembly GCA_023970755.1). Lineage (NCBI taxonomy): Eukaryota > Metazoa > Chordata > Lepidosauria > Squamata > Viperidae > Azemiops > Azemiops feae. The sequence goes on along the minus strand of JALGBA010000746.1, from coordinate 176,753 downwards.
TTGCATAAACATGTACACCAAACTTTTGAAATTTTATCAAACTGTCAAGCAATTTTAAGCACTTGGCTTTGATTTAGAAATCATTACTACAAGTGTCATCCTTATCTTGAATATTCAGTCCTTCCACTCTTTGGTGCAAGCTAAATTTACAAAAAGCCTTCTGCATTTACATCAGGTAGAATGTGTTTGCAAGTCATCTAATGTGCAGGACATGAATGTTTGACTTCCCATACTCATCGACCACTGCCAAAATTGTCTGAAAAGTATCTAGAATACTTTCCAAATAATATATGTTCCAAGTGATGATATGATACCTCCATCCATCTATTAACTGGATTCCACCAAAGGAAGACTACCAGGATGTCAAAGGGACAAAAAAGATGTATGATAAATTTACTTGGCAAACTGGAAGAGGATGGTTGCTGTCAAGAAAATATGAATGAGCCCACATTGTCATCAGCTTGACTTAAAGCAGTTTTATCTTTTATCATGGACTACAATCCTTCTGCTGTTAGTGTACTCTAATAAGAAACAATGTGTTGGAGCCTATTTTCCAATTTCCTTCCTTCCTTCCTTCCTTCCTTCCTTCCTTCCTTCCTTCCTTCCTTCCTTCCTTCCTTCCTTCCTTCCTTCCTTCCTTCCTTCCTTCCTTCCTTCTTTCTTTTCTTTTCTTTTCTTTTTTCTTTTCTTTTCTTTTCTTTTCTTTTCTTTTCTTTTCTTTCTCTGATGTGTTTTAGACTTTCTTTAGTTCTGCCAGAGTAAGGAAAGTCTTATTATGATTATTTTTCTTTGTGATACATTCTGTCATTACTCAGGAGTCTCTCTGGCTTTCTTGCATTTTGGGATCACGTGAAGATTTCCTTTGGGATCTCTGAAATGCAAAGAAGGTATGCAAACTCTGAGACAGATGAACAGCTGATTTTTTTTAAGCACGTGAGAAGCGTGCAGGCCTTATTCAGTTGATCAAGATGCTAAAACAGGCTTGAGAGTATTCTGCCACCTTTCTGTTGAAAACTCACAGCATAATTTCCTATCACTTTGAAGTGGGAACTGTATGAAAATTGAGCATATCATGGTCTAAAAATCTAAGACCACGACTAAGGCTAATAAACAAGGAAAATTCTCAACCCTAATATTTAATTTATGGCTTTTTCAGCAAGTTATATATATATTTATTTATTTGGATCCCACCTTAATTCTTTTTACAAATAACTCAACCCAGCAAACGTATCCAACACACTTTTCTCCTCCTATTTTCCTCACGGTAACAACCCTGTGGGTTGGGCTGAGTGAGAGTGACTGACCCAGAGTCTCCCAGATGGCTTTCAGGACTAAGGTGGGACTAGAACTCACGGTCTCCTGGTGATTGGCTCAAAGTTAGCCAGATGTTTTATCATGCTTAAGGTGGGGCAGGTGGCTTTTAAAAAAAATCTATAAGCTACATTGCACATAAATTTGAGAAGTATGGGTCAAACCATAAGCCATATTTTGTGTTTTGGTTCTTGATTTGGAAGATTACTGGTAGAAAATTCTTTTTTTCCTGTTCAGTTCTGTCCACCTCTTGGAGACTTCTTCACAAGGTTTTCAGGAGTGGTTTGCCATTGCCTCCTTCCTAAGGCTGAGAAAAAGTGACTGGCACAAGGTCACCTAGTAGGACTAGAACTCACAGTCTCCTGCTTTGTAGCCTGATGCCTTAATCATTACACAAATGGGCCCTCAGAAAATCTGTACTGTGTTCTAAATCAGGTTTTCATTCATTAGACAAATGCTTGGAAATGAATGCCATACTAACACAAACATGTCTCTGTGTGTATGTGCGTGTGTGTGTGTGTGCCTGTGCACAAGCATGTCCTTAATAAGGAATTAAAGCAGAGCAAAAATCATTTATAGTTATTTATAGATGATGGGGAAAATGTGTATCATGAGCCCGGCATATTTCAGGCTGATTAAGTTTTTTATTAGTACCTCATGTAAAGTATGATTGCTGACAGCCATGTGTTCAGAAGATTATTATGATTAACCTGAATCAAATCACAACTAGAATTGAATTAGCCTTTCTCTGCCTCCTTTTCAGTGGTTCACCCAGAGCAGGGAGGAATCAGATCTGCTGGTGGTCACACAAGGATCTGATGTCTTAGTTAAAAAACAAAAACAATTAACTCTTTCTTTCCAAAAATCTCATTTTCTCAAGGGACCACCGTGAAGTAGAGCAAGTTTGCCTAGTTGGGAAAAGAACAATTAGTTCTCGATTCTTGATTCTTAACAAAAGCAGGCAGTATTTAGTCCAAAATCATGATTCTCACAATAGCCACCCAGATGCCTACAAAACTGTATATGAGGATAGAGATGCAACATCCTGGTGTCAACTCTACAACAAACCTGGCTGCAGCCATTTTTGACATTCTAGGTTGCCACAAGAAAAGGGAGGGGGGAAGGTATTTTTGATGGTTTAAACATGAGCAAATCTTGTGGGAACCAAGGTCGTTCCCATACCGAAGGGGAGAAAAAGGATCATTTAGTCAGAAAGCCCGCCAAGCTGTTCTATTGGAGAGAATGAGCAGAGGGGTGGGAATTGTTACCTTGTATTACTTTGATTCTTGGGGGGGGGGAGAGTTTAGATCTGGTTTCACTTTTGACCATGCCGATATTATGTATCCAATAAACATGTTCTTTGAGGAATTTTTCTGCCTCGGAGTTCTAATTTATTTGGTCTCATTGATCGGAACCGTGACACCTGGTTGTTTTCTTCCAGACTGGAGAGTGGGATAGGCTGGGGTGGGTATGGGGGAATAGTTCAAAATTACTGGATGGGGTTAGGTCAGTAAATAAACCTGATTGTATTTAATTCACATTTCATTGAACTATTATATGATCAAAGTGACTGCTTTCCAGTTTCTCCTGTTATATTATTAAAAAATGTGTGTGTTTGACAGGTCTTTTTATCTGTATTTAGATCTTTTGGAGGTAACAAATGGCCTTCAGCTTAGGTTGTGCATCCCTGATGTAAGAAGATGGCACTTTTTTTTTTAAGTATGGTGGTAGGAAAGATTCTGCTTCTCTGATGAAGTAAAAGATTAGTTCAGTTTTTTTTTTTCCATCGAGATAACACCCTATGACATAATCTCCAGAATACCTTCTCTCCAGATGTAGGGAAAAAATCTTATCACTGAAGTGAGTAGCCCAGAAGTTTGACAAGTACCTAATTCTGCTTTTATAACACAACCATCACAAAATAGTTACATTTGTTGCCTGCAAAAAAAAAAAAAGACTATTATTACTAGGCCATTCGCAAATTCAATTGATCACTCTTTCTGAAATCAGTCTCAAAGGCACAACCATGGCGGCTGCAATTAAAAGATGGCTAATTAAAACTCATTATGAAATGGTTAATTAATTTTTATAATCTTTCAGTGATGCCTTCAGCCTCTTGGAAGCAGGGGGAAAAAAGCTACGTGAGTCATTTACAGCTGCTGGGGAAAGACTTCTTCTCTCTGTTACAGATTATTTAGCAAATTCACGGCTGAGATGAGAGCACAGGGCAATGTTTCTCAACCTTGGGCACTTTAAGATGGGTCGACTTCAACTCCCAGAATTCTGGGAATTAAAGTCCACCCATCTTAAAATGCCCAAGTTTTTTTTTTTTATTAGTTTTATTCATTTATAACATAAAATGTGAAAATACAAAAGCAAAGAGTAGAGGACAACAGTAGAGAAAGGGAAAACAAAAAAAGTGTGAAGAAAGGGAGGGGAAGAAACAAAAGGCATTGACTTCCGACTCTCTTTGTTGCTGTAAAATCAGACATTAAAACCAAATCTCAACTTTTTACATTTCTAGTAGTAGTATGCACTGGCCATTTCTGTATCGGCAAATTAGTCTAATCGGTAAAACCCAAAATCATGATATCATTTTTTTCCACCTCAAGCACAAAGTCCAGAAGCGGTTTCCAAGTAGAAACAAAAGGACTTATGTTCTTTTCTTTTATCAGCACAGTCAATTTGGCCATCTCTGCTAAGTCCATCAGCCTTTGTAATCATTTGTCCCTGGTGGGAATTGAGGCATCCTTCCACTTTTGTGCATAGAGCAAATTTGCTGCCCTCGCCATATATAAAATCAGAGTTCCAATTTTTTTTCCAATTCTCTTTCCATTAGACCCAGAAGGAAAGTTTCTGGTTTAATCTTTATGTTCACTTTAATAATTTTCTGCATTAATATATGAATCCCACTCCAATATTTCTTTGCCTTAAAGTGCCCAAGTTTGAGAAACACTGCCATAAGCCAGAATGGGACAACTCGACACAGTCAACTTGCTGCGGCCAACTCGCCATGGCCAATTCACCATGGGGCAACTCACCACAGCCATATCTTCACGGGACAACTTGCCATGGGACAATTTAACAATTCAATTTAATTATTTAAAATAAATTAAAACATATTTAAATTTTTGTCATTCACATTTCATTTTGACCCTCCTTTTGCATCTTTTCTTTAATTATTCTATTCCACCATTTCTTTGATATTAGTGTAACTCTTGTCCTGCAGCGAGTTGTCCGGTAGCGAGTTGTCCATGGCTAGTTGCCCTGCTGTGAGTTGGTCTCAGCAAGTTGGCTATGGTGAGTTGGCTGTGGCAACCTGGCTGTGGCAAGTTGGCCATGGTGAATTGTCTTCCATAGGCTACGTTCCAGAGGAGTCTCCATCACTGTTTTACATACAGCGTGTTCAGAAATACAGTCAAAGGAGAACTCAGTTGATGAACAGGGGTTAGCAGTACATCTAGACCAGGGGTCTTCAAACTTGGCCCTTTTATGACTTGTGGACTTCAACTCCCAGAATTCCTCAGCCAGCATGCCTGGCTGAGGAATTCTGGGAGTTGAAATCCACAAGTCATAAAAGGGCCAAGTTTGAAGACCCCTGGTCTAGAAGATGAACAGGGATTGCAAACACCTAGAAGCAAGAAAGCTATAACCAGAAGCCAATATGGGTTTGTCAAAAACAGATCTTGCCAAACAAATCTTATTTCATTCTTTGACAAAGTGACTAAATTAGTAGATCAGCAAAATGCAGTGGACATAGTATATTTGGATTTCAGTAAGGCATTTGACAAAGTAGACTACAAACTACTTCTTGGTAAGCTAAAAAAAAATGTGGGATAGACAGCATCACCACCAGATGGATTTGTAACTGGCTGACAAATTGCACTCAATATCCTTCTATGTAGATGGAACTATATCTACACAGAAGGAAATAAGTCGTGGGGTACCCCAAGGTTCTGTATTAGGCTCAGTATTCATCAAAATCTTCAGAAATGATTTAGATGAGGGAAGAGATGGGGAACTCATTAAATTTGCAGACGACACTAACTGGCAGGAATAACCAACCCTCCAGAATATAAGTTCAAGATCCAAATGGATCTCTACAGGTTTGAATACTGGACCCTATCTAACAAAATGAAATTCATCGTAGAGAAAAGTTAGGTTTTACACTTAGGCAAGAAAAATCAAATGTACAGGTATAGATTAGATGAAAACTGTGAGAGGGATCTTGGAGTCCTAATGGACAATCAGTTAAGCATGAGGCAGCAATATGCAGCAGCAGCCAAAATAGCCAACACAATTCTAGATTACATTAATAGAGGGATAGAATCAAGATCACATGAAGTATGAGCACCACTTTATAAAACCTTAGTAAGATCACACTTAGAATACTGTATTGAGTTTTGGTCACCATATTATAAAAAAGATGTAGAGACTCCCGAAAGAGTGCAGGGAAGAGCAACAAAGATGATTAGGGAACTGGAAGCTAAAACATATGAAGAATAGTTGCAGGAATTGGGTTTGTCTAGTCTAATGAAAAGAAGGACTAGGGGTGACACGATAACATTGTTCCAATATCTAAGGGGCTGCCACAAAGAAGAAGGGTCAACCTATTCTCCAAAGCACCTGAAGGCAGGACAAGAAGCAATGAATGGAAACTAATCAAAGATGGAAGCAACCTAGAACTAAGAATAAATTTCCTAACAGTGAGAACAATCAGTCAGTGGAACAACTTGCCTCCAGAAGTTGTGGGTGCTCCATCACTGGAGGCTTTTAAGAAGAAACTGGACAGCCACCTGTCTGGAATGATATAGGGTTGGACTAGAAGACCTCCAAGGTTCCTTCCAACTCTGTTGTTCTGTATACTGTAACTGAATGGGATAGCAACCAAAGCACCATTAAGGGGGAATTTCCTGATTGTATTTGCAAGAAGCCAGCCCACCATATCCATTTGCCGAAGTCAGATTGTTTAAGAGAAAGATGAACATTAGAGCAATGCTTTTCCTGCAATATTTTATTCTGCCATGGATCTCCTGGGGGCCAAAAATAAAAATTAGTCCCAGCACCCTCCTTGGCAGAATGTACTTCCCCAAGAGCTCTACAAGTTGTGATTTCAAAGAAAAATCCAGCAAAAAAATCCAATAAAGTCAGCAAACCGAAAGGAAGGCAAGCAGTGCGGTGAAATGAGAAGTCTGAAGGCCAAATGGAATTTCAGCCAGCTCGTCTCAATGCCATCAAATCACTTGAGAAAAAGAAGTGACATTTTTTTGGAATCAAAATCTGCTTTTTTGCAGCACATCCCAAAAAAAAAAAAAAGGTGCCAGATGTTGTTTCTGCAGCAATAGCTCCTTCAGCCTGGCATTTTGCCTCCTGCAGTTTACAACTCTGCATCAGGAGCAACATATTCTAACTTCTGCAAAAGAGCAGCTCAAAATAGGAGTGGATGATTGCTACGCCAATGTTCTTTTCTTTTCAGATGGCAAAAAACATCACGGTAGACAGAAAAAACTTCATCGCAGCACAATCGGAGGTAGTAATCTTATGCTTCGTTTATGCTGCAACAGCAAAGCTGACTCCTCCGACTTGTCTTTAGAGATGGAGGGAGGCAGGAAAACAATATGGAGAAGCAGAGGAAGGCACTTCAGTTCCATGGCAACAGGACATGGTCGTTGTTCCCTTGAAACAAAAGTAAGAGAAAGAGTAGAAAGGGATTTTTTGTGGATAAATAGCTGTGAAAGAAAATAAGTCCCATCACAGAACTTTTATAGGAGTGGATTTGCAGTATTAATGAACAGAGGTTCTACCCCAGTGGGCAATCTGCAACATCCTTCTTTCCCTGATCAAAAATTTCCCAAAAATATTTTTTCCTGAAACATGTGGCCAAAAATCTGTTCTCCGGTTACTTTAAAACATAGTTTTTATATGAGTAGGCTTTAAAAAAAACCCACCAATATTAGGAAAAGTTGTGTTCAACTAAGCACATATACTGGAGCAATTGCAAAACCCTGCATGAAAGGACTTAAATTAAGAATCCATCAAGGGCAGAAAGAATCAGGAGACTAAGCAACCACTTTCAAATGAGATTTTATTATAAAATTATACCAAAAAAGATACCTCCTAGTTTCTTATTTCCAGCATCTATTTTACTTTTGTTCTTTATTTTCCTGTCTTGACCTCCATTTAATTCTATGCCATTTACAATAGTAGACAATATACATTATGTATTTCAGGGTTGAACCAAGACCCCAACATCATTTCTATTGACTTTAGATTCGATTACTCTTTTCTTAAATGTTTTTCCTTTTAAACTCTTCTGGATCTATATTTTGAAACTTCTTAAGATTTCTGCTAGCCTCCTTAAGTCAGATTGTCCTCAGTCACTTGTGAGAGTTCTGTTGATTGATGGAAGATGGCATCACCTCTGTCAGCATCTGTTCATTAATCAAAACTGATTTAGTGCCCCTTTTTCTTCTGCTGAGCTTCCTAGTCACCAGTTCTTCAGAATACTGGCATTTGGCCACCTCTAGTCTCAGTACAGGCAGTCCTTGACTTACAACCACTCAAAGTTACAATGGCACTGAAAAAAGTGACTTACAACCAATCTTCACACTTACAACTGTTGCAGTATCCCCATGGTCACATGATCATAATTTGGACGCTTGGCAACTGGCATGTACTTATGATGGCTGCAGTGTCCCAGGGTCATGTGATCAGCTTTTGCGACCTTCTGACAAGCAAAGTCAATGGGGAAGCTGGATTCACTTAACAACCGTGTCACTAATTTAGCAACTGCAGTGATTCACTTATCAATTGTGGCAACAAAGTTCATAAAATGGGGCAAAACTCACTTAACAACTGTTTTGCTTAACCATGGAAATGTTGGGCTCAATTGTCATAAGTTGAGGACTACCTGTAGTCCCCATTCTTCTTTTTTTTGTTGCTGTTGTTCCTGCTCCCTCTTCTGGTTCATCAAATAAATGAAAAATCAGGTTATGGGGAAGGAAGAATTCAATCTTTTTTTCTCATAGGCATCTTTGAGGGGGGGGAAATAAAAACCCTGTAGAAGTTTTGCTGTCAAAACTGCAGTAATAGAACCTCTGGATGCTCCGTGATTTGAAATGGAGCAACAATTTGAGAAGACCCACAAAGACGATTAAGGGGCTGGAGGCTAGAACATATGAAGAATGGTTGCAGGAATTGGGTATGTCTAATCTAGTGAAAAGAAGAACTAGGGGTGAGAGGATAATAGTATTCCAATATTTGAGGGGCTACCACAAAGAAGAGGAGGTCAACTTATTTTCCAAAGCACCAAAAGGCAAGATAAGAAGCAATGGATGGAAACTAACCAAGGAGAGAAGCAACCTAGAACTACTGTAAGGAGAAATGTCATGAGAACAATCAAACAGTGGAACAGCTTGCCTCCAGAAGTTGTGGGTGCTTCATCAATGGAAACTTTTAAAAAGAGACCGGACAGCCATTTATCTGAAATGGTATAGGGTCTCCTGTTTGAGCAGGGGGTTAGACTAGAAGACCTCCAAGGTCCCTTCCAGCTCTGATGATATTCCATGTTCTATGCTCATTTGGAACATGGGTTGGGGACACTTGCTTGTTCTTCTGATGGATCTATATAGGGAACTTCAATAAGAAAATGATGAAGAACAAGCCAATGCTGTTTCTATAAATTAAGTTCTTTTGATGTCAAGCTGTTTAAAAATAAAACAAAGATGGAAACTGATTAGCTAGTACAGATGAGGTTTATACTGATCCACTGACCCTCATTACTGATCTGGGAAAACTAGAAGCAGCAGGATTGCTAACTAAGCATCCCTGTTCCATTACAGACTTTGTTGCAGGACCAATCATCTCCAGAAATGCCTGCTTGTGGAAAGACTTGATCTTGGATTCATAAACCAGGTTGCAGATTTGTGCTCTGTAGGATTCTGACCTTGTGTTTTCCCCATAGCAGGAATGAGAGTTTCCCATGAAACAACACCCTGCTGTAAAAGTAAAATCAGAGAAGATGTTAATTAACTAGGATTGCCAGTAGCTCTCACTGGGCAAAGACGCTACACCACATGCTGCAGTGTTAAAAGCATCCTGGTGCTTGATCTATCACTGTCATCTTCTGTATAATATTCCTACAGGTGAAATGAATGGAAGAAAGAACAGCCTTCTAAAAAGATACATCAAATGCCGTCTTGCGAAATAAGTAGAACTGCTTGAGGATTTTTTTATTTTTTGCCAGTTCATGACTAACAAGTTGATCACGACAAAATTATGGGCTCAAAATAAACAAATAATTAAAATAAAGCAATACCTGTAATTAGTCAGAAAATATGCTTGGAAATGCAAATTGAAGAGCAGATAGATGTAGAAATGCATTTGCCACAAGACATGAGTCTTTAAATATTATTTTTATTTCTTTATTAAATGTATATGCCACCCAAGAGTGGCATGGTGGCCTAGTGGTGAAGAAGCTCGCCTCTCTCTTGGAAGGTTGAGAGTTCAGTCCTAGGTAGTGGCAGATGTTTCTCTCCTAGGGTGCTAAGAAAAAAAATATCTGTTGTGAACTCCGCATGGCATCAGGAAGGGCATCTGGCCAGTAAACACTCAGCTACATCCAGTCACCCCAACTGTATCCTGAATTAAGGAATTAAAGGGTCGTATAAAGGGAGTTTTATGTGCCACTCACTATTGATTGACTCTGGGTGGCTTATAAATCTCAGTTTCAATGTGACTATCAAGTTCTCACCCTTTCTCATACTTTTAAAAAATGCAAACAGAGAAGGCTCTTTTGCAATTCTTAAAGATTTGTTTTTTGAACATTAAATGTAGTATCCCAAACCTTCATTCAGGCTAAGGCCAGACAACATACCAGACCAAACCAAAAGAAGGTACTAAAATTTGAGGTTCCAGATGTTGCCTTTGCCCATATCAAAGTTATATCAAACACAATATAGATTCCTTTGATTGCCAGTTGCTGGGATGATATTGTTTTCCAAATGAGCTTTGAGAGAAGGTTTCGTTTAAGCTTTCACTGAGGCCAGGTGCCCCTTTAAAGATATTCATTGCTTTAGTTATGATTAATTGTGAACTTGTTTTCTTTCCTGTCTTGAAAGGAACATGGACATTTCCCAAGGGGAATTCACACCTGCCTGCACCAAAGTCATTTTGATTGTGTCCTACTGGAAATGCAGGCAGCATGCCAAGGATAGATGAATTGCTATTAAACATAGCAAATAGTTTTAATACCTTGCAGTAATAAAGCAACTCCCACTCCTATGCATGCATATACTGTGTAAAAGCCATTCTTTATATCAAAGTTCTTGTTAATATTCTTTGCATATAGGCTTATCATGAATTTTGTGTGGGGTAAAATATATTTTCCAATATCTAACACTGCAAAGCTAAGAATTAAAAATGATAATGCTCAACGTGATTTATAAACTTTTAATGGAAAATCCCTGTGGGTTAGGTATAAACCTTATTTATTGCTTTAAAAATATGTAATATGCTTATTATGTAGTCCTAAAATTGCCACACTGGGAGTAGAGCCACTGTCAGAGTTAATCCATTTAGAAATAGGAAACAACTCCTTGAGGTTCAAAGAGATAAAAAATTTGATATTATGGAGGGTATTGATGCTTTACTAAAAATAAAATATGATTTAATGCATTCACAAGATTGGAGTATGGTAGTAATCGGGCTATCTGGAAGGCATTATTAAAAAAAGAAAGAAACAAACACAACTGGGAAAAAGAAGGGGAATAACTCTTCAAGGATAGAGCAGTAACAAAGCTTTCACTTTGACTTAAAGTTAGCTAAGTGCAAAATAGCTTATTAGCATACCATGGTGCCATGTAAGATGTTCTTGCTCAGGATACTCAGTAGTTAGTCACTTCCAATCCTGAATGTGCCATTACACCATATTAGCCCCACTGTTTTCATTTGCTAATAGAACACTTTTTACTACCATAGAACATTCACAGATCTCAATGGTGACTTTGCATAATAAAGATTCTTTGCAGACCTTCAAACCTTTGGACAAGAGAAACTCACCTGCCATTTCCACAGACAGTTGTATGTGCTTACAAGAAATAATTCAGAGGCTGAATACCAGCAGAATCTGGTGCAAAAACTTATGAGAGCACAAAGAAAGCACCCTTATTTTTCCTTAAAGTTATCCCTACCAGGAAGCACTGCCCCTTCGTGCAATTTTTATAAAGTATTAAAACTAAATCATGAGATTGTGGGCCAGGCTTGCTACTATTACTTAACCAAAGTGAGACTGAGTTAGCTGAGTTAACTCTATTTTGAGTTAACACTTAACCTTTTCTTTTGCATGATCCTGTTTGAGGAGATGCCTGACCTAGTGAACAATTGGGTAACTCAGCTTCTATTAGTCTTGCTCATGTGTGCACATCACACATATGTGTAGAAAACCAGTTCAAAGAGGCATGACCTTTTCCATCATCAAGTTGCTTCAGTGGGGTCAAAACATTTATGCTGTATCACCTTACAAGGATTCCATATAGCATGGCAGCAAGATGTGAAAGAGATTTTGATTTTGTTCAACAAAAACAGAGGTCTCCTTATGATCAGGAATGCTAATTCATGAAGACCTACAACTATATGAATCAGACTACAAGCAATCCTCATTTAACAACCATTTGGTTAGTGATCATTCCGAGTTAGAAAGGCACTGAACATGACTTTTCCTCACACAACTCTTACAGCATCTCTGTGGTCAGATGACCAAAATTCCAGCACCTGGTACCAGTTCACATTTACAACTGTCGCAGTGTCCTAGGATCACAAGATTGCCGTTTAGGACCTTCCTTGCTGGTTTTCCATAAAGCTTTATCAATGGGGAAGGAAGGAAGTTGGAAGTTGCAGTCACATAAAGTTCTTGCTTAATGACTATGCTTGATTCGCTCAATAACTGTAAACTGTTGTTGCTAAGCGATATGGACACGTGTTTCACTTCATGATAATTTTGCTTAGTGACAGAATTGCCAATTCCACTAAGCGAGGACTGCCTGTATTAATAAGATCCTCAATGAACAGTGATCTGGTTTCATGAGTTTTTATGAAAGAAACCACATTGGTTAGATCCATATTGCTTCCTAAGAAATCACAGCAGTTAAAATTACATTTCACCCAAAAGGAAAATGAAACAAACATCTGTGGTCCAGAATGCTGAATAGACCCAGGTGCCTGAGCTGTTACTCAGAACTTCTGTCTTTATAGGTATCTTGAGTCTTTGTCCTAAAAGTGAAGTTCTAGGTGAAAGGCACTGAGAGTGGTAAAGCAATCTACAGAGTTGAATTAGCTCACTCCTGTCTTTAGTCAGTTCAAGTCATAAAGACAAGGCAGAACTGGTAAGATCTACCAGATTAAGGCTTAGTTCATGTAAGTAATACTTGGTGTACTTGAGCGATGGGAAATGAATCCATACTTTCTTGACTAATGCTTTTTCTATGAACGTATTAAAAAAAAAACTGGTGTCAAAATACTCAGCTCATCAGTGTTGAAAAATAGGCATAGCCACCATCCAACCAATCTCCCATCTTTATATACACATAAAAGCGAATATCACATTTTTCTCATTCATTTTTCACCAGGTTCCATATCTTTTTGAAAAATGAATATATATATATATCTTCCATGTTTTTTAATCCAGCAAGAGACATTGTCTCACAAATATCAATTAAAACTTCTGTTGCTAAGGATAATTTTGGACACAGATGAAAAGCTAATGAAACAAACTTTATTTCTACTTCAGAATATCTTATCAAATTAAATAGTACTATTTCATCAGGAGAAAATAAATTAAACCATTTCTATCTACTTCTTCCTCATAAAAAAGTAGTTATTTATCACTGAATAATATTTGTATAGCTAAGTGGAAAGTAGACTTACCCACATCTCCAGTTTTTCTGATATTAAAGGGTCTGTTTCACTTCACAAATACATATGAAAACATGTGTTTGCAGTGGTGGATGATCTTTAGAGGATAAAGAGAAAAGTATTTCATCAGAAGGAAGCTGGGTTTGGGGGAACATTTTGAAAGTTTTTGCTATTTTTCTGTTTTTTCACCAACCTTGGCCTTGATGGAGAGAGAGAGAGAGAGAGAGAGAGAGGTCATCTAGTTCAACACCCTGCTCAAGTAGGAGAGCCAGTCCAGACAAGAGACTGTCCAGTTTCTTCTTAAAAGCCTTGTGATGAGGCACCCACAACATGCAAAGACAAAACATTCCACTGGTTGATTGTTCTCACCATTAGGAATTTTTTCCTTAGTTCTCAGTTGTTTCCCTCCTTGATGAGTTTCTATCCATTGCTTCTTGTTTTGCCTTCAGGTGCTTTGGAGAAAAGGTTGACCTCTCTTCTTTGTGGCAGTCCCTTAGATATTGGAACACTGCTTTCATGTCAGCCCTAGTCCTTCTTTTCACTAGAGGAGACATACCCAATTTCTGCAACCGTTCTTCATATGTTTTAGCCTCCAGCCCCTAATCATCTTTTATTCTTCTTCTCTGCACCCTTTCTAGAGTCTAATGACCAAAACTGGATGCAGTACTCCAAGTGTGGATGTACTAAGACTTTGGGAAGCACAAGTGTCTACCATAGTGTATTATAATTAAACAGCTACAATGCCATGAAAAACATCATACTAGATTGAACAGGACACAATTCAGCCTAAAGTAGCTTGGAGTAATTACAAGAGAAATAATCTCAGATGCATAGAGTGGCTTTACAGATACTCTACAGTGTTTAAATACTATATTAGTCAAGGTATCAGATTTTGTTCTATAAGGCATATGGCAACATTTTCAATGGATTATTGGCTTGGAAATTAGGGCTAATTTGATTCCCCAGCCCATTGGGGGCGACTCTCGACTGGCTGAATTCATTAAAGGTTGGTCATTACCTGGTCATTACTGAAATAACAAGAGGAGAGGGATCCATCTGGCTAAATAAAACAAAGTTTTGGGGAGGTCTTGACAGTATCCATTATGTAGATTGCAACTAAAGCTATGATATCTAGCTCCTAAAACACCACTACTTTTCTATGGATTTGAAAATGTTACACAGAGATCGACTTTGATAGCCACTTTGCACAAGTTTATTCAGTAGCGATGGTCAACCCAATCTATTTTGCATACTTTCACTCATAAATCGATTTATTCTGTTTTCAAGTTAATCTATATCTGTCTGTCTGTCTGTCTGTCTGTCTGTCTGTCTGTCTGTCTGTCTGTCTGTCTGTCTGTCTGTCTATCTAATCTATTTTAGTGCTGATAGTGAAACACTAATGGGCATTAAAGTATTTTAAATATTTTTTATTTATTTAATGTAAATTTAATTTAAAAAGGAGATAAAACTAGCAAAGTTGCAAAGCAAAGATGTAGCTTCCAGTCCTTGGAAGGAACAGGGTTCCAAAAAGTCAAAACAACATTTGCAACTGTGAACTGAAGCCCCATCCCTTTTGTATGCATGTTGATTTTTCTAATGCATACTGTACCTAGGATAAGGCTTTGACTATCTTGATACTTTGGGGTCCTCTTCCTACATGGATGCTACTTTTCTAGCATCACTTTTTGCAAGAACAGCAATGGGATCCGATATCACAGGTTTGCTTAGAACATGGTTAGGTGGCTACAGATCAATTCTTTAATGGTATGTATACCTATATAGCCCAGAAAAAATAAATAAAAGACCAACAAGCATAATAGACAATATTGTGAAGAGGTGAAGGCAGAAATTCTGCATTTTAGTTTCTGATAAGTGGATCTGAAAAGGCATCTGATATGTACAAGAACAGACATTTTGTGAACAAGGAATACAACATGCTGTTAAGAATCAGTCTGAGTCTTCAGATTCAGAACTGAAGAGTTTGACTAGCTTGAGGATAGAATAGATGCTTTCAGAATTCCAAATGTGATTACCAGCCAGAAAGATGTGCACAACTCACAAAATACCTATTTTTAACTATATTTTTTTCTCTGTGTATCCATGTCCAAACGTATCTTAAAATACTAAAATCCTCTTTAATGTATCTCTGCAACATGGCAAATACATTCTTGTTTAGGCAGACCATTTTTTTTTAAAAAAGGTTATATCCTTGTTTTAACATCTTCTTCTCTTACTTTGAATCATGCACTGCATCACAAAATTCTGAAGGATGCAAAATTCAAAGATAAAAGCAAATTCATTCACACCTCAATCCAGAATGGGCAGATACGATTGGCTTGTTTTGAAATGAGCTCTAAGCATATTTATTTGACATAATGTCATGCAAAGCAAATCTTCTGTCTTTTTTTCCCATACCAGTTTCAGAGGAAAAGAGAATGTAATTGAAATTGCCCATGAGTGGAACATGGTGTGTGTATACTTTATTTAGGTGCAAAATGACCTCAGGTGACACACAAAGGCTTTGTCTTTCATCTTGCTGCTACTTTTCTGATTCTGCACACTTTATTTAGTGCCAAGTGAGGACCTCATGTGATAAATCTTTCCACTGGACTTTTCTCAGGATGGGAAGTGTGTGCAGTCCATAATGTGATGGGAAGGTGAACAGAAAGTAACAGCACAAGCTGGTGCATTCATATCACCAATGGGAAAGATAGGCAAAATAAAATCTAAACAAAGCTAGATATTGGAACAAAATGCACGTGCTTCATTCAAAGTAGAATAAAACTTCCTAGATACTGCAAGACAGATTTCAACATGTTATTCAACCCATTGTATCAATACATGGGAATATCTATAGCTCAGGATTGAATTTGCTGCTTTTTGTGCTTGGCTGGTTGTTTGCAGACATTTCACTATACACCTAGATAACAACATGAGTGCACACCACTCAGCTAGTTCAGACCCAGTTCACACTGATGTTACTTAGTTGAGTAACACAACATCTGCAAGCAAACAACTGAGCTCAGAGAGCATCAAGAGCTCCACATACCATTAGTATTATCAGCCCTGGTGGTGCAGTAGTTAGAATGCAGTGTTGCAGGCTAACTCTGCCTACAGCCTGGAGTTCTATCCTGACAGGGCTCCAGGTTGACTCAGCCTTCCATCCTTCTGAGGTGGGTAAAATGAGGACCCAGATTGTTGGGGGCAAAATGCTGACTCTGTAAACCACCTAGTGGGTGCTGTAAAGCACAGTAGGGTGATATATAAATCTACGTGCTATTACTATTGCTATTATCAGATGTCCCATTCATCTATAAAAGTCACAGTATGATTTACATTGCTTTGTCATTCCTAGGTAAAATTCCTTCTTATAACTATAACTTTGCCTAGTGTGGGTCTCTATTGCCTTCTTTTGGCTGAGAGCCCAGTAATCACTGTGGTTGTGCAGGCCTATAAGGGTACTTTGTGGCATATATCTCTGGTTCTTTATTTAAAGACATTTTCCCCACAACAATAACTATGGGAGCCCATTTGGGGGGGGAATGTCAAAAAGTCAAGGTGGTGGACTCAATTTTGTGTGGTGCCTCCTTGCTTCTTTGACTCCCCTCTGTCCTCTGTGAATGCCCCTGTTTATACTCTAGCAGGTTTCTGCTGTGCCCCCTTTTTTTTTTCACTGCAGAAACCTCTGAAATTCATGTCACTGTTTACTTTCTCTCCTAAGTTACTGAAGGAGCTCATTCTCTTTTTTAAATAAGACACATTCTGGAAAGGTCATCTATTATCTATTTCTCCCTGAGAAATACTATTGCTTGGAGCAAATGGATTTATATCTTCGGTTCTTTTCACACATTTTCTCCTTCATTATTGTTTAAACCAAGCACGTTCCCGACACTTATCTTCCAGTCTTGAAACTTTTGTCCCTCTATGAAAAAGGTCTTGCATTTTTTCCTCCATCTCACATTTCCAAGGGTTTTAGAATTTCTTCTGCTGTGGGTTTGGAATGTATGTTTACTAGGATAATGAACGGTTCTGGCATTTGTCTCCTCTTGCATGTAGGGGGGAAAGGTCTTTCTATCAGTCTGTGAAGTTCCTGGCTATCTACATCTCAAACATCATGAGGAGGGAATCTTGATTTTGAGAGCTCCACGAGAGAATGGTTGGTTGTCCTCTTTCAGATTTGAGCATATGAAACTTCAGATGGCCAGGAAGATTACTGTGTATAATGACTGGATCTTCTCATATACCCTTTAGTCATCTCATAACAGAATAACAGAAGGGACCTTGGAGGTCTTCCTGTCCAGCCCCCTGCTCAAGCAGAAAACCCTACACCATTTCAGACAAATGGTTGTCCAATCTCTTATTAAAAACCTCCAGTCTTGGAACACTCAAAACTTCTGGCGGCAACTAAGCTAAGCATAGCTCAACTGTTTCTTCCTCCATCTCCTAGATCTTCTTGAAAATGACAGCCAGTTTGGTCTAGTAGTTAAGGCACAAAGCTAGAAACTGGGACAATGTGAGTTCTAGTCCAATGTTAAGCAAGAAAGCCAACAAGGGTGACTTTGGGTCAGTCTCTCTCAGCCCAACCCATCTCACAGAGTTGTTGTGGAAAAAATAGGAAGAGAAAAAAAAAGCATTAGGTATCTTTGTGGCCTTGAGTTATTTATAAAAATAATGAGGATGGAATAAAAAAAAATATATAAACATAAACTGGGCCAAGGACAGACTAATACTATATTACATCATCTGTTAGAATAATATCCACATTGGGTGATGAGTATCCATTGCATAGAATGATAATCCAACTTCAGCAATACTGCAGATCCTTTCATCGTCAGCTTAAAAAAAAACACATTAGACTGAATGCTTTTATTTCTTTTCCTGTATGCAGAGAAAGCCTTAAGATCTCTGGTGTTTTCAATGCTGCCAAGTCATTAAAAAAAAAGAAGCTTATTAATTTTCGTGTCTCTTCCTGTGTGTATGTAGGATATTCCAACATTAATCACATCCACATTGCCACAGTAGCCAGCAGAAAGGGAGGTATCAGATAATCTCATTGGGAGTGTGCTCATATTGTGGTTTTACAATGTACAGTATATTTATGCATTTATAAAATGGTTTATTGGGTTGTAATAATCTGTCTGGATTATAAATTATATAGTTTCAGTGTTCTACCCTGAAGGGACAAAAACCTGGTGACTAAACCTTCTGCTGCAGGGTCTTCTGGATTCCTTTTTTCCCCAAAAAAGAGGGCATCAATTTATTGTGATCCAAAAGGCAAGTGGGGTATTTTTTCCTCATATTTCAACCCCCCTCCCCCCACTCTGCTACCCTGCAATCTAATACCTGGATTAGAAACTTTTGGAAAATATCTATTTTTTAAAAAGAACACATAGCAAATGGGCATTCTTAAGCAACATTCCATAAATTAATTGGAAAAATAGAGCATTCTAGCCTACTTTACTATGCAGGCTCAGAGAGTTCTAATTTTTTTAAAAAATAAAATAATAAAAGGGATGATTTGGACCTGTGTTTAGATTTCTTCTCCCAGAAGGAATTTTAGAACTGTTTCAGAAGCTAGTGATGCAGCCAATGAATAGGAGTTCTGTAACCTGACATGCTCTCTCTAGATAGCATAATGCCACTGTAATGTTTTTATGGAAATCAGTAGCTGAAAGTCCAGGATCTAATCCAGAAATTGGTCTTAATTGAAATGCAGTGTAACAGGAATATGGAAAACTAGCAGCAGGAGCAACGAAGCCATGTATGCTTTTTAAAATTATATTTTTCATTTATGTACTGCCAAATCTTGTACTCTTATATAATTAAGGGTTGAGTAAACAATTTTAGAGATACAAGCAAAAGTGAATATTCCAGAACCAAAGTGAGAGGTATCTTGGGCTGGAGTGGAACCATAGAGACAGAATGGATAGGGGGAAACCAGGACAGGTATGCATCATAATTATCTTTATTATTGCGATGCATATGCTCATCCTTAATATTCTAATAATTCCCATGAATATGACCATTATTATTATTATTGTGCTTGCCAATTCAATTATCATACCATCATTTTTATGTGAAATTAATAAGTTTTGTTTTCAGTTGTGATCTGTACCCCTTTATACAGTAAATGCTGTATTTTTAAAACAGAAAACATGATTAAAGTACTTTTTAGAATGGAAAACATGATTATAATAATTAGTATCAGTGGTAATATACAACTATTAGTATTAGCTTTATATCAGTTTGGTTGCCTGTATCCTTTATCTGTCTTTATTTATAGCCCTTTATACTTTCTTAGAAAAGTAGCAGAAATTCTGTTAACCAGATTGTAAAAAGGCTGATTGGGTTTAAATGGTGGTAATTTAGGAAGGAACTCTATGGGTCACAAAAAAAACCCCTCTGGGGGGCTCTTGAAGTTAATGCCACAAGAACGTAGAAGCTGTGAGTTCAATCTTGACTATTTGTGATGGTGGCTTCATTTTCTAAGCATGCTACTTCAAGATAGAGATGCACTGCTGGAGAATTTTGCTGGAAAATTCCATTAGGAAAAACATTCAGAGCTGACAAACTTGGTTGATCTCAAAAGCTAAGCAAGGACAATTAACAATTTGAATGCACATATCCTGCAAATTCTATACTGTTGTATAGGCTGGGAAGTTGGGAAAAAGATTCCAACATTTCAATATCCAACATTTTGTTGAGTAAAAAGAAGTACTAGGGATGACATGATAGCAGTGTTCCAATATTTGAGGGGCTGCCACAAAAAAGAAGGGGTCAACCTATTCTCCAAAGCACCAGAAGGCCAGACAAGAAGCAATGGATGGAAACTAATCAAGGAGAGAAGCAACCTAGAACTAAGGAGAAATTTCCTGACAGTGAGAACAATTAAAATCAGTGGAATGGCTTGCCTTCAGAAATTGTGGGTGCTCCATCACTGGAGGCTTTTAAGAAGAAACTGGACAGTCATTTGTCTGGAATGGTATAAGGCAGTGATGGCGAACCTTTTAGAGACTGAGTGCCCAAACTGCAACCCAAAACCCACTTATGCATCGTCCAGTGCCGGGTGGGTGTGGCCCATTGGGTGGGCGTGGCCCATTGGGTGGGCGTGGCTGCGGTGGTAATGGCAGACTGGGTGGGACTAAAAAGTTCAATCAATCAATTCCAACTTTGCAAGATCTTTTTTTTTTCTGCGAGAAGTTGAAATTGACTGATTGAACCTTTTTTTTTTTTGTACACGGCGGCGGAGGCCTAAAGCGAAAAGGTTTTATAAAACCCAGCTGAAGGCCTAGGACAGGGGCGACAGCACGTGTGCCCACAGAGAGGGCTCTGAGTGCCACCTCTGGCACCCGTGCCATAGGTTCGCCACCACTGGTATAGGGTCTCCTGCTTGTGCAGGAGGTTGGACTAGAAGACTCCAAGGTCCTTCCAACTCTGTTATTCTGTTATATTTATTCTGTTATATTTTCCTGTTGGACTGGTGGGAAAAAGGGAACTAAACTCCTAGTGCTCTGTTGCTGTTTAGTATAAATCAAGTTTGCTGAACTCATGCTAACCAGATGTATTGGGATCACAGTATTTAGGTACCTGTAATCAAAAACTATGTTCGAAGGAAATTGTCTAGAAGACAATATATTGAAGAAGATTTGTATTAGCCATACTGAGTGACCTGGGGCAGTGGTCTGATTGAGCATATGACCCCTTTCTAACTATGTAAGTTGGTTTGTAGGGTACCCAGATATTTTCTTTATATGTATTGTATACAGAAATACACAAAAAAGTGTGACTAACTCACCCAAATCATTTCCAATGCTTCACATACCTCAAAGCAATCACCAAGTGTTTGGGTTTTTCAAGCAGTTTCTTTCTACAGCACAAATTCCTTTATCAGATGCCTTCAGGTCTTTGAATTATGAAATATTGTTTGCATGTTTAATTCTTTCTCACAGGAGTAATCCTCTTTATGCTATAGAATAAAAGCTTGGAAATCCTTCTGGAGCATGTTTTCATGATCATTAAGCAACATGAAGCATCTTTTTACGCTGGTGTCACTCGACTGAGTTTGGCAGAGTCAGTCTTTCTTTTCCAGCTGCACACACAGAAAGCTCACACCAGGCCCAGTTAATTTATCTATTGGAAAGAGCAGCCTAAATCAAGGAAATCCGCTTATCCCGTTTGCATTGCTATTGAGGCTTTAAATGAAGAATTGGAGAAAAGCTTTCAATCACATATCAGATAATATCCTTTTAATATTCATCCCTGCTCGTGTTGCCTTCTAGTGTATAAGATTAAAAACTTCAAATTAGGTTAAGGGATTAAGTGAGAGCCAGCTTTTCAAAGAAAATATAGTAAAATTGATTCTCTCTTGACTTGAGCCTTTGAAAAGCTTTTACAGCTGCCAAACAGGGCCTCCATCAAATTGCCAGTTAAGAGAGCAGCAAGTCATTGAAAGAAACTCTGGGCTTAACTGAAAGGAAGGAGTGGATGGACTTCCTATATCAGTGATGGCGAACCTTTTAGAGACCGAGTGCCCAAAAACTGGCCCCGCCCCTGCCCCACCCCCTGCCCCACCCCCGCTCCACCCCCACCCCACCTGCCCGCAGGGCCACTCACCGCCTCCATGGCCAGCCGCAGATCACCCAGCAGCGCCATGGCAGCCACGCCCTCTGACATAGCAGAGATGCCCGTAGCATCAACTGTGCGCGATGGGGCATGAGGGCAGAGTCTTGTCTACGCTGCCTGGCTGCCATGTCCTTGACTGCACTGCTCTGTGTGGGCCACGCTTGGGGGCGACTCTTCTCCAGGAGGGCTGCTGGTGAGGAGAGGGTCACGGGGGGAGGCAAGGTTGGGGCAAGGGCATGTGTGCCCACAGAGAGGGCTCCGAGTGCCGCCTCTGGCACCCGTGCCATAGGTTCGCCACCACTCTCCTATATCATTTTGCCTAAATGTTCTAGATTCACATTATCATATGGGGCTTCTTTGATGCTATTCCTCTCTTAGTCACTGGTCATAGCTAAGCCAGATGCTGTTACTGGCAAATAAATTGCTTCTCATTTCCTTTGATATTCAATGAATCCAGTGAAAATCCAACGAAAATCCCATATATGAAATTCTTGCAAGTGACCCAGTGTCCTGTTCTTCATTGCAGAATCCTCCTTTCATTGGTGTGCATTATCCTTGGTTTTCCACACATTAGTTAGCTGCCCCTGGAAGACATCAACTCTCATGGAACTATTTTCAGAAGTTCAGGCAATTGGGGAGATGGAAAAGTGATGGAGAAATGAGTAGTAGACAACTTACCAACATTAACATCCTTTCCTAGCCTTGCAACGATAAAAGAAACTCTGAAATGAAGAAAACATATTTTGCTGGAAAAAAGAGAGATGAGAACAGAAGCCTCTTTCAGCAGAGAAGAAAACTTTCTGGAAACTGGAAGACAGATTTGGGTACAACAATTAAATCTAAAATGAGCTTGAAGTGAAATGAGCCAGGAGATGAAAGTCAAGGGACAAATTGGGTTCCAGCTAGGAAACCAATTAAGCACTGGAGCAAAACTTAAGAGAGGAATCAGCACGAAGGTGTAATCCATGGAAGCAGTCTTGATGGAAGATATGGAATCAAAGATAAATTATTCACATCTTCTTGTTTAAGGTCAGATGAGCCATGAATGGGAATGTTAATCGCATTGAGAAGGTAAAGAATTTAAAGCAATTAAATTTAAAGGATGGTTTATATAAAAGAAATGTTTTCTCTGCCCCCCCCCCTTTTTTTTTTTAAAGATATGAGAAATATAAAAGTGTTGGGATGGCTTGTATGAGAAAAAAGACTTAAATACTTAAGTGTAACTAATTTCGAGAAAATCTTAACCAGTAAGAATGCTTTGAATATTGTGGGGAAAACAAATTTAAGAAGAATTCTGTAAACAGGATCTATGATGAGGCAATCAAGATGATCAATTAGAAAAGAAGCTTTATATTGATGTGGTTATTATTTGCAGAAACATGAGAAAAATGTCTATATTTAATTGTCATTTATTCAAATAATAAGAACTGTAAAAGAGAATATTTGTCAGAATCCAATTATATTTTATTTCTAGCTATCTACTCTGAGAAAACCCAATTCTTACTCTCTTCTGGATTCTGTCATACTACAAAGGGGGGGGAGTAAACACGGGTGTTTATGACTGGCATTCCCCCTTTCAACTACAAAGTAACAACCTCTGTGGATTCCCTTCGAGAGTACTAACCATAACAATGCGGCCATCAGCCTTTGATCTCACTCCCTATGAAGCCTCCTTTTACCGGCAGCAAGGGAAAAAAGGGGGGGGGGAGAGATTGCAACGCCTGGGATCTGATGGACTTAACACCCAACCATCTGCCAATTTGAATCGACTGGAAGGAATGTGGAGTGGGGCTGCCTGGGAACACTTTAAAACATTGAATGGTCAGTGGGGTCACTCAGATCCTGTCTAGCATGCCTTCAGTCAGTTTTTCTTAATAAAGATTCCTGTTGGAAGAAACGTTCCAAGAGTTCTGTCTTCTTAAGATGTAAATTGAGGTGGGTCCTTACAATATTATTGGAAGAAGAGAAAATCAAGCAAAGCCATTATATGGACTATAGAATTATAGAAATTAATTGTTATTGTTTTTTAAATACTAACCCAGACAACACGCTGTTTACCAAATATTAAGGTGATTATGTTAAATATCAATAAAACATATTTTTTTAAAAAGAATTTAAAGCAAACCTTTCTTACAATGAAGCTGTTTGCTTTGGCAGAGTGTCAAAAAATCAAAGCAAAAAAGCTCTGATTAAGAACTTCTGCAAAGGAAACACCTCAGGTAGTTCCAGGAGGACTTTAATGGACACTAAAAAAAGGTACAAGAAGCTTCTGAGTAAGAAGAAGAGTCTCATGATGACAGCTGTTTGGCAGGAGCTAATATAAGGTGTGAGGTGGAGTGGTCCTTCAGTTTTTGGAATGCTCATTCCAGTTCCAACATAGGACCATCTAGATGAGAGGTCCCCAGCTGGTTCTGTGGAGAGAGGTTTTTCCGTGGAGTGGAGGGTGCGTGGTTTTGTGTGCTGCCTTCATCTCACGGATGGGGCTTTGCTTATTTGTGCGGACCGGTTGCTGGCATGCCATGGCCCAGTACCGGTCAACGGACCGGAAGTTGGGGACCTCTGATTTAGATCAGAGTGTTTTCAGACTTGACAACTTTGAAATATGTGGACATCAACTCCCAGAATTCCTCATCCAGTTAACCTAGGGTATACCTGTGGATTGTTAGGAATCACATCTCTGAGCATCATATAATTCTTCTAATTCTCATAGGTCACTCTTAAGAGTGCCTTCTAAAGATTTGCCAAGCTGTCCCCCAATAGCAATCACTGAAGTGAAACAGATGAAAAAAACCCAACAACATCTAAAGCAAGAGAAATTATCCAGCTGTGACCTTATACCAGCAAAATTAATAAAGGCCAATGTAGATTGGTACATTCCAATCCTCACATTCTTATTTACAACATCAATAACACCGCAAACACCCAAGAAGACGAGATTACTGCAATAGTTCTCCCAATCTTAGAAAATGAGATTGAAACATTGAAGCAAAGCACAGATCCTTAAGCCTCTTAAATATAATTTGTAAACTATATGCCAGGGATTTATGTAATCGGTCGGGTGAATGGATGGGTCAAGAGCACATCTTAAGGGACTGACCTACTGGCTTTCGGGAGAGTGGCTCTGCCATAGATTGTTGCTCAATTCTGCAACCTCTAGCAGAGAAGTATTCACATAGAACCAACTCAGAAGTTTATTTAGATTTTGCTGATATTCAGCTTCTTTGATTCAATTTCTTAGATCACCACTATGGAACAAATTCTTCCATTAACAAACATCTTTTGCTATTAATACATGCCAAGTCTGTATTAGAGCACCAACCTCAGGGTCAGGCACAATTGTGCTGGATTTGTTTTATTGCTATTCCTTGGAGGGAAGATTCCAAAATATTCCAGCATTACAAAGGGCACTCTATGTCCATGTAGACAACATTGAATTGAATGCATGATATATATTTCAGGTTGTCCCTTTTGTACTGATTTATGATGACAGCCGCTCCAGCAATTTTTGAAAAAAGAAAGTTCGTGCTGAACAATTTTATGGAAGCTACCTTATAATGGAAAGAAATCTCAACAATATCTACACTGTGACATATTTTTTTTAAATATTTAGTGTAGTGGATACACCATGAGAAGGTCACCATCTGAGAACAGAATAACTATCTGCAGAGGAAACCTTGCCAACACAGGCAAATTTATTGAAGGTTTTATTATGAGCTAGACTTTATTTATTATACTGGATTTCTGGTCAACATTCATAAACCCCAAGGGGATATAAGTTAGGAACTGCAGCCTTAACTGTCAGATGGCAATCAGTTCTTGGAAGTGGACTCATTACTGGTTTTATAACAAATATTCCTTATTAGCTATGCTGGGTTTTGGGGAAAATTTAGCTCAATTTGAGCCAGGAAAGGAGAGCCTTTCCTGAAAATCACATGACTAGCACATCTGGTCATGAGAATAGAGACATTGTAAATAATTTATTTTAGTAACCCTCTGGCAATCAATGAACTAGTTTCACTAAGTAGAGTCAAGCCATGCTGACTTTTATTTTAACATAAAATACAGTTAAGACCAACTGCTACTAACTACATCAGACATGTCAAACTCGTGATGTCACGTGACGTCGTGCGATGTATCAGAGCTTTTCCCCCATTGCCGGCAATGGGGTGGGCGTGGTTTCCTCGTGACGCGTCTGGCCTGCGGGCCGGCAGTTTGACACCCCTGAACTACATGAACATATCCAGTGCAGGTTTTGTGACAGCAGTACAGAACATTACCTTCTGGGATTTTAATTTTAATTTTCCAGTCTAGGATGATCCCAGTCTGATTCTGCTTAGCATTCTAAGATAGACAAAACTGACCTGGAACTGGCAAGAGACCATGTGTGCATCATGCTATAAACCAGTATTGGACTGCTAAGAAAACTTGATGGAGTCAGTTGCCAGTTGACCTTGACTCAAGGACATTTTTATTTCAGCAGGTGGCAGAAACTGGCTGACCTTGTCTTGACTCAGAAGCTCAGCGATGTCAGGCTGCATTAGTACATGAACAGAAGATCACCAGGGAATATGAAGCCTGCGGGCTTAATTGGAAAGTAAAATAAAAATCCCAGAAGTCAATGGCAAACCACTTGCATACTGTCACCAAGAAAATTGCAATGGACATGTCAAGATAAGTCCCACTTTTAAAATCTGGATTTGATGGAGATTTGCACATACTGCAATGAACCTTTAGGAACTTATGAAGCCTGCCAAATTTAAGAACACAACTGCTATTTTAGACAGCTCTCTCTAAAATACAATTTGAATACTAGACCAAGCTGGATATCCTGTAGTAAAAAAATTGACCGTTTCCCTCTTTCTATTCAAATCATTTAAAATAGTTAATGCTGTCATAAGTACATAGTGAAAAACTCAAACTGAGCCGGAACGATACTGCATTGAAATGGTTTTAAGATACTGTTGACTTTATGATCATTGTTATTTATGAGTAATTGTTATTTGTTATTGTCATCACACTGGTTAATTCGTTTTGAGAATTTGAGTATAGAAGATTATCAACAGCTACAAGGAGTTGTATCAACTAAGCTGTAAAGGCAAACATGCATTGATCCAGTTTGGAAAAAAAATTATCCCCAACACTCTGAATGCATCAGATGTCCATCTGGAGTAGCAGCCAATACAATTTCTTCTCACTAGCCATTGCCTATAGCCAATTGTTGGGGAGGCCTTTATTGTATTAATATAAGCTATAGAAGCTGGATTCTTCTGCTGAACACAAGGATCCATTATTTAGAGTCAGTTTGGAATCAATAAGGGGGAAAAGTAAAAATGATTTTTCCATTTATAAAGTATTTTGGTGACAAATGTACTTGTCCTAGATCAATGGTTGTCAACTAGAGTTAACTCACAGGTTGATTTCAGAAGTTGTCAAAATGGAATCAGATACAGGATAAGTCCCTAAAATGTTTCACTATTTGGTTAATTTTCTTCTACAATTCCTAACATTACCTTTGCTAGCTAAAAAAACATGAGCGTTGAATGCCAAACTACACATGACCAACAAAACACACCAAATACTAAACAAACAATATATATTTTCCCCTTAATTTCTTGTATTGAAACCAGGTTCTTATTTTTAGAAAATAATTATACTACAAGAAATTCCTCTTAAAAGGTATATTTTGTTCCATTCTAAGAATAAAATTGTAGATGATAAAAATTGGGAATATTTAATGGAGTTTAATGCAGTTAAAGCCATCTCTCCCACATGGGAAGCTTTATAATAAAATCAGATTAGCAGAGAGGTTTTATGATTCTAAAAAAGCATAAGGTCACTTTCTTTTGTGTCAAACTTTAAACTAAGATAAAATATTGAACATTCTAGAGTAAAAAAAAACCATACATAATTTTAATACTTTTAACAATGTTTTCTGCCCAACATTGTAGGATGAAGCTTACTACATTTTTCTGAAACCTTCCTTTACTTTCTTCTGTAGGGTATTATAATTTACCAGTTGTGGTCTATTGAGTTTACATATCATACATTACATAAATGTAATTTTCACACCCAAATATCTAATTTGGTTGTGTTCTGTAAGAATGGTCAATGTTTCCTAAAATTCAACTTGGAAACATATAGCTTCTGATTATATCTGACTCATAAATCAGAAATACTACTGAAAATATTCAGTTTAACTCAAATCATATGTAAGAATTAATAAAAAAAATATTATGTTATTAATATAGGTAATAAATAATAAGCCCATCCTCCTCCTGCTTTGATTTACTGTAGTAAATAGTTACTGTAGTAACTACTGTTTAGTTAGTTAGTAGACCATTAAGAGATTCAATATCTATGGAGATTCTCAGTCATCCAGATCAAAAAGCACTTTTGGGACAAGAGATTCAATAGTTTTTCCACTTCCTTTGACTTCTGCTATTCTAACAAGGTTTCAGTTCTTATCTGTTGTGGTAGGCATTTCTCAAATGCTACCTCTGGGGTTTGATTGAGAACAGGGCTGAGCTGTACATTCAAATCATTCAAAAGAAAATCAAGGCCTATCACGGTGAATATGCCCCTCCAGTGGATTTATCTA
The DNA here is from genome assembly GCA_023970755.1 of Azemiops feae. Lineage (NCBI taxonomy): Eukaryota > Metazoa > Chordata > Lepidosauria > Squamata > Viperidae > Azemiops > Azemiops feae. The sequence continues at coordinate 148,312 of JALGBA010000746.1, read as the reverse complement.
CAGGAAAGCCATATTCAAACGGAAGCATTTTAGGCATGACTAATATGCATACATGCACAGTTAAAAGATAAGTGCTAATTCTATCCATGCTAATTCTCAGCTGGCCTGTAGGTTTCTCTTTGGCTCTGAACGTGTCCCCAAACATTGGCTGCATGATAGTCTACAAACTGCTCTTTAAAAAAAAAAATCCCTCCACCCCAGAAAGGTTTAACATTTTAATCTTTCAAGCAGCCTTCTGAAGCCTTCCAGGCTTTAGAAGGATGGCCCTTGATGGAATTTAGAAGTGCAAATTACTTTGTTGATTGATTTAAGCAAAGCAATCCCTCTGCAAAACACAAATACAAATAAAAATTCACAGATAAACAGTGAAACATGAGGAACAAATGGGTATCCACAGAGAAGGGGGATAAAGGAAAATGTCTTGTAGGCAGCTGCTCCTTTTTAAAAAAATAAAAAATTAACATTAGGTAAGCAGTATATGTAAGTAAAATAAAGTATACGGGTATTGACATTGTTGAATGTAACATGATTGTTGGAAGAAAAAGAAAAAGAAAATTGAAGTGGGAGGGGGAGAATATCTTTTGTTCTGTTATTATTTTATCCCTCGATGTGTACAGCTAATCCTTGATTTACAGCCATCATTTAGTGATTGTTCAAAGTTACAATGGCATTGAAAAAGTGACTTATGACCATTTTCCACACTTAATACCGTTGTAGAATCCCTGTGGTCATGTGAACACATAAAATAAAGTATACCAGTATTGACATCGTTGAATGTAACATGATTGTTGGAAGAAAAAAAAAAAAGAAAATTGAAGTGGGAGGGGGAGAATATCTTTTGTTCTGTTATTTTATCCCTCGATGTGTATTTATGACGGTTGCAATGTCCTGGGGTCATGTGAACACTTTTTGCGACCTTCTGACAAGCAAAGTCAACAGAGAAGCCCAATTGACTTAACAACTGTATTACTAACTTGACAGCTGCAGTTGATTCACTTAACAAGTGTGGCAAGAAAGGTCATAAAATGGGACAACATTCACTTAACAGCTGTCTAGCTTAGCAATGGAAATGTTGGGTTCAGTTGTGGTCATAAGAGAAGAAGTCATAGGAGGCAGATAATCAGGTCCATGATACCTGATTGCACCCCATCCCCAGAACACCTATCAGAAACCTTTTAATAATGAAAATACTGACATTCACTAAAGCAAATGTTGACATAGCATAGATACTAGCCATGATATCTGTTGTCTGTTGTCTGGAGTCTGTTGTCATCCATCATTCTCCCACTGGTGAAAATATGATTAAGCTGGTGTACTTTACAGAGAGTTATATAAGCATTTCTGCATTTTAAATAAATGTTATATAAAAAACAACATATGTTAGGGCCCAGTTGCTTTAAAATGTGGTTTTATGGAATGCATAGCAAAGTGTGTTGCTATAATGTTGCCTAAAAAGAAGAAATAAATATGCAGAACCTGCATACAAAACAGCTAGGTTGAGTAAGCTATGTAAAGCAATATGTACACTACATATCGATGTAAAGGCAACAGATTTGGGAGACAGCTTTATTTTCAATATTTTTTTTGTTTCATAATCTGATGGAACAAATAATAGATATGATACAGCTGCATTAACAGAGGGATAGAATCAAGATCACGTGAAGTGTTAATATACTTTACAATGCCTTGGTAAGGCCACACTTGGAATACTGCATCCAGTTTGGGTCATCACAATGTAAAAAAGATGTTGAGACTCTAGAAAGAGTACAGAGAAGAGCAACAAAGATGATTAGGGGACTGGAGGCTAAAACATATAAAGAACGGTTGCTGGAATTGGGTATGTCTAGTTTAATAAAGAGAAGGATGGGGGGACATTAAAGCAGTGTTCCAAAATCTCAGGGGCAGCCACAAAGAAGACGGAGTCAAGCTATTCTCCAAAGTGCCTGAAGGCAGGACAAGAAGCAATGGATGGAAACTAATCAAGGAGAGAAGCAACCTAGAACTAAGGAGAAATTTTCTGACAGTTACAGCAATTAACCAGTGGAACTTCTTGCCTCCAGAAGCTGTGAATGCTCCAACACTGGAAGTTTTTAAGAAGAGACTGAACAGCCACTTGTCTGAAATGGTATAGGGTTTCCTGCCTGAGCAGGACCTGAGCAGGGCGTTGGACTAGATGACCTCCAAGATCCCTTTCAACTTTATTATTATTATTATTATTATTATTATTATTATTATTATTATTATTATTATTATTATCATTATTATTATTATTATTATTATTATTATTATTATTATTATTATTATTATTATTATTATTATTATTATTATTATTATTATTATTATTATTATTAGACTCAAGGGGATACCTAACCTGATATCTTCTGTCATATGATCCTCCTTTATTTGTTGCATAAAATTTACCAATGCTTGTAGATGAATCTTATTCTAGCATTAGTAACAACAACCCTGTACAAGCCAAATCAAAACCTGTGTTTAATTCCAACTATTTGTTGATGGTCAGATTTTTACATGGTCTTCCTTTGAACTTGAGAGTTGGCTGTTGACTTTTTGTGCTTATTTTCTTTCTTTTTGTGTTTTACTAATTTTAGTCGACTTGAGTGTTATGAATAATGGAGTCAAACAAATGCTTCCATGAAGTGATGGGTCAGTTATTTAATAGCATCCAGGGGCTGTTTTTGTAATGAGATGAAAACTCTACAGGGAAACTGAAAAGTGACATACATATTTATCACAACTGTGGTTTTAATTATGGATTATTTAACTCCAGGTTCTCTTTTTTGAAAGACAGAAAAACATCACACTATTATAATTTAAAAAAATATCTCTGCTGTCCTTTAAGACCAGCAAGATTTTACATTTATAGGAAATTATGTAGCCTCTCCTTGCAAATTTCAGTGCTTTTCCTGACATAACATGCAATGTTTCCATTAATATTTTCACCCATGCCACCAACTCACCGAATAGTTATTTTCTGAGAAACAAGGTACCCCATATAATAATTTAGCCATAAGTCACGGGTTCAGATTTTTATTGCTGATATGGCAGTCAGCGCAAATTAATTGCAGAACAGAGGGAGATGAAGCTGGTTAGAAAACCTGCATGGATGGTGATGCTCATCTTTTATTAGCAATTCATAATTCAGCAGTACCTTCTGCATAACAGGTTTTTCCCATTGTGATGTTTCCATGCATCAGACAGGGCTCTCTGATTTATTTGAGAGCAACCACAGGAACCAGCCCATATCTCCTAGATGAACCAGCTAAGCGCCAGGAAACATTCTGTTTGGATGACCTGAGCTGCATTTTTACTTCGGCAGCTATTTACTGACTTTAATCAGGAAGACTGTGATTCCCACTGGCAACAATAGGAGCTGTAAAGATGAAATGAGACTGCCTTGGTCCCTAACCACAAATGTGCCAGTGCTGCAGATGGTTCGGCAGTGACTGACTGTGAACCATTAATATTAAATTGGGCATGCCATAAGTAAATGGAGATGGAAGGAGAACTGTGACACAGGAATTACCATCGCTATTGACACAGCTGCTTTTTGCATTAACTGTTAAAATGCACATGGAGATGTGCTTTTTCTCTCCATTAAACTTCTTCCACTTTTAACTTATTTTGATTTGGTTTCGATCCACTTCAATGTGTCTGTGTATGGATTTGTGTGTGTGTTTGTGTGTGTGTGTGTTTGTGTGTGCATGCATGTAGGGTCTTTCCATTCTTAGTCTAGCACCTTAACCAGTGTGATGTAGGGACGAGTCCTTCCTTTCAGCTCCAAACCATTGGGCTGCAGTGGTCAAGATGCCAGTTGGGGGAACATTGGGACAGTACGTCTCTCTCAACCCTAAACTTGCAAAAAATATCTACTAACCCACCAGCATGTAAATTTCAGTCCATAACTTTCAAGAAAAAGACCTTTATCTTGCAGTGGATGGATATAAGGTGATGATGATGATCATTTCCTGATTAGAGAAGGATTGGGATATCTGGTAAATTATCTTAAAGAATCTTCTTACACATTACGGATCTCAAAGGAGTTTCTATCCCATTTTTACCTAAAGTATAGTGGACACTAAATGTAAGCATTTTTTTGAGAAATAGTGGAAGCTTTCTGGGTAAGCAATAGCATTGAAACTAGGAGCTGGCAAATGGATCAAAATACTTCTCTGGATAAAGGGGAGGACTTGGGATAGCCTCAAGCACTCTGTACAGAGGAACCCCATGAGGAAACTATAAAACAGCCAATGAAACTGGTTTCAATAGTTTCTTATTATCTAATTATCTTATTTTGGACTTACAAAAGATATGTGTTATATTTCTGAAGACGTTTTGAGAAAATGCAGAAAGAAAATGAAAAGAAATTAGGGTTTGGATATTATTTAAAGGGAATATGCATCAAGATTTTTAAAAGCAAAAGGGGAGGAATATAAAATTGGTTTATATGGTCAAGGTTAGAATATATATCATGCTCTTTCTAATAGCTCTTAATGGGTTTTTGTTGACCAGGATGGAATGATGAGGCTTTAAAGATTTTTTGTAGATGTGAGATAAAATATGGGAAGAAGATTTTTTGTTGCATTTTCCAAGAAAGTGATAAGTTATGGTGTTAAAAGTAAAGTATTATTTGATTAAGTTGGCTTTTTTGATTAAGGTTTAAATATAGTTGTTAGTTCTGGTATGGGTTAAACTTGTGAAGGAGTTTCTGAGAGGAGCTTGTGAGACACAAATTGAAGGGATTAAAATTCACAGTTTTTAATATGTTGGTTCTGTTTTAAATATATGTTTCTTGATTAGGCTCAAATGAGACTTTAAATATTTGTTTATAGATAAGAAATAAAATACAGGGAGAAAATAATTTTTATTGCATTTTTAGAGTAAATGATAAGTTACTGTGTTATAGGTGAAGGAAAGGAATGTGTAATATATTTATTTGACTAAGCATAAAATATATATGCTGTTATTTCTGATAATCCTTAATGGATGTTTGCTAATGAGGATGGAATGATGAGGTTTTATGATTTGTTTATAAATAAAATATGAGATATGGGGAGAAAAGATCATTGGTTGAAATGTTAGATAAGGTGATAAGTTACTGAAATTGTTTTCATTTCTCTTAATGGAGGGGGAAGTCAATTCTTTAGCAATAGCAATAGCACTTAAACTTATATACTACTCCATAGTGCTTTACAGCACTCCTGAAGTGGTTTACAATATTTCCTTCTTCTTTCTTTTTTTGTTTCTTTTTCTCTGCACTTTTCCTTTTTTCTTTTACTGTGTATATTTTTTAGTTTGTATTATTTTTTATCTTTGCATTTTTAAACTTTAATAACTATTATTATTAAAAAGACAGAGTCACTAGGGAGAATTGATAAATCCAGACACAGCCCATTAACTCATGCAGTGAAAGAACAAGAAACTATAATAGAGTGCTGGTTCAACACTTCACCTCCCCCTCTCCTCTAAGTCCTAATGCAATATGACAGGTTGGAGTTGTTTTGAAAGACTTTCCCTGGCGTACTGTAATGTAGTTTTATCGGGATTTGCTTGGGTTGCTCTGGAGTGTCCTGATATGTTAGTAGCTATCCAGGGTCCTGAATTGGTGCATTACTGATGACAGTTGCTCTTAAACAACTTCCTCTCCTGGAAGTAGCATGAAATGGAAATGTGTTTTTAGCAAACTACATATGAATATGCTGGCTTGCCAGTTTTCATTCTTTGTTCATATGCAAGCTGTTCCACATACTCCGCTGTTCAGGGCAGGTTCTCGCTTCTCAAATTGATGCCTTAGGCCAAAAATAGAAATAATTCTGCACTGACCTGAGGGTACAATGTATAGGTCGCCTATTTCTTAAATTGTCTTGGCATTTTCTTTAGGACTTTGATTTTGTGCTTAATCCCAATTTTACTTCACTAAAGTTCAGTGACTACTATCTTTCTCCAATTATCTTAACCAGAAAAGAAACAGCCTCTGTTCAAAGACGCTGATTAACCAAATAGAACTACCTATTTATTGTTGTGAAAAAATTCAAAGTGTGGTGTTGAAGCTCAAATTATTTTGTTGATCAATATCAAAGATCAAGCAATAAAATAACAAAAAGGACATTTCCAAGATCAGCAAGTAGTGGCAATTAAGCATCAAGTCTTTTCCAAAAGATACCATATATACTACTTTTATTGCCAAAACTTCCTAACAATGAAGAAAGAATTCAAGGCAAATCTAACTTCTGTATAATATACAGAAAAGAAGGTCACCAGAAGATCTTGTGAATGTTGGGATGGTATTATACTATGTTATAAGTAAATTAATATCCAGTCAACTAGGCTTTTGAAGATCAAAATCAGCAGTTTGAAATCTGGTATCACTGAATTGGTATGAACCAAATAACATACATCCACTTTATTATTTCCATCTTCTCACTGGTCAAAAATGATCAATGAACATGGAACTGGCAACAGAGAGTCTACAGCCAATTTTTACTCTATTACTTACAATATAAGACTGATTTCTTCCAGCGTGCAACCTTACAACATTTGTGGACTCATAATGAGGATGCTTAAAGTTGTAGCTGTTTATCCTCAGGAGTCTCATTATGCTAAATTGGTGAGGTTAAGCCACCTGCCTTTGGGCATCTTCAAGAGAAGCCAAATCAGTTTCATTACCTAACCTGACAAATTGGCATTCAATGCTGGTTTATCTGAAAATGGGCTTTATAATTGTATCTTTGATTGCCGAGGGAAAACAGTTTGAAATTATTAGAATATACTTCAAATATAGGCTTCCTTATTCACTGTAAAGCAGAATGAAAAACAAGAGTCACTGATAAACCCACAGAACCTTTCCTATTGCTGTAATACACACGGTACAAGAAAGCATGAAATTATTTGTTCTGCCAGAGAAACACCTTGAGTTCATGCCTTCTAAGTCATAATGTGGATAATTTCATTCATGATATAAACAATCAGAAGGACATGTAGTAAACCAATAACTTGAATTAGAAAGATGTATGAAGCCCATGTACTTACGGACACAGTTTGGAGTATAACCATATTCTTTCAAGATTATGTACATTATAACTAACCTAAAGAAGAGGGTTTGTGTCAGGATTTATATATTTTGTGGCAATGAAGATGGGAGGGGAATCTTCATGTGTGAATCGCTCTGTGTGTGAAAGTGTGCAAGGCAGCAAGACAAGCACGCTAGAGATAATTGAGAGCTGAGTGGGATGGAATTTACTCATCTCTAGCTGCTTTGCCAAACACTTGCTGAGGCCTCTTCATCCTGCAGTGAATTTTAATTGTGAAAAGTTTAGAGGGATAAACTGAATCCAATTAACACTTTGTGTTTGCTGTCGAAGTGAGGAGACACCTAGCTGAAGGATACCATGTCCTGTATTTTCTTAGGTTTTTTTAGCATGCAATATGTCACATTTTGCCATGCCATTGGCACTTATGTTCATGGTTCCTTTTATTAATAATATATAATGACTGAGTGTCTGAGACAGAGAGAGTGCATATATAGTTTTTTTGCCTCCTTCTTTCATTCATCAGGAGTATTTCAGAAATGGTCAAATAATGATCCATCAGGGTGCAATTAGGAGGATTATTGTAAAGGTCATATTCAGCCATCTATACTTTGATATGTCTGGATTCTTTTCTCCAGGGGAGAAAGTTCTTCTTTAATCTTACTTTTGGTGGCCGTTTGTATCTGAATAAGTATTGCTGTTGTTTTTGCTATATTTCTCCTAATCCAATTATCTAAGCAAACTGCATATGTTGGTTTGGCTGAAGGAGAATGTGATGTAAATCAGGAATAAAAGCTTGTGATTCTCGAGGCATTGTTCCAAAGCAGCTTGAGCCAGCCTAGCCAATTGTGAAGGGTGCTAAAATTGCAGTTCTATTAACATCAGTGAATCTGGATAAAGAGAGCAATCTGAACCACACTTTTAATTTAAAGCAATTGTGGGGTGAGGTATGTCGCACATGATTCCTTCCTTCCTTCCTTCCTTCCTTCCTTCCTTCCTTCCTTCCTTCCTTCCTTCCTTCCTTCCTCCCTCCCTCCCTCCCTCCCTCCCTCCCTCCCCCTTATAATGTTTTCCTGCCAACACTACCAAAATCCAGTAACTAGCTTTAATCCATTTTCAAATGTTACCCACGCTACTCATCGAATTAAAGGATTCCCACTGAATTAAAGCATAGCTGTTGCCATTGTCTTTTTTTTCTTTGGAATTTCTTCACCACAACTTTGGGTTGTTTTGATCATTCTTTACCTGCCAACTTCCCTTTCCAATCAGATGTTTAATCCTAAGGAATGACTTTTCTGCTGGGATATATGAAAGATGTAATTGTAAATCCATATTATCACACCCCAAAATAATTTGCAATTTAATGCAATTGAGCTGATGAAATAGTCCTGAGATCAAAGTTCTATTCTCTTAATCCTGGGAGCTTCTTGCCTCTTGGTGATGTAGAGGTCACCAAGAGGCAAGATCTGCTGTTTGATGAGATCTTTTTCGTGATGCGTTTTATCAGGTTGATGAGGCTGAGTTCAGAAAGATGATTGCTGGGAAACCTTCCATAGTGCCCATCCTTCCTGCTGTTTTACGTAATGCCAACAGAGCGGCAAGCAAATCATTGACCTTTTTCCTGAGTAGATGCTCAGTAAAGCCAAGGGCTTCTGAAGCTGATAAGAGTTCATATTTTCCAGTGATATATGGAATATTATGAAAACAAAAGTGCTTTCTCACTCTCCATCTTCTCTGACTTCAAGAGCTGCTCGTCTTTTTTTTTAAGTTGCAGATTTAGAATTTTCATTTGCACTGACATGAATCCTTCTTCATCACTAATGAGACCACTGCTCTCTTTGTTCCTTATCCTTGTCAAATAGAATCTAACTTCAAGCAGAGAGGAATCCACACTAGAGCTGAATTTAATAAGCCTTTTCCTCCCAAATAATTGCATGCTGAAGAGCCCTCAACGCTTTGGAAGACTAAAGATATCTGACTTAGTTATTCACCCCCACCCTCCCACCACTTAATAAATAAATGGAATCTTGCCAGGTTAATTTTAAGTTTATTTCCACTGCTGATGACACCACTGAGTGACAGAACTGCCTTGAACTAGTGTTGCATTACAATTTGTCCTCCACTTTCCTAAAAGTGTTTTACTATGACAGATGATCTTGTATGAAAAGAGGGAGCCAGTCAGATATTTAAATTGCCAAATGTTACAGAGCAGCTTACAATGGAACAAAAAATGTATTACAGCAAGGGGAACACTACTGGGGCTTGTGTGTGTGTGTGTGCGTGTGTGTGTGTGTGTTGGTATGTCATAAAATGTGACTCTTAGAGAAATATGCATGCAGAAAAGCATATGTGGAGAAATGTTCATGCATAAAAAGGTACCTATGAATAATGCATACAAACAAGGTATCCATACTTTACATTTTAATGCATCTTTATTTTATGCAGACTTTTTTTTAAAAAGAAAGTGTTGCAGAAATCATTTGGAAGGAACTTAAAGCTGGCAAAATAATGACCCCAGGATCCAAAGATGAGAGCTCCCCTTTCTGCGTGTTTCAAAACAACATGTGATTGTTTAGAAAACTTTCATCTCTGAAACTGGCCCTGCTTTATGATTTTCCAACCCATCTTATTTGAAATGACTCTCCACAATTTAATGAATGCTTTTGAATCATACTTTCGGTACATAATTAAAGCATGTGACATGAGTAATCCACCTTCTCTGATTAATTTTTCTCTGTTATTCACAGCCATCCATAGGGGGATGAACATCATGCCATTTAGACAAGATTCTCCTTTAGTCTTAAAGGTCAATGGTAATTATGAACCTGCTTCCAATTCAATGTGGCACAGAATTAATTGGAAATATAAAATATAGGTAGTATATAGCAGTGGTGGGATTCAGCCGGTTCATACCACTTCGGCAAAATCTGTAGCTAATTTTTTGTTGCCCAGGTCCAGAATGGACTTCCGGAAGCGGCATCCACACAGAGAACCAGTTGTTCACATATTTGAATCCCACCACTGGTAAATAATATAGACTTGGCAGCACAAGGAAACAACAACCAACAACTTAATAGCTGGCTATCAGCAGCCCAAACAACAACTAAAAAGCCACACACAACCAGGCATCACATAAATACTACATATAGAATAGCCCAAAGAACACATTCCGTTAGAGAGAAGTTCTCTGAGGATCGGCTCCAGCATGAATCTGAAAACTTGAAAGACCCAGATTAAATATAGGTAGTCCCCAACCTAAAACCATTCATTTAGTGACAATTCAGAGTTCCAATAGCCCTGAAAAAAAAGTGACTTTGACCGGTGTTCGCCCTTATGACCAATGCAGCATCCCCAAGGTCATGTGATCAAAACTTGGGCATTTGGTAACTGACATGTATATATGACAGTTTCAGCATCCCAGGCTCACGTGATTGTCATTGGTGACCTTCCCAGCTGGCTTTCGATAAGTACAGTTAGTGGGTGGAGCCCCATTCACTTAATGGCCAGGTGACCACTTAACAACTGCAGCGATTCATTTAACAACCATAGCAAAAAAAAAAAGATTGCAACTCATTTAACAGCTGCCTTGCTTAACAAAGGAAATTCTTATCTCGATTATGTTGTAAGTTAAGGATTACCTGTATGAATGTTTGTTTTGAGACCCATCCCCTTTCTTGGCTCTTCCCAACAAGTAATTAGGATAGTAAAATCCAACATTTTAGAGGCAAGAGCCTCCATCTTTTAAAGAAAGTGATCAGTGTGTGTATCTGTAAAAATATAACGATAGCAATTCTACCTGAAAGAATTTTGCAAAATTTATTCTACTAAATTGAACCATTATATTTCTACCTCTAGTCCCCGACCAACAGACTGAGTAATAATAATAATAATAATAAAGAATAGAAGATCTTTTTGGCACAGCATGAGCCACTTTTTCAGTCCTTTGAAGACTTTATAAAAATGAGAAGAGAATAAAATAATAAAGGGAGAATTTCCTGAAAAATTGTAAAGATTGAAACTAGGCTTTACAAAAAAAAAAAAGAAGTCTTAACTTGAATTCCTAAAATAGCGTCCTCCAGCCTGATTGTCTCCTAATATATCCTAAGAACTTGAGACTCTTTGGTTACTTGAGCAGGGATGAAATGTATATTGCTGAAATCCTATTTGTAATCTTGAAGTCAATTCATCATATTTATTTAATTGGTTAGGTTCTCTTAGATAGATGATAGATTTATGTTTGCTATATGAATCTGCTGTTCTCCTGTACCTGGGAAAGATAAATTGACCTAATGGATAATTTAGGAAGCAATTCAAAATAGCAAGGAGCAGGCATGACGTTGGCTCCAATATTGTTTCAAGTTGATTATGAAGGAGAGTTAACATTTCATCTAACTACTTGCTTAAGACACGAGGCTATAACAGTACAGAAAGCACTTGGATTTTATCACTAACATTATTTTCTCGGTGCCTCTGTGTGAATTTTATCCTATAATTTAATAAAAGAAGAGCTATTAGCTAATAGGAGAGAATTCTTCATAATACAGGTGACATTTCGGCTGTATAAACACGACCTGTTTCTATTAAGAAAAATGCATTTCCCTTTCATGTTATTGAAGTTATTGATTGTAGAATTCTCTGTTAGCTCCTAACTGTGTATTATTATAAATTTATACAGCATGTAGAATTCTTTTGTTTTGTGCCTTAACTCTCCATTATGAAACAGAGTTTGGATATCTCAGCAAATGCTACGCTTCAGAAACAAAACATTCAGTGGGGGAAAAAGAGCTTCCTTTCTTCTTCCTTTGCTTCGATCCAAAGAAGATTTTTGACCCAAAGATCTTTTTTTTATAAGAACCTTCTTCAAGTTGAAAATCAACAAGTAACTCAGAGCAATTCAGCAAGAGAAAGAAAGGACACTGATCTTTCACTCGGATGTTCATAACTACATTAGACCTTTTGATAGCTCCAGAATTGCAGAACAGTTCTTGTGCTTTAAGGGGGACTGTATTAAATGTCATCACTGAGACAACTTGATTCTTCTAGCATAAAACGCTGTGTATCCTGAACTCATCTTGCATTTTGTCTTCAGTTCCACATCAAATTATGGCTAATGGAGTTGTGCTTTATGATAAGTCCTCTATTTAGTAATATTATACTTCATATTCTAGGTAGTGATGCCTTTGCAACCTATACAGGAGTTTGCTCTTTGCTATCAGATCAGGTAGCAGTTGCTACTTTGTTTATTTGTTTGCTTGTATCCCTTCTTCATTATTTTTAAAAATAACTCAGGATGGCAAACACATCCAACACAATTTCCTCCTCCTATTTTCCCCCGCAACAACAACCCTGTGAGGTGAGTTGGGTTTAGAGAGAGTGACTGGCCCAAAGCCACCCAGCCGGCTTTCATACCTAAGGTGGGTCTAGAACTTACAGTCTCCTGGTGATTGGCCCAAAGTCACCCGGCTGGCGTTCATGACTAAGGCTGGGCTAGAATTCACAGTCTCCTATTTTCTAGCCTTGTGCCTTGACCACTAAACCAACCTTGCAGTTCCCAGAAATGATAAGAAATCATTTATTTTTGTCAGAACCCTGGGAAACCTTTGTTTTCAGTATAATATGTAATGCATTGCCTGCTATTTATTCTGTTATGCTTTAGAAACTAGTAAACATCTGTGCCAGTGGTGGGATTCAGCCAGTTTGCACCAGTTCAGCAGAACCGGTAGCTAGATTTTATTGCCCAGGCCCAGAATGAACTTCTGGAAGCAGCATCCACACAGAGAACCTGTTGCTCACATATTTGAATCCCACCACTGATCTGTGCTATACCATGTTTGCACTTAGCTATGCTATTCCATGCCTTAGAGTGCAATTCCATTTCAAAGATGCATTGTTTTAAGGGAGTTAGGCTGACAGTTTCGGTTACCTCTGCCAGAAGAAATCTCCCAGCTGACCTCAGAGATTTTCCAACAGAGAGATCTGCCAGAACAAAACCTACTTTGGTGGCCAAATAAGCAGGCAGATGAACCAAGGGAGGGGTAAAAGAGAAGCCAAGTTATGCCACACACTGAAATATTTTTTCCCAATTAGTCCACACTGCCAGTACTATTAAAACTAAGCTAAGGGAATGTCTAATTAAAATCCAACATCTCAATTTTAATAAGACTCCATCCTCATTTTCCTTTTTAACTGCACTAATACTGGAATAAATTAAGTTAGATTATGTGCAGTTTCCACCAACCTCTTTTCAGGTCAACTAGGCCTTAGATTTTAATCGTTTTTTGAATGGGGCTACCAGAAGAATATTTCTAGCATCTGAATACCTGCTGAATAGCTCAGACGTTGAAGGAGAAACAGGATGCTTATGTTCCCAGATACTCAATATAATTGGTTGGTTCAGATGTTCTATCAAGTCAGAATATGTTTGGCTGCAGCTTTGAATGTTGAATGAAAACTCTGCTTTTGTAATTGGTAAATCATGGCTTATGGTTTAATGCAAATGTGGGCATAAACCACAGGAAAGCATGTTACGATCACCTCTCTGAATTTTATTACTGAAATTTAGCCATTTGAAATGGGGCACTCAGACCAAAAGATTTTCTTACTGTAAGCTTAGCACAAACTAAAGAGAAGGACAAAGGGTGATATGATAGCAGTCTTCTAGTATTTGAGGAGCTGTCACAGAGAAGAAGAGATCAACCTATTCTCTAAAGCACCTAAGGGCAGGACAAGAAGAAACAGGTGGAATATCATTAAAGACAGAAGGAGAAATTTCCTGACAGTAAGAACAATGAACCAGTGGAACAGCTTGCCTCCAGAAGTTATGGGTGCTCCATTACTGGAGGTTTTTAAGAAGAAATTGGATAGACATTTATCCAGAATTGTATAGTCTCCTGCTTGAGCAGGGGGTTAGAATAGAAGACTACCAAGTTCCCTTCCAATCTTATTATTCAATGTTCTAAAAAAATACCTCAAAGGATGTTCCTCAAACTCAGAAAGCCTCCCAAATCCAGGAAAATAAACAAAACCACCAGCGCCACCACTTTGGGTCATTATCCCAGCATTTTGGCCTTCGCCTATCTTTTCAAAATGTTCTTTTATTGACTAATGATATAGGATTGCTTTCTTCTTCTAGTTTCATCTTAATGTATACAGGAGGCTGCCATAGCTTGCTTTATAAACCACAGTTAAAGCAACTCATGACTTAGTCTAAGATGTTTAACTTGTAGGCTTACTTCCTGGCATAAGAGGAGAACCATATGTTATTTTAACTACATTCTTTTTATCCCATATCTGCTACCAAGAGATCTCTAGAGTTGCTGATGTTTGGGTCCAGTACAATTAAAAAATATAACAAAGCAAATTTGTTTGTTTAGTTTTTCATAAAAACATTAAGTTTAAAAAATCACCCACAAACCAAGACAACATGAACTACTACATGAACAATTAATCAGTGGAACAACTTGCCTCCAGAAGTTGTGGATGCTCCAAAATTGGAAGTTTTTAAGAAGTTGTTAAGCTTTTAAGAAGACATTGGACAAGCATTTGTCTGAAATGGTATAGGGTTTCCTTCCAGAGCAGGTGGTTGGACTAGAAGACCTCCAAGGTCCCTTCCAACTCTGTTATTCTGTTCTGTCTTACTATATAGAAATCAAGCAGAGTGCAGATCAGATATTCTATGGGATAGGAGGAGCTGTACTTATTGGGATAAATCAAATCAAACATCTTTATTATATTGTTACCTGCAGTTTTACATAACAAAGCAAATGACCAGTTCAAGGAGGTTTCTGCACATTTAGAAAGTCAAGAAGTGCTACAAACTCAGCCCAGCATGGACAAAACAATTCTAATATATGTAGAAATATTCAACCCACCTGGCATCAGGATTTGTACAGCAGAAATCAAAACACTTAAATTGTCAAAGGATAGAGCTTTCACAGACAAGTTGCCACAGGCATTATTCTGGTATTTGTTGGTACTCGTTAATTCCAGAAGTTCCTGCTCAGATTCAGTGATGGCTGTTGCTTACATGGGAACGACAGTCTCTGGAGGTGTTCTCTCTATTTAGGTACTTCTTGTCTCTCCATTCTTAGGTACTAAATTTGAAAGTAGCTACCGATGGTTGTAAAAGCTTAAAAAGCAAGACAGGAAGAAAATCAGCTTTTTTGAGGTGTGGTGCTGGAGAAGGCTCCTGTACATTCCTTGGACAGCAGAAGTGACTAATAAGCAAGTACTGGAGCACATAACACCAGACCTGTCACTGGAAAGCAAAATCACAAAACTGTATCTGACTTACAGTATTTTGGCCATGTCATGTGGAGAAATTCACTGGAGAAAGCAATTATGTTTGGAAGGGTTAGCAGTCAAAGAAAACCAGTCTGCCAAAGAACATGGTAACTGAACACCATCGAAGCTAACACCAGCCAGAGCAGAACAACTCAAAGAAATAGTGCAATAGCAGAAGATGTGGAGAGACCTGGCCCATAGAATCACCAAGAGTCAGACACAACTGAATGGATAACATTATCATAATTAAATTTGAAAGCAGCCGTTCCCTCACAAACTAGGCATCAGCATCACTTTTTCAGAAGTTAAAGTTGTAGAAATGGCAGTAGAATAAAATTCCTCAGAGTTAGGCTCTGCTTCCCTGTATTGGTCTAACCAAATTCTTTATTCTCATTAAAGTCCAGCTCCTGTTCCTTTTTAGGAGAGTACCCATCTTAAAAAGCATGACACAATGATTTTGGTTCTAGCCTCCCCTCTTCCATAAAACATCCATCACCCATTATGGGCATTGTGTAGGCTTTTGGCCCTTGGTTAGCATAGCAATTTGTGCTAAGCACCTTTTTTGCATTTGCTAAATCAGCAGGCAGAATCTTTATGTCTTGACAGGAGAGGTGGAGGAACTGTTGCTGAGTCAGAAGAAAGAATAATGCGTAAAACTGCCGCTTACTTGGTATATTACATCCTCAATTCCTCTTGTAAGCTTTCCAAATTGCCCTCTTTAAATTAATGAGGTAATATACGTTTCCTAATCTGTTTCTGTCATGCCTTAGGGATGTGGGTCACAGGACTTTTTAACATATTAAGTGGATGGGCAATCACCCAGCTAATAAAGCTGTTGCCCTGATCTTCCCCAATTGTGTTTGTTGTGTAATGATCAGATTTGCCGGAACTTACCACACGTGTGTATAAAATTTCTCCCTCTTAGCAAACTGATTTGCTCTCTAAGCTCCCTCGTGGTAAAAACATTTGTAGCATCATTGCACAACAGCACACCGAATATAACAGGGTTAGAAATGTAATGAAGGAAGAAAGAGTGATAAGAAAAATTAGATCCTACAGAAAATTTCTTCTGTAGATTTAGGGATATTAGATTCTTCTTTTTTTCTTTAACATTAAACAAAGCTATTATTGCTATTTTTCCTCCTCATGAAATGTATTGTTGTTAGTTGCGAAGTCGTGTCCGACCCATTGCGACCTCATGGACAACGTTCCTCCAGGCCTTCCTGTCCTCTACCATCTTCTGGAGTCCATTGAAGCTCACACCTACTGCTTCAGTGACTCCATCCAGCCACCTCATTCTTTGTCGTCCCCTTCTTCTATTGCCCTCAATCTTTCCCAGCATCAGGCTCTTCTCCAGTGAGTCCTTCCTTCTCATTAGGTGGCCAAAGTACTTGAGTTTCAACTTCAGGATCTGGCCTTCTAAAGAGCAGTCAGGGTTGATCACCTCTAGGACTGACCGGTTTGATCGCCTTGCAGTCCAGGGGACTCGCAGGAGTCTTCTCCAGCACCATAGTTCAAAGCATGAAATGTATAAGGTCCTACAAGAACTCTGTTTGCCTTCAAGAAGCTACAAGAACTTTGTCATCTTCCATATTAGTTACAAATATGTAAAAAGCAGAAAAAGATATCTTTCCTGTAAACTTTTCTTAGAGATACCCATAAAACTCTTTAGAGAAAACTATTCAAATCTATTTTGAGAGTTTCACTAGAATTGTTAAGAAAGAACATCATTTTTGATGAGATACTGGGAGAGCATGCGTTTTTTTTACTTGTGTTACAGGAAAGATTAACAGTAGTAAATTTTCTCCAGTGGCAAAAGAAAAATTGGAATCCTATCATCTTGATAAATTTCATCTAGAAGTAAGGAACGTATTTATGCCTATTTTCTGGCCTTTTAAAATATTCAACTAGTATAAGTGAGGATTAGATCTTATGTTTTTCTACTAGCCTTTTGAACATCAGCAATAAATGATAAAAAAAATTAAAATTCAGATGAATTCTCTAAAGTAGTGAACAATAACTTCCAGAATTCCCCAGCCAGCATGGATCCTAGTTGAAGTTCACAGATCTTAAAGTTGCAGAGTTGAAAAACATTGCTTTAAAGGATAAACTTTTGAATAAGCAAGTGATCTTGATCACTGAAGCCACAAAATATACTCCAGAGAGAATCACTGGAAGATTTTGACAGGGAATGTCCATGATAAGGGTTGACAACTGGTTCTTACATGTGATAAAGTGTCACTAGTGCTTCTGCAGATCTTCTAAATACAATTTTAAAAATTCAAGAGCAAAATCTCACTAAAATACCAAATCTCATGACATGTTTGGTATTCTTGGATGAAAAAGCACAACATTTGGCATTACTTTGGAAAAGCTCCTACTAAGATATACTATGATACAATCAAAAATATTCTAATCTAGTAATAGAGAGGATACACTATGATTGCACCCCTATTCAGTTTTTAAACTTATGTGAGTTGAAATTTAACTGTTCCATTCCCCTGGCAAATTGTAGCATCAAAGTTTACTACTATGCATTTTCTAAGTTATGAGACATTGTGCATACTAGATGGTTAAGACATTGTACATGACATTGTGGATACTTTTTGTGTGTTAGTTTTTAACTCTACCAAGAACTGGTTGGCATACTTCTATTTTAAATATGAACAGCTTTCCATCTTTTATTTCACAATCATAAGTCAGAAATAAAGTTTAGTAGCTTGAAATAATCAGTAACAGAAAAAGCACAACTGCAAACAAAATGAGTCACCAGAGGTTCCTCTGAATCAAGAAAATGCCTTTAGTTTTTGATGTATGCAGAAAGTTGTGTGTGTGTGTGTATAAACCATAGTTTATACATTTTATATACTATACACATATATAATATTTTAAAGAAGTTTTTTTCTGGCTATTTCATTGAGAGTTATCATTTTCTCTGTGGACTCAAATGCTGGACACAATTTGGGGATTTTAGCCAAGTTCTTTTCCCCTTGTTTTTACCTTCCTGTTCTACATGATCCCAGTGAATTTTAATGAACAAAATAGATGGATTTTTGTTTTGTTTTTGCTCACTTACAAAAGCTTATTTGTTTTTCATTTTGATGGGAATAAAAAGCGTTGATTATTTGTATAGTTTAGCAGATGTAGCTCTTCACAAGCTCTGGCAAAGGTAATGCTGTACTTGACTGTCCAACTTTATTAACATTTCAGCTAAAAGTCATCTTCTTTTTCAATGGTCTTTCTTCTCAGCAGAATAGCTGGCAATACTGCATAACCACTTTTTTTCAGATGCTGAGCAGATGTGCAAAAAAAAAGAAAGACTAAGCTGCAGGGTTTCAAAGGACAATCAAAAGGAGTATGGTTGCACTTCAACACCTTTCAGTTCGATGGGATCACAGATCAAAAATGTCCTGGTATGCTAAATTGCCTTAATCTTAGATGAAAGAAGCAATACATTATACTGGCTCTCCTACAAAATAATATGCAGTCGCATTGACATGAATCTCTTTCTTTCTTTTTCATTTTTTTAAAAAAAGAGTGATTTTTAATAGAACACGGTGTTCTAAAAGGCCCTCAAACTTTTGCAATACTTTATCTTTTCAAGTGCCTTTTGACTAAATTGGCAGTGTTAAAGGAAAAAATATGTCACTTTCCCCCCGGAATATTTTAATCTATTTCTCTAACGTCCATCATCCATCCATGGATGAACATTTATGAACCTGCAGGATTTGTTACAGAATTGGTGTTTGGACAGGGTAGAGTAAATGGAAACTGGGGTACTGCTAGAGATTTCCTTCACAGTCTGGGCAAAACTGATTTATATTTCCTTTATTAGGCAAATGTAGGCAATATGTTGTTAGGAGAATTGAATAGGGCCATTTGATTCTGAAGACCTTGAGTTCTGAAGAGCTGGCTCTGCCAGTTGGCCCATTGAGGATGCATTTCTCTGGAGGTGACTATTGATTAAGAGAAGTTTCCATCTCTCCCCATGTACTTTGTGCTTCCCCCATCTTTCAATTGTAAATTATCATAATTGTTATTATTTATTGTTTTATTATTTTAAAGCTTATGGGTTATTAATGTTTGTAAGTCACCCAGATTCACTTCTAGACAAGAATGGCAGCACAAAAATTTAAAGATATAAAATTAGATAGATATACATAGAGATAGAGATAGATAATAGATAGATGAGAGAGATGATAGATGATAGATAGATAGATAGATAGATAGATAGATAGATAGATAGATAGATAGATAGATAGATAGATAGATAGATAGATAGATAGATAGATAGATAGATAGATAGATAATGCTATTATCAGAAGAAATAATTTAAAATCTCTATGGTCAATATTTTCTTCCAAGGGTTTCTCACTAAATAATTATTACAATGATCTGCCACCACTCAGAACTTCCTCCCCCTGTTCCACAAAGTTTGAGAAAATTAGGAAAGGACATCCTTTATATCTTCCTATGCAAAGCAAGAAAAATATAAATCAAGCAAGATTTGTACCACTCCTAGAACACAAGAGATGCTGGGTAACTTGCAGTTTTGCACATGAGAAGGTGTTAATGAGAATTTTCTTTACAAAACCAATGAACCCAAATTTCTCACTATACCCCATATGCCTGCCTTTGGACTTGAACTGTGTTTGAACACCAATATCTTGCTTAAATTAAAAAACAGCTGGTGAGGAGATAACTTGGCTGTCTTATTACTGTTACAATAGGACATGATAGGAAATAAACAGAAATAACTCCAAATGCATGCACAAGCACCAACTCATATAAATTCTAACAGCCTTTCATAAGTTCCCCAGGCTTCTCTTCTGGTCTATAGGCCCAGAATAAATTATAAGTGGAGATAAATATTCCTCTGAGCGTGGAGAAAGAGAAGCAAATAGTGAAATGGTTCATTTTGTAGCTAATGGATGAGTCTAATCTAGTCTTTCTTTTAACAGGGAATTTTAACCTATAGGCAGATGGTATAACTAGATCTCCTGGCTTATATGTTTTTATTCCTATTCACCAATCTCAAAGCAGTTAGCTTTTGTAACATTTTCCAAAAGGTAAATACATTCCTTGAATATATAAAAGGCATGAAAGTGGTCCAAAGAATCTGGGCAGGCAAGATAGCAGAGGCAAAATAGCTGAATTGTATCTCAATGGGTCACCAACAGTCCTGTTATTAGATGAGTCAACATTCATCTGAAAATCTGGAACAGACCTTTAGAATTGTGCACGAACTTTTCTGAAGGGCTGAGGTTATTTTGACTTCTCTCTGTCTTTAATCTTTATGAGTTTCTTGCTCCTGGACAGAGTTCCTATAATATGGCACATTTGCTGGACACTTTCACTTTGGTATCATTTTTAGAATACGGCAAAGTTAAATTTGTAATTGATCTGAACTTAGTAGGGAATGAAGTCCAAAGTAACAATCACTCTCCCACTTTGGAAAAAGTGCAGAGAAGAGCAACTAAGATGATTAAAGGCTTGGAGACTAAAACATATGAAGAACAGTTGCAGGATTTGGGTTTGACTAGTCTAAAGAAAAGAAGGACTAGCAGGGACATGATAGCAGTATTGCAGTATTTGAAAGGTTGCCACAAAGAGGAGGGAGGTCAATTTATTTTCCAACCAGAGGGCAGGACAAGAAACAATGGATGGAAACTGATCAAGGAGAGAAGCAACCTGGAATTAAGGAGAAACTTCCTAACAGCGAGGACAATTAACCAATGGAATAGCTTGCCTTCAGATGTTGTGGATGCTTCATCATTGGAGGTTTTTACGAAGAGACTGGACAGTCACTTGTCTGAAATGGTATAGGATCTCCTGCTGGAGCAGGTGGCTGGACTAGAAGACTTCCAAGGTCCTTTCCAGCTCTATTCAGATTCTGATTCTGATTCAAAGTTAAATTTGTAATTGACCTGAACTTAATAGGGAATGAAGTCCAAAGTAATATTAGTTCTCCCACCTCAAAAGAGGTTTGATTGGCAAAGAGATTAATGAATTGATAAAACTCATTGGCCAGCTAGCACTATCTGTCACCTTATACATTTGTATCTTCCTTTTGAACATTGCAAACAAAGGAAGTTGATTTGTTACACATTTGTCTACAATGGTCAGCAAGAAACAAACAGCATGTATCCCAATTGGCAAAAGTTTAATTTTATCATCCTCATTCAAGTATTGTTTGGGGTCAACAATAGCCAACAATCCTTGCCTCAGATATGTATGTTTAAAAAGTCTGATATCGTGTTCCTGAGTTATAATGATTTATAGTCATCTGTTTTGAATACAAACCTGAACATGATTCGTAGGAAATTCATAGCTGGTGTAACCTAATCTGACAATATGATCTTATTAGAAAATGGTCAGGGAATGGTTTCTTTCAAGAGCAATCTAATTAGCTCCTATTACAGGGTTCTTTTGAACGCAGTATTAATTGAAATCAAGATTCCACACTTGAATGAGAGACAGAGTATACACTATGGCAAACTTGATAAAGTCAGTGAATGACATTATATTCTCCCCTCAAAAGCAACTTGATTCATATTCTCTTTCATTTGCACATCTTAGTTTGCAAAGATAAGGCATCTTGGAATATGGGATATGCCTTAGGAGTTGGCAGAGTTAAAAAAATAACAATCGGGCATTGAATTTTGCATCAAACAGTTCAACCATCAGCTGTACATGGGACAATTTGAAGCCCACAATTTGTGCTTTGCTTTTTATGGAAGAAAGAGAACATCAACATTTACAAAGAACAAGTAGAGTTGGAGAGAAAAAAGCAAAGGTGTCTTTTAAGTAAGAACTTTGGAATACTATAGGCATAATTTTCATAGGTAACCTATCTGTATTTGTCTAAGAGCCATGGTGCTAGAGTGGTTAGAATGCAGTATTGCAGGTTAATTCTGCCGACTGCCAGCAGTTCAGCAGTTCGAGTCTCACCGGCTCAAGGTTGACTCAGCCTTCCAGCCTTCCGAGGTTGGTAAAATGAGGATCCAGATTGTTGAGGGCAATATGCTGACTCTGAAAACCCCTTAGAGAGGGCTGCAAAGCACTGTGAAGTGGTATATTAAGTCTAAGTGCTTAAGTGGAGAACTGTCTTCCACTATGGGAAGTCATAGCCACATGATGGGAATGTCATCTGAATACATCTATTGAATTTATAGGTTAAAATGAGAAGAAATATAAGGTAGATAGAAATATAGAAGAATCATCAGATAATGAGAGAATGATCCAAAGGGGCAAAAGAAAATCAATCAGTAACTAATCAAAATATCTTCAACTCCGATCTGTATAATTTGTACGAGTTTTGAAAGTTTCAGGAGTAACAGTTCTTCTGCTACTCTTTAATGTCCACTGTATCCAAATTCAAACTTTTTTAAAAATAAAAACTTTGGTAACCCAAAGCTTTCCCTGGCCCTTTTGATCTTGGAAAATATATTTCTACAAATCAGAAACAGCCATTGAAACTTGAATTATTCTGTTACAAAAATAACTGCAAGAGCTGTACAATGTAAAATTCTCCTCATTTGCAAATGAACACTGCTCCTATTTATTGGAACAGTTAAGGAAGGGAAGTTTGAAGTGTAGAGTCTGCCTGCTGGTTTATCCTTTTTTTAAAAATACTTTGTAGTTCAGCAATATCAGAACAGAAAAGAATAGGTGAAAAAGAAGCTGCCATGATTGAGTGCAAGCCACTTTCAATAACTAATGCTTACAGAATTATTCCTTCCACTTGCATATTTTTGACAAAGGAAGAAAAAGGGAGAAATATTTTATAACAAGTTAATGAAGGATATTGCCTTCTTTTTTACCCAATGCCAGTGTAATGTCCCTAACACAATGTAGTCATAATAGGAGCATAGCATTGTACTATAAAAGCAGAACTGCAAAGTTAAAAAGAACAGAGAGAAATAAGAAAACTGTCCCAGAAACTTATAGGTATATCTCATCCTTCTCTTATTCTATAGCATGAGGATAGCAGATATAATTTACTGGAAATGGTTATAAGGATATGTGAGCTGAAGAATCAAAAGACAACTTGAAAGACATTTAATTTTTAATGAATTAGGGGTCTTCTTGCCCTAAAGAAGAGTCAGACAACCTTTCAGTGTTCAATAGTTAGTCCTAATATTATTCTTTATTAAATTTATATGCCGCCCATTTCACTATTGAGAACAACCGATGCAAGCAAAGTAAAAGAAGCTCCTTGGATGATAAGCAAAATGTTTTCAAATGACAAAAACCAAGAAATCCCAGTTGCCTTTTGGGGGAAAAAAGCAGCTTTGGGATAACCTTGACCTGGATGATTGAGAATCTCCATAGACAAAGTAAAAGAAGGAAATTGGACCCCAATTGTCCTTTTTCTTTTGCTTGCTCATAAAGAGGATTGGGCCACATCCCATTTGACTTTTAGTAGATCTGTGTATTGTAATAGGGATGTGCCTCTTTTAGTTAGCCATTGTGGGGTTTGTTTTTTTTTGTAGACATAATATGTCAAAATGGCAGAAAACAAGCCATATTGCCAGTTTTCAACAGAGGCACAACAACCTCAAAGGACTGTGAAAAGATGTCTGAAGGCTTTAGGCAGCCCTAGGAAGCTGTTTGCCCATTACTACCTGAAGAACTCTAACTTTGAATGGGGCATATTGAGAACCATGTGATTTTCTTCTGCCTTATCTTAGCATGGAGTTTGGTTTTGTCCATATCTTCTTCGTGTACAGAATAAGGAAGAGGGCTTTGAAGCAAGAACTGTTACCTATAGAAGTGGGGAAAGTCAGGAAAACAACTAAATTTGACTAGATTTAGATTAGTTAGTACAATGACCTCACATGCGCTATTTTTTTCAGTTGTCACGTTAAAATACTAAAATTCAGCAGCAGCTTACATTTCATGGGGGGGGGGGGGTTGACTCAAATAGTCACAGAGTTGAAGGCTGAACGGGAATTATGAGGATGGCTTATCCCCTGGTCCATGTAACTGAGAATCTGGAAGCTTGGTTGGATGTTGTGTTTTTCTTGTCTTGCAATGGAAAGTCCATGTAAGACAAGTAGTAATACAAGTTGTTCTGCAATTTTGAGTCTATTCACATGCTAGCCACAGATGAATAAGTTTATTGCACAGAATATTCAAGGACTGTGCGTGTATGTTTGTGCGCTTTCATAAATACACAGGAAATATGGAAAGCAAAAGAAGTAAAAGAAGAACAATGTTTTTGTTTTAAACAGCAGATTCTTTGGGCATTGGTTCATAGGTTCAGATTAGGCAATTTGGAACCTCAAAAGCTGGAGACATTTTTGGTTGATCCTTAAGATTCTAACGGAAGAACCTTAATTGTAGTCCAAGTTGCAAGCAGTGCAGCATTAGACTTTCTGCTTGGACAATGTTTCAATTGTGCAATTTCCTTCCTTCATTACATTACAGCTTAGGCCAGCAGCTTTTTGTTGGGTCCCTGTAATTAGAGTGCCCCAGAATGGGTCACACCTTTTTGAATCATTAATTTCCTTCTGCTGAGTCATTACAATAGTACACATCCATTGCTCCTTTCCTTTGGTCATCTTCCGTTCATGTTTCATTTTTCAATTTGTTTCTCACATTCTTCAGTGTTGTTGGCAACACCAAGGAGTTATGAGGTATATATTTTCCAGGATGACAGTTCTTCCCTGGTAGCTTTTTTGGAGTGAGTTCAATTTACAGTACTTATATGGGCAGTCGAGAGAT
This sequence comes from Azemiops feae, assembly GCA_023970755.1. NCBI lineage: Eukaryota > Metazoa > Chordata > Lepidosauria > Squamata > Viperidae > Azemiops > Azemiops feae. Next base: position 123,254 of record JALGBA010000746.1, on the reverse strand, counting down.
CCAACATTGATTTTTATTGTTGCATAAAAACTAGATACCTACAGTAGATGGACCTGGTAGGATCAACCTGAAGTTCATCAAAGATAAAAGAAAGGCTATTAGGTAAAGTGTTCACTAATGACCTGAAAGTGATAGCAGGTAGACAAGAGGAACTTGCCAGTGACTCTGAAGCTAGAATAATGCATCCCAGTAAATCAGGATTCCTTTTAATCATGAATGGTGGGATAAGTTACAGTTGATACACTTGTTATACCAAGATATGTATTTGAGGCAGAAGGATCAGCTTGTAATTTATAAATTGACATCACCAAGTGCAAGTAATGTGGACTCATTGAGTGTTGGAACAGGTTGGAACCAGGAAATGATCTTGGTTCATATAGGGCATGCAAGGTATGACTTGAATTAGCATGGATTCTTAATTTATGGTTGCTCTGCACCAAATTATAAAGAGGGAAGAAAATAAAATGATGGCATTTCTAGACTAATTCCCTTTTAATGCATGGGACTACTCTAGTTTCTCCTCAAGGCAGCAGGAAGATTAATAGACGGGTTTACTCAGTTTTGTGTTCATGCAGAACAACAATAAGGAGAGGCTCTTTGAGTTAAAATTAATTCTCCACTACCCAAGATTAGCTAGTCATACAACACATTAATCACCACTGAAACCAGATAAGTGTGTTGTATGAACACAGTTCTCAAGTCAAATCATTGCTTCATGTGTTATAAGTCTATATTGTTGACATTAGTAGAAGTTTTTCCAATGTTTCAATCTGAAATAAGTCCAAGGATTAAACTCAGAAGCTTTGAGTGTAAATTGCTACTGTCAGTTGGGTAAAATGCTAACTCACACTGAGCTAAGCCATAGAGTTGCTTTTTATTTTATCAGTTCTACCCCAAACATTCACATGAAATTGTGACATATATTATTTTAATTGTGGCTTGGCAGAAAGACCAACTTAAAAGGGCAGGTCTGAACCCTGTTTATCAATCAGCGAAGTAGTAAGACCACCTCATGACCTCTCTGAAACTGGGAACATTTTGGGGGAGGATGGACATTACATAGTCCAGGGCTCTGTCTAACTATAACAAGGTTGCTCTTTTTAGCATGTGTTTATTTCTGAATTGCCTACATTTGTTTCCAGATAGATAAAATTCTAAATTTGGATTGTGTTAAACTCTAATTCAAAGTTTAGCCTCAATGGTGGTTTCTGCAGGTTACTCTCCAAATTGAACAATCATCTATTGGATGCATCAAATCATCACATTCACTTGCTGGTATTTCTGAATCAATTTGATTTTTGCACATAAATGTTTATCAGATCCAAGATTCTTTAAAACAAAATTGCTTCCACAGTTCAAACTGGAAATGTAAGCAAAATTAGTTCTTCAAATTGATTTAACGGAGCCTCTATAATTTGCATTGCCCTATTCCAGGCTCAAAGGTCTGGTATTCATAATCAGAATCGGAATCAGAATCGAGCTGAAAGTACCTTGGAGGTCTTCTAGTCCAACCCCCTGTTCAAGCAGGAGACCTTAAATCATTTGAGACAAGTGGCTGTCCAGTCTCTTCTTAAAGACCTCCAGTGAGATGAAGCACCCACAACTTCTACCGTATAAGCAAGCAGTTCCACTGGTTTTTAGTTTTTCAGTTTTTAACCAATTATTTTAAAATTAGTCATTGCTGCTAAACAGTCTTGAGATTCTAGAGCTGTAGAATTAATGCCATATTTTCTATATATTTTTTGTACACACACTTGATGGCTAACAATGGGATACAGGATAATACCAGACGACAAATGCCTGTCCGCTGATTAGCTGTGTAGGAGTGGGTGATATCTGCTTCTCATATATCACATAATACATTCAGCAATGTTGTGAAATGACGATGGACAGAAATAATACATTTAACTGCAATTGGGCGTTACTTACATATTTTGTTCAGACACATCAGCAAAGAGAGTCGGCTATCAAGAACATTACTCACATTTAGTTTTTTTTTAAAAAAATTCTGAAATGGATTCTCAAAGGAATTAGAATATTTCATGGTATTAAAATGTGCATCTGAGAATCATAATGCTCTGGGGAATATTGTTCTACTTGTTACAGTGTTTAAGAAAAACCAGGTATCTTTGATTGAATACAAACACTGTGCAAAGCTACTTATTGTTGATTGGCATACTTGAACAAATGTTCTTGGAATAGTGAGAAAAAGGCAATCGGACCTTTTTAATCGCTATTGAAGCACTGTATTTTGACAATTATTATTTGTGGTTTACTTAAAATAAAACTCCCTTTTCTTTTTAAACCTAAAAGTGATGAGATATTTAAATGAGATATTTAAAAGTCTTTCGATTTGTCTATCTTGTATCTGTCTGTCCTCTATTTATCTCTTTGAGCTCTTTAAAACCACTGATGCTAATAATCTGTACATTCGCTTTCATTCTGTAAAATCCCAATCTGGGACTGCATTTTTCCCATGTACAATGACGTGCTTCAACTTCTGTAATGGAAAATTGCTCAGCAGTGGTGCTGCAGTTAAATTACAAGTATGCACTTACATACACATGTATATGTGTATACATGTGTATATAAGTGTATCTGAACCAAAAAGCAAACAGAAAAAAAAATGTCCTGAAGTCCATCTATTCCTGAAATGATCAGAGAGAGAACTTAATTATCTCCTGCCTTGGGATTCACTTGTAATTTCTGTATTCTGAAAGAAGTGGAAATGAACAGGAAAAATCCAGTCATTTAGCAACAGAATAGTCTCTCAGAATTCCAGATGTGATCCCAGCCCTCCAAGTTTTTATACCATGTTCTAGGCTGCTTTGGTCCAGTTCTTCTAAATTCCTTCTACTTGATAAGGACCAATTGTTCCACTCCCTCCCCTTAACATTTTACAATGCTTTAAGAGAAAGAGAAGATGAATGAGGCACAGTGCTCATGGATCAAGGTACCTAATTTGCTAGTCATGTGACAGATGGCTGGGCAGCTTGACCTTTGATTCTCTTACCTGGTCTCTGCTCACAAATCAATTATCAGGAGGCAGGGGGATCTGAAGTGTAAAAACATAGAGAAACTTTCAGGGAACAGTTATATGATTGTTTTTAAAAGGCTGCTTCACTTTTCAGGTGCTGGGAAAGCAAGGCTGCTAACTGTCACATTGGGTTGAGGTTCATAGTAGCTATGGGAATATATAGAAGCATCAGATCAATGGAATGTTGAATGGGCTGTTCGTGGCAATTGTCTAAAATTGTTTTAAGATTCAGCAGCTGAGATAATGGAGCAATTTAGCTGTTACTTCATGGAAGACTGATTCAGACTTAAAGAAATTTAGTTTATTTTTAATTAGGACTCTGTTCACTTGAAAGATAAATATGCACAATCCAATAATGCCTAATTCCTTCCCACTGGAAATAATAAAGCCTTGCTTGGACTAGCACCTGCCCATCACTGAATGTGTAGCAATATCACATAAGCTAGGCATAATTTCTTCTTCCTTCTCTTGGAGGTTGGTGCCATCAATGTTATTTATTCTTTTGTTCTTCCTAAACTTGTTTTCAGTCATTGATGCCTTTCTTGAAAAGATATAGAAAATATAGTGTGGTGCATTTTATTCAGCTGAAGGCAGGACAAGAAGCAACGGATGGAAACTAATCAAGGAGAGAACCAACCCAGAACTAAGGAGAAATTTCTTGACGGTTAAAACTATCAGTGGAACAGCTTGCCTCCAGAAGTTATGGGTGCTCCAACACTAGAGATTTTTAGGAAGAGATTAGACAACCACTTGTCTGAAATAGTATAAGATTTCATGCTTGAGCAGAGTTTGGACTAGAAGACCTCCAAGGTCCCTTTCAACTCTATTATTCTGTTATTCATGCTATTGTATATGTAATTATATATACTTTCATGTCAGTTGCTACTAGATGATCAACTGCCTTCTACTAGGGATGTGCCAAACTAAAATGCAGAATGTCACAATAATTATTCTTCAGAATTCACAACTGCTGGCTGCAAAATACATACATATATACATATACATATACATACACACACACACACACACACACACACACATCTACTAAATGCTAAAAGCTCATTCATGTGAAAATAGGCAAGAAGAAGTTTCTGAATGCAGACATGTGAAATTCATGCTGTCTGGAGACAAACTGACCTAACTAAAAATGACATTAACCCCAAGGAGTTATCAGATTCCAGAAGGAAAAAAAGCTGGCAGATAATTTGAAGGAAAGTATCTTATCCCTTGTCTTTTCTTCAGGTCAATATCCTCAAAATCCCACTGAAGGACATAAACAGAAGAATCAAGCTGACTGACTGAAAACAGCAGCACCCAAGGGAGGAGGCCAGGAAACAAAAGAAGAAAGACTCCAAGCCAAACACAGCTTTAAACTAAATTTATAACTCTCTGTCAAAACAGAGCAGTCAGGAAATTGCTTTCAAGGGGCAAGAGTGGGGATTTGAGCATGCTAAGGGAGAAAGTGAGGCTAGGGTGGTTTTTTTTTCCTTCCTTTCTTCTTCTGTCAAAAAATAAGAATGAAAGAAATGAGCAGTGAAGTTGGTTTTTGCAACTATCATGGAATGAAGCCAGACTTACTGACTGCAATGGGCTAGGGGGTGATGGAGTCATTTTTTTTCCCTCCAAAAAGAAACAAAACCAAAACAAAACAGAAAAGGGAAAGGAAGCTATAACAGAAGCTAAGAAGCCCACCGAGGAACTCATGGTTCCAATTCCTTTCAGTTGCTAATTCACTCTGTGACCTTAGGCTTGCCACTCGTCTTCCATCCTTCTGAAATATGGAGGAAGAATTATTGCTGTGCCAAAAGAGCTGTCGTGCTTCAATTTCACCCCTGTTTGTGAAAAAGGAAGGAAGAATTTCTCACATGGCTATCCCATTCACATATGTAACAACAGTACTTGGTGTATCCAAGCTTCATTCCAAGCACCAGAGACACTATTTTTACATTTCTACAGATATTCTAGTTGTACTTGGTACACTGGATGTGCTTCAACAACAGTTCAAACAACAGTTTAATGAAGAGAAGGATGAGGGGTGACATGATAGCAGCGTTCCAATATCTCGGGGGCTGCCACAGAGAAGAGGGAGTCAAGCTATTTTCCAAGGCGCCTGAAGGCAGGACAAGAAGCAACGGATGGAAACTAATCAAGGAGAGAAGCAACCTAGAACTAAGGAGAAACTTCCTGACAGTTAGAACAATTAACCAGTGGAACAACCTGCCTCCAGAAGCGGTGAATGCTCCAACACTGGAAGTTTTTAAGAAGAGACTGGACAGCCATTTGTCTGGAATGGTATAGGGTTTCCTGCTTGAGCAGGGGGTGGACTAGATGACCTCCAAGGTACCTTCCAACATTATTATTATTATAATTGAAGCTACTTCATCATGAACTGGCCTAGAAGGTCCAGAGCAACATGATGTATTTCTTGGACATCCTAAGTGTCATGGTCTTATTGGAAGGTGGCTTCGCAGAGGGGAAAGAAAGTGCCATAGAATCCTCATTGAACCATCAGTTGAAAATGTGAGTCACCACTAGACTTAGACTAGACTGGTTTAGACAATCAATCTTTGTGACCTACAGCACACAATAGCCAGAGGTAAAGCAGTTCCTCTGTATTAAGAATCCCTTGAGGATAAACAGTAGCACAGCCATTCTTGACCTCATTACAACCAGAGCAAGCTTTATGAGCACCAGTTATGAGCACCACAGTGCTGGGCTGCATTAACAGAGGGATAGAATCAAGACCACGTGTAGTGTTAATACCACTTTACAAGGCCTTGGTAAGGCCACACTTGGAATACTGCATCCAGTTTTGGTCACCACGATGTAAAAAAGAGGTTGAGACTCTAGAAAGACTACAGAGAAGAGCAACAAAGATGATTAGGGGACTGGAGGCTAAAACATATAAGGAACAGTTGCTGGAATTGGGTATGTCTAGTTTAATGAAGAGAAAGTCTAGGCCTGACATGATAGCAGTGTTCCAATATCTCAGGGGCTGCCACAAAGAAGAGGGGGTCAAGCTATTCTCCAGAGCACCTGAAGGCAGGACAAGAAGCAACGGATGGAAACTAATCAAGGAGAGAAGCAACCTAGAACTAAGGAGAAACTTCCTGACAGTTAGAACAATTAACCAGTGGAACAACCTGCCTCCAGAAGTGGTGAATGCTCCAACACTGGAAGTTTTTAAGAAGAGACTGGACAGCCATTTGTCTGGAATGGTATAGGGTTTCCTGCTTGAGCAGGGGGTTGGACTAGATGACCTCCAAGGTCCCTTCCAACTTTGTTATTGTTATTGTTGTTGTTATTATTGTTGTTGTTGATTAATTAATTAAATAAGAACTGGTAGAACATTGTTGGAAGCAAGGTCTACTCCCTTGTAAAATAATCTGTACAAGAATTTTCATTGGAAAAATTGAAAGGGAAGACTTTATCCCTTAATGACCAGATGTTATGCCCTATATCTCATCTCCTGATTCACAAAATTAAAAGCATAGTGTTAAGCTATCAATAGCAAATCATTAAAACACACAAAATATGTTTTGCAAAGGAAATAGCTGATGAAATCAAATCATGATTCTTTGCCTAGGCTACTTTGGTGATGATCAGACTCGCATTAGCAGTTTTGAGGGTTTGTTTCATCCCTGATTTTTGGAGAAAAATTGGACTAATTTGGTTCTATACATGGTTAACATTACATGTACAAAATCTTGATTTTATGGCCATAGTTACCAAAACTGAATTACTGGGTACATTGCTATAAATCCACCCACATTTTCTGCATTAAGAGAGCACTGCTTCAATCCATGAAGTCCTTTCAAAGCCATAAAAAATATTTTCTTCTCTATGGACTTTTCATAACATGCTCTGAGAAATTGTGGACAAGCTGAGAAGTGAAAGGATGAATAACTGTAAACATCGAAGAGGTAGAAGGTTAGTCAGTTTATCAGAAAATTGAAGAAGTATTTCAAGAAATGCAAAGAGACTCCCCCTTAATTAATAGCAATAGCAATAGTACTTTGACATATATACCACTTCAAGGTGCTTTACAGCCCTCTCTAAGTGGTTTAAAGGATCAGCCTTTTGCCCCCAACAATCTGGGTCCTCGTTTTGCCAACCTTGGAAGGATGAAAGGCTGAGTCAACTTTGAGCTGGTCAGAATCGAACTCCTGGCAGTCATCAGAATTAGCCTGCAATACTGCATTCTAACCACTGTGCCACCATGGTTTTTTATTAATTCACTATAAATGAAGGAAATTTCTCTTATAGTTACACAGTTCATAATATTTCTACATAACTTTCTCTGATGTAGGCTTTTAGAATCAAAATGTTTCCAGTTTGAGCTTTTTCTTATGTGGCAGATCTATGCATGCTTTGACTATGATTTGCAAAATGTAGTTTAACATCCATAAGATCAGTGTTGAATTACATACAGATAAACCCCAAAAACTGAAGCCTTGTTTTTTTTAAGAAGACTTATCTGACTCTTAAAACAAGCTTTATCTTATTTAAGATCCACAGAGAATTGGAAATAGAAAAAAAGTCAGCCTAGTTTAATAAAAAGGCATGCAGATCTTGTGTTCATCCAAATCAGAAGTATGATTTAGAAATTTGAATCATTTTTTATTGTGCCCAGCACCAGTAAGTAACTGTTTCTTCTGGAACATATTTCAATGATACTCTATAACTTTCAGTGGAATACAGTAGCTTTTGAAACATTCACAAATATTATATCATCAACATCTATATATCAACATCTATATATCATCTATTTCTATATCTATCCTCTACATACTATATCAGCTATATCTCTATATCAGCTATATCCTCTATATCTCCATATCAGCTATATATGTCAGCTATTTCTATATCTATATATCATCTGTATCTATATCTAAGATAATTTATGATTGTAATTGGGACACAATGAATGGAGATTAGATTTGATCCTGTTGCCCAATATTGTAATCTTGTTTGAGGACTTCACTAACCCACTCCCATGAAAACTGGCAGTAAAGTTTGTGACTTTGTTTCCTAATAGCAATAGCAATAGCACTTAGACTTATATACTGCTTCATAGTGCTTTACAGCCTTTTCTAAGCGGTTTGCAGAGTCAGCATATTGGGTCCTCACTTTACCAACCTTGGAAGGCTGGAAGGCTGAGTCAACCTTGAGCCACTCAGGATCGAACTCCTGGAGTGAGCAGTGAGTTAGCCTGCAGTACTTCATTGTAACCACCACGGCTCTTATGGAAACTGTATGGAAGAGAGAAATGTGCAGTTATATGCAATTATTTTTAATAGGCTTATCACCAGGGCCGTGGAAAGCAATGTCTTTCCATCTCAAGTATTGTCCCAATTTGGCCACTTGCAATAATTTCATTTGAGGCAGAATGATCATTTTTCCACCTCTCTGCTGTGAATCAAATGAACTCAAGTGGGCCAGCTCAGTTCCACTACTAGCCACTCTGCATCAGTAGGGGAAAAAAAAAAAAAATCTTCCCTGCATGTGGAATGGGTGCTCCAGAGTCTCTTTTATTCTTCCGGATCAAAACAGTACAGTCGCTCCAATCAGGGGCTTCTGAAGGGGCTTCTGTTTCAATTTGAAACAACTCTTCAAAGCTTTGTACAAGTCCTTCTCAGCACTACAAGCCATTTGACCTTTTGTGTGGCTGCAAATAGTGCACTTTGTAATTTGGAAAGTGTTTGTGTACATCACCAAATTAAGCTGCCATGGAGGGCTGCTGCTAAGGTGAAATGTCGACCTGCCTTACAAATTGAACATCTAAAAACATGCTCGGAGTTGCCACCAGCCACATTTTGCACCAGACAAGATTTCCAAGTGTTCTTCAAAAGGTAACTTCAGGAAATGTGCCTTGAAACGCAACAGTCTGGCCTGAGGCTAGTCTGGGTCTATGTAGCTGGAGAAAGAAGGAGGGGAAAAAAAAAATCTAAAGGTAGTTTAAGCTGAGGAATAATTCTTCTGTGTGGTATCAGAGTTATTCAGGCAAACCTGTACACATTTCAGCCTTACGGATAAAAAAAATCATCTCAAAGGCTATTGTTTGGCTAAAATAAAATATAAAATAGAAATAAAATAATAAAGCTTGAGAATAGACATTGTCTCTGTTTCGACAAAGACAAATTGTTTTGGAGACTGAAGAGACATAAGCATCAGCACAACAGAAATAGAATCATTATTTAGTCTGGCATTTGTACTTTTATAACTGTCTGGTTTGGCACAGCAACCAAACAGGACAGGTACAGACTTCAACAGACGGTTAAGGCTGCAGAAAGAACAATTGCAACCAGCCTGCCTTCCATTGAGGATCCGTATATTGCATGGGTCAGAAAGAGGGCTGAGAAAATATATACAGACCCCTCACATCCTGGACATAAACTGTTTCAACTTCTCACCTCAGGATGCTGCTATAGCAGAGGTCCCCAACCTTTTGGGCACCAGGAACCGGTTCCGTGGAGAGAGGTTTTTCCACAGATCGGAGAGTGCGTGGTTTTGTGTGCTGCCTGCATCCCACGGATGGGGCTTTGCTTGTTTGTGTGGACCGGTTGCTGGCATGCCGTGGCCTGGTACTGGTCCACGGACCGGGGGTTGGGGACCCCTATGCTATAGGGCATTGCATGCCAAACAACACCAAAACAGTTCCCCCCCCCATGCCATCACTTTTCTAAACACTTTTCTAATTTCCATAGCACTCTTATGCCTAAGGATATTCGTGCATGTAGTAGGACTGTATTACTATTATCCTTCTCATCTTTCCTATTACTTTCTCCTACTTATGTGCCGGAGACAAATCCCTTGTGTGTCCAATCATGCTTGGCCAATAAAGAATATTCTGCATTTGCTCATTGGATCACTTTAGTTTTGCATGTATTTGGCCTGCATTATATTCCAATTCTCATGAAACTAAATGAATTTCTTTAAGAAATTTTACAAGTACAGCAGGAGAGGGGAATATATTTTTTAACAAATATTTTGATTTGTTCATGATGTTTTGTTTTGCTTGGGATAGTCCATATTTGACAGGCTGCCTACCTCAGGAAATTATGTTGATAATGTTTGGCAACTCTGGGCCACAAGAACCATTGCCCAAAGTTCTAGGTTATCTACTCATGTTCTTGGCAAAACTAAATTTCTAGTGGGATCAGGGTGAACATAGCTTTCAATATTTTCTATGTAGTTTTTCCTTTCCATTGTTAAACTTTTCTCTGCACATTGCTGGGAAGTGACTGATCTTCCAAAGGTAACAGAAATTAGGCCAAAGATGACACACAACATTCAGTGTGAAAGTCACCATCCAAATTATACTACCCACAATGGATAATCCCTTTTGCTCTATTTGCATGTACTTCTATATATGTACACAAAAACATGTGTCCCGCTTTGAGAACACATTGGTACATTGGAGAAAAGACAAGAAAATATTTTTTTATGCCAGAGTGCATTGTTGTACTAGTCTGCCCACAAAATATCTCCAACTGCTTGTGCAAACATCCAGATTGATTTATTAAAATAACATTTGAAAATGCAGATATACTCTTATTTATTCATTGCACATACATTCTGCCTTTTGTCTTAGAACTCAAAGCAACTCATTGTATTGCCACAACAATTCCACGATGTAGCTTGAGCTGAGAAAAAGTAATTGGGCCACAGTTAAACAAGAAGGTCCATAGTTAATTGAAGAAGCTGGAACCTGTTGATATGTTCCGAAGCGAAGAAGCAATCTTAAAGAAATCTGATCCATTTTGTTCAGAAAACTCTTTATTTATGCAACATACTTCAGTACGAATAAAGTGATTGCCAAAAACTGAATAACTCCTCCTTCTTCCCACAGTGTCTAAGCATTTCCTCCTTCCTCAAATGACAGGTCATAAATCACATTCCCCAATTAGTTTAAAGTGTGAGCTTTCTTTCCCGCCATGTTATCTATCTTCTCACATTTCATTCTTTGAAGACGCTGTGCTGAGATATTGTTATGGCTAAATAGTTCCCAACACATTCTTTCACTCCCTCCCCCCATACTATTAGTGACTCTTAAAGTAATACACAGGTTAAATAGTGAATGTCTGCATCCATATATATATTGTCAAGCATAACATTCGATGTTAGAAGCCTTGACACCTGTGTTTCCGTAACTCAAATCAAATTAGAATGGAAACATAGGCAAGTTGCAGAGAGGTGATTCTTTCTACATTAGTGTTCTTTTGGAGCATTAGAGCAGGGCTTTCAACCAGTGGTACGGGTACCACCTGTGGTACATTGGCACCTGGCAGATGGTACGCGACCATCCTAGAAAAGTGGTAGCGGGGGAGGGGAATGAGGGCGCCACCGGGCGGGCGGGCAGGTGTCTTGCTCAGCTGTGCCTTGGGGGGCACTTTTTTCAGTGCCATTGTAACTTCGAACAGTCACTAAGCGAACTGTTGTAAGTCGAGGACTACCTGTACTTTATCACTTTTTTCTTTCTTTCTTTTTTTTTTTGGTCATCAAGTTTTTGACACCTTGCTAGGCGACTGGTGGTACTCGGATGTTGCCATATCCTAAAAGTGGTACAATGGGTGAAAAGGTTGAAAAGCCCTGCATTAGAGTGTTTTAAAAGTATCTCCAAAATGTAAATAAAATTAATTTCATGCATAACTCTCTTCGGCCAATGTGCTTCAGTTCAGCAAGTTTTAAAGGAAAGTTGAGTGTGCACACAGGGACAACAAAGGGAACAACTTCATCATTCTACTTCTTGTGTGTCTTTACAAATCCAGGAAGCTGACTGAACAGTTTCAGAAGAGAATACTATGAGCTGATGTTTACGTCTCTCTAGATTTCCCGAGCAACCCCATCACCAAACAATTGATTTGCTTAACATGCCTAGGTGAATGGTTCTTTAAAAAAAAAAAAACACTTGCAGATATTTTGCCGAGCAAAACACTACAGAGAAAGGAAGGCATGCACTGTCAGTTGTTTGCACCACTTTCAGTAAACATCATTGGAGTCAGCACAGTAATTTGCAGCCACGTTGTTTTTTTCCCCCTGACAAGCAAGCTGAGAGAATGAACGCAAACCATGAAAAGGTATATCAATTTATTGTGCATTTTTCAGGGGCCAGGATTGCCATCATTGGCACATGTCACCTTAGAGGCTGATAGGAAGGAAATATCTCAACTAATTAAAATTAAATAAGTTTTAATTTTACTGACAAGGTGGGGATGAGAGACAACAATGGAGTTCATCTTCCGTTCTTTGGGGAGGGGGGACTATTTTCAATCTGCATGAATCATGTAGTCAATGTATCTGCTTTCATGGGTTTAAAACAGTAGAGTGGAGAATTTTGGTACTTTTTTAACTAGTAATTGATAGTAGTGTATGGAGTGCTTTCCTCTTTCTTCTCATAGATTAGTTTGAGATACTAAAGGATTTCCATAGACATATTTAGGATTAATGCACATTATAGACATCAGTTAATGTCTTTAGCAGATGAGAAATGTCTGCAGATTTTGCAAATTGATTTCAGAATCATAGAATCACAGGGCTCCAGTCCTTACATTTACAACAATTACGTTGTCACCATAGCAACATCTAGTTGGTCATGAGGCACCTGGCTACCCAACATTGTTTGAATATATATATATGTATTTCATAAAAACAGCATGTCTCTGTGGTACTTTAAAGCTCACTGTTGACAGACTAGCCAGATGTTTGACAGGATATGCACCCCAGGGTCTATCCACTGCCACACTGAACCAAATTCCTGGCAGCTGAAAAATATAAGCCTCTTTCTCTTATAAAAATACAACCTAAAATTAGGTATGTCCATTTGAATTCCATATAAAAGCCTGGATTCCTGCATAGTCCCTGTGCAACTATGCATAGCATAGTCAGAAGGAAACTGGTCACAAAGTAATCTCCTTATACAGTTGTGGTCAACATCAGATTCCCCTAAAAAGAAACCAAATCACTCTGAAGATGCAACCTAATTTTGTTTGGATGCGATAAAAAATACAGTACAGATTGGACTCCCAGCAAAGCTTTGACACTTTGTTGAATGGCCATGAGCAAAAGCAATACCAGAGTTTATATGTTTTTGGCCCACTACGTTGCAAAGGGAAGACTAAGAAAAAGGCAGACAGAGAGGAAATTATAGCATGACGTCATAATAATTTAGACAAACCTGTGTGATCTTAAGATTTATTCTTTCCTACTAGGTCAGTTTTTTAGCCATACTATCCCTGAGACAATGGTCAGTAAATGGAAACAAAATGGTTTACAAGCAGTCCTGTAGCGACTGTTCAAAGTTATGACGGACCTCTCTGGGGGTACTTACAACCTGGATTTGAAGTTCTGATGGTCACCCTCTTCCCGTGATCATCTGGTCACACTTTGTACAACAACAATTCCCTTAACAACTGCCACACACACACACAAAGTTGTAAAATTGAGTCTGTCACATGGGTGACCCGATTTACAACCATCATGAATTACTACTGTGATGGGCAAGCTCTATTACAGTCCTAACTCAAGGACTACCTCTACTGGGCCACAAGTTCCTGACTGAGTATTGTCCCTGTCACTACTTAGAGCCATTTCAGATTTCTGTCAGTGTTTCATTATGTTAAACAGTTCATATGGAACAGAATATCAGAGTTGGAAGGGACCTTGGAAGTCTTCTAGCACACCTCTAGGTCAAGCAAGAAACTCTATACCATTTCAGACAATCTCTCTCACATGTCTACATTTACCACCACTATAATAATTTACTGAACACCCACAATTAGTTCTGGGTTGCCACATCACAAAAAGATGTGCAGGAAATGGCAACCCTATTGATCAGGGATCTCAAATGCCTTCCCTATGAGAAGAGTCTTGAAAGTTTTAAGACTCTTTAACTTAGGAAAAAAAGTATTGAGATGTATAAAATCACTCTTGGGATGGAGAATGTTTTTCTTTTCTCTCTCTCTCAAAATCCGAAGCTCATCCACTAAAAATGATTGGAAGGAAATTTAGCACGGATAAAAAAAAGTATTTTTTTTAAAGTAGTATACAAGTGTTCGGAGGAATTGATTTCCAAAAGATATAATGGCTACTAACTTGGATGGTTTTAAAGGCTGACTAGAGAATTCATGGAGCTCTCTTAGGGACAATTAATCTTGAAGATTCAATGTTATCCTGGTGGTGGGAGAAGTTGGGAGAAGGAGATCAAAGGTGGAAAAGAGGTACATCTCCATCTCTTTCTTAAAAGCATCCCAAAGGAACGTGCGGTGTGAAGAACAAAATGTTGGACTAAAATGGCCCCTAGAGTGATCCAACAGGTTTAGTCTTATGAAAATTCAGCAGCAGCCTTTTAAAACAAATTCACGAAAAGAATGCAATTCCACAAATTCATTATTTTCTAAATTTATTTTCATAGGATGAGGGACTCATTGGCAATTTGGGTTTCACGTCTTCTCTGAATGATTTTTTTTCTGAGAATGAACCTCTAAGATATGATAAAGGCTTTGCACATCGCTGGACCAGAAAACACAGACATAAATCTGAACTGGTGTAAAAAACAGAAGTCATTACCTGAATCAGAAGGAAAAATCGGAGTCCTTCTAAGCGTGAATGAATACGGGTGATTGAGGATTCAGACTCCAGAATAAAGTGTGAGCAAAAGAGAAAGATGGGGATATTTTTTGAGGAAGTGGGAGGACAGATTTTTGGTACACTATTAATTAAAATGTGGCTATCTGTCAGTTTTCATAAATTGTCTGATACTGTTGACACAAATAGTGCTAAAATGCACTAAATTACCAAGCTCATTTAAAAAACAAACAAACAAAAACAAACCTTAGATCAGGGGTCTTCAAACTTGGCCCTTTTATGACTTGTGGACTTCAACTCCCAGAATTCCTCAGCCAGGTTCAAAGCCTAGAACAACTGGACAAGAATTTCCAAGGAGTTTGGAATAGCTTGCAATCAAGTCATAAAAGACATAAAGATATGGATCCTGTTCTACGGTAGTATCTTATTGATTTCAGGAAGAAGCTTTTAGACTGGGAACTTCCAGACTGTACATGAACGCTACCAGCAATAATTAGTCTTAATTGATATGCTAAGTTGCTTGACAGTAAAAACCATGAGAAGATGTCTTGATTTTTTTTTTTTAATGATGCTGTTTTGAAACAATCTGGCTTCTCTTCTCTTTGGCTTTTGAAGTGTATAGCAGCTAGCTCAGGGGTCTTCAGACATGGCCCTTTTATGACTTGTGGACTTCAACTCCCAGAATTCCTCAGCCAGCGTGCCTAGCTGAGGAATTCTGGGAGTTAAAGTCCACAAGTCATAAAAGGGCCACGTTTGAAGACCCCTGAGCTAGATGGACAAATCTCTGGACTGGAATCGTGCTGATGAGCAGACAATGTGGTGGTTTTTGTCCCTTGGAGTGGATCTACCTGGTACCTCATCTGAATCTTCTATGGATGGATTACACCTGAGAAGGCTTCCTCTCTCTCACACACACACATGCACTATGTAATTAAAATGATTGTGCTACATTCCTTACGCTGTATTCTACTCAAGGATATAACTGAATTGTAGATAAGGCCAAGCTAAATATGTATTCTTTTGTCTGCTTCTAACACTTATCATGTTCCCTTTTGTATCAAATACTCCTTCACTTTTGTGTAGGCTTCACACATAGCAGCATTCCAGGCATAGGGCAAGCCACTTTTGGCAGAAATTTGAAGTACCGCCTTGTAAAATTAGGTCAAATACAGCATGTAACCCTATGGCCATAGGTTGCTTATCCCAGGGACAGCACTAGAGAATTTTAGGAAAAGATATTTGTAGGCTCTAGTTATGGGTGACTGAGATTGTAGGGTTCAATCACCACGTGATTGGGGTCAATCCCTTTTACAAAAGGGAAGATGAAGAAAACATTTTGATCCGAACATAGTTTGTTTTAAATTTGTTTTTTTATTTTTGCTCAGGTCCTTTCACAATTCCTATTTTATTAGTAGTGCAATTAAAAAGAAACAAGACTCAATCTATTTTAAAAGTGGAAACATAATAATTAAAAAA
This sequence comes from Azemiops feae, assembly GCA_023970755.1. NCBI lineage: Eukaryota > Metazoa > Chordata > Lepidosauria > Squamata > Viperidae > Azemiops > Azemiops feae. Next base: position 107,155 of record JALGBA010000746.1, on the reverse strand, counting down.
TAGATAGATATTAGTGAAATGGCCCACGTACTTCCCTACAGCAATTTTTAATAATTTAGTTTCTGAGTACACTTTTTCATAGGGAGGCAAGATGAGGAAGAGGAATGATCCAAATTGCATTAAGGGTACACTGATTAAAATATTGTGATGAACAAGCTCATGAATTTATCTAATTCATCAGGTTACCCCAGGGCCATGAACTTTGGTAGTACCCTAAGGGGCAAAACTAAAAATGTTCAAGGCAAATTGTATTGATTATGTGCAATCAAATTAGTGTTGTCTATCAACAACCACATCAGACTTTCTCCAAGATGGTCTGTCCCAACCTGGTCCTCCAGATCTTTCAGTGATGCACCAGTAATCATTGTAATTGAGTCCTTCCAGCTGGGTGCTTGTTATCCTCTTTTTTCTCTTTCCTTCCTAAACTAAATAGTTTAGCTATATCAATTGCACATTAAAAAACCAGACAAGGGAAACAAAACCACCACATTTTGCTGTATATATATTTTAACTTATGACATTAATTGAATAATTTCTAAGTTCCTGGTATGCAGTCTAATTTCCAGAGAACACCAATTAACAATGAAGTTCTTTTAAGTTTGTACTATGTTATTCCTGGAAGAATAAAATTCATAATATGCTTAATAAGGCAAACAGTCATATGATTTGTCTATACTTAGCAAGCTGAGTTTCAGAATTTCATCAGTCTCTCAGCTTCTTTCTTCCATACATTCAGCAGTAACCAGTGGTGGGATTCAGCCAGTTCGCACCAGTTTGGCAGAACCGGTAGCTAATTTTTTGTTGACCAGGCCCAGAATGGACTTCCGGAAGCAGCATCCACACAGAGAACCGGTTGTTCACATATTTGAATCCCACATTGCTTCATTGTACAAAATCCCATAATAGACCATACCATTTCACAGAAATAGATTACTACGATTTAAATTTATTGGACAGCTCTACCAAATGATGGAAAGGCAGAGGCTGAAACTCAAAGGGAATCTATTTGATTCTGAGGGCCCCTCATGTCATACATCATTTCGTTTAAAATAACAGCTTCTCTACAACCATGACCTGGATGACTGAGAATCTCCATAGACATTTAGCTATGCCCTTTGGGATGAACATGCTTCAAATGGTGCAGGAGTAAGAAATTGCAGGTGACCCTGAGGGCACAGATAAACCTCCAAGGGGCCCTCAACGAGTCTCAGAAAGAGTGCTAAGGACCAGATGACTGGAAGGAATATAAATCCTTCCATTCTCCACTGTTTATTCAGAACTGAAGAAGCTTCTTGGATGAGAAGCAAAACATCTTCAAGCAAAACAAAGTCCAGTTTGAGATTCTCCGTAGACAACTTCTCCACAGCTCAACTGGATATCTTAGTAAATTGTGTTGATATTTCACCCCCAGTGAATTCATAATACACAACTCACTATATTGCATATGGCTGACATTGTGGAGGTTTAAAAAGAAACACAAAAGCATAACATTTAAAATAATTTTTGCAGAAATGAGCCATGGGAAACTGTTTTGTTGAAAATAACGTAGAATCGATGTATCATGTTCCCTTTATTATAGATATACCATAAAGGAATTTAGCAACATTTGCAAAATCCTCATCTCTCTGAGTTTCTTTCAGAATTATGGATATATTCTGAGCCACCCAGAATGTCTGAATTCTGACTTCATTATTCAGGTCTCTAGAATTTACATAGGAAAAATGCATTTGATCTCTTTGATTTTTCAAAAACTTTCTGGAACATCAATATTGTCTGAAATGCTCTAAGATGATACAAGCTGATACAAATATGAATTTGCTTATTTCTTCCCTTTATGACTATATAGTGCACCCCATTGGTTTCATATTCAGTTGTTTATCAAATACTTTATGCTAGAGACTACTTCTCAAAACAGGGCAGCATTGAACCAATGCATTAATAGAATAATATCTCCCATCTGTGAACTATAAATTTATACGGTTATGTTTGAACACTCACTGAAAAAATGAATGATAAACAGTTTGCAGCTTGCAGAACAGGAGAATGTGAGGACAAATTTCATCTTGTGCTTTAGATGAAGTAACAATGAACTGAAGAATAGTATTGCACATATCTTTGGATTATGTAGACCTAGAATAATGATTAGTGCTAGACAACCCACCCTTGTATCTAAATCCATGGAAGGGGACAAGGAGGGAAGTGTTATCACCCACATTACCATGGCATTAGATTAAAAGGGATGGGCAACCTCTCATCAGCCAATTAATGGAGCTTTAGGTCGTTTACTATTTTTACCCGGTGCTGGGAACATAGCAGAGAGAAAAGGATTATCACCCTTGAAATCAACCACAGGAAAACCCTCCAAGAGAGACAGAATTGCATATAACCCTTTGAACAGGGTGAACATACTCATTAAAATGATCTAACAGTGCTATCATGTTCAGTGCCCACTAATGCCATGTCTCTTCTCAGAGTCTGGATATCAGACAGATAATTCCCTTGAAAGATGGCAGTTTCATTTTCTGCCACTGTAGATAAGGCGTGGAGAACCTAATCTTGAGTATTTCCGTGAGTGTGATGGTATTTCAGATATTGAGGTGGTCTTGCTTTTGTTAACATTTTTGCTGTGATTTCTTTTTGAAACCCTCATAAAAAAATGACTATCACCGTACTTTTGTCTAATGTAGGCATTGCTCACAAAGTAAATCTTAATCTCCAAGGTTACTTTTCTTTTTTAAGGGGGTATTGGAGCCATTGCATTTCCTACCCTTTTTATGAACACTGTACAGAAGTAAATCAAAGCTTTCTGGTTAATAAATATCAATTCAACCTTATCCTTGCCCTTTCTGCAAGGTTTTTTTCACTGATAGTCATCATAACTGACTCTAAGAGATTGGAAAAGATGCAAGAGATATATTGATCTATATTGGATTATTAGTTTTTTCTTCCAGGGGGAAGGACTCTGACATTTAAAGGAGTTGACTTCCATCAGCCAGCTGGGACCAAACTACAAATGAGATCTGATTTAATTCAATATTGTTAAATTATCAAATGCATGAGGAACAATCAGAACTTATTGTTACATGAATATTTGCTGCTTGGGATCTATTTTGGAGGGGGCTTCAGTCCAGATTTTATGGGGCTGTCCTCTACTATTTCTCATGCCCTGTATGGCTATTGTTAGCATCACTCACCTTGATAAAACTATTTATCAGGAATCTGTTACATACTTTGATTATGTAATGCTTTTCACCAGATTCAGTGTATTTATTTTAGTATTTTCTCCAATTATTTTCATAGTGAACTCTGATTTCTATTTAAAACAAAATTGAGGCTAAGGAGCCTTTCAAATAATAACAATAAAATGATAAACATCACCAGCAGATTCTTTTAAAAAACACATTCTTGGGTTTAATGGCTAACTATTCATCTCCGTCTTCTTAGTAAATCACTAGACTTTAGCTTTGGTTGCTAGGTCTTCACCAAGTCAGTAATAGTGCCAAAGATTGCTTTAGGATGATTCCAAAGAGATGCTTCAGAAGAGAAGGATGGGAGCAGTACTTCTTTAAAACAACTGCAACCTTAACAAGATTCCTCAGAAAAGCCATTAAAAGTACACAAAGGCACATAAAGGTCTGGGGGGGGGGGGAAGAAGCAGTGAACTGCTATTCCAATACCTTTTGAAGCACTTCTGGAAAGATGTTCAAAGCACCAAACCAGCACAGATTCTAAACAATCATTGAAATGTCAAGAACAAAAGACCTGAGTTTCATCAGCATTATGATTACATTGTAAAGAAGCATTTGTTCACTTATGACAGCATTTGTCAAACTCACTGCATCACATGACATGTCGCGACGTATCGTGACTTTTTTCCCCTTGCTGGAGCTGGGGTAGGCGGGGCTTTTGCATGACACATCCAGCCCACGGGCCGGTAGTTTAACACCCCTGACTTATGAAGTCCATATCAATTTTTCTGGTTAGAATCTGCTATTAAGATTTCTTCTAAGGAAAGGAAACTTGGTAACATTTTTGAGGAGTAATGCTGGATGGTTTGTAAGTACTAAATTCATTTCTGACATAACTTTAGAATGTCTACAAGTATTTGTTTTTCATTTTATTATATCTCCTGTGAGTTATAGAGTCTCTGGATTTCCATTTCTCAATTAAACCCCGAAGAAAGATAACACAAAATCAATCCTCTCTTGGATGATTTTTCAGAGATAGAAATGGCTAATGGAATTAATTTCTCCTGGAACTAAGGAGGAATTTCCTGACAATGAGTACAATTAATCAATGGAATAGCTTGCCACCTGGAGTTGTGGGTGTTCTATTGCTGTAGATCTTCAAGAAAAGATTGGACAACCATTTGTCCAGGATGATATAAGACAGGGGTCTTCAAACTTGGCCCTTTTATGACTTGTGGACTTCAACTCCCAGAATTCCTCAGCCAGCGTGCCTGGGTGAGGAATTCTGGGAGTTGAAGTCCACAGGTCATAAAAGGGCCAAGTTTGAAGACCCCTGTCTTATATCATAGAAAGTACATAGATACTTTCGAAGACATATAGTTAGGGATGCATTGCTACAGACTTGGGAAAAGATAAAACAAAAACATTACACAAGAAATACCGGTAGGAAGTATTTATAATTGAGGAAATTTATCCTTTCTTGGTATGAAACAATATTTAATCCATATTCTTTTAGCACCCTTTCATTCTTGATCCTATCTCTTGTTTTACACCCTTCTGACCAGTTTCAACTTATTTTTATGTTTCTCCAGTCGTACCCAATTGTCACTTCCATATAACACGTGAGAAGCAATAGGCATTTCCAATTACTTTGACAAATTTTCATTTCTGGCAACAGACCACATTCCGCTTGCTACCTTTCAACCTGCATTTATACATTTTAAAATGTCTCCATTTTTAGTAAACACCGGTACACAGATTTTGCTACCTACTCTACTTTTATGCCATTTATGTATAACTTGCAATTGTTTGCTCTTTTTTTCTTGTCAAATAAAAACATGGATTAAATAGGCTTAGAGATACATGACTTTAATGCATGATGGCTGAACATATATAAAACTTTCAACTATGATAAAAGTGAGAAACCAGTAGTATAGAAAATATTAGAACACAACTTCACTAGTATTTAAAAATAAAATTCAGCACAAATGATTCTGTGTAAGATGTTACATGCCTGATGCCTTATTTTAAGTTATGTATTATGTCACTTGATCATCAGGGTTGAAACTAGCAAGATCAAAGGATCAAAATAATAAACATCCATATGTCCAACATTTTCTAAAAATTTAATGCCTAATTCTGGCATTGCTTCTGTCATTAGGGAAAATTCATGATGATCCTTTACTAGTAAAAATGCCAAAGAAACTTTGAAACATGGGAAGAAAAAGTATTTTTATATGATTCATGATTTTTCTTTGAGGACATTTCATGCATTTCCAAATTTATCCCAAATTAAAAGGCATTTTTAAGAGAGGTTCCACAAATTTTATATCACATTATTATAGAATATTCAGACTAGTTTTGCAATGTATTCTCCAATATCACAGAGATATTGTCAAATTGCTAATAGTAAACAAAGAGGAAAAGTACTTACAGTAATCAACATTGTAGTGAAAATCCATTTTCAACAGCAAATCATTGCCAAGTTAGTTTTCCAGAAGTTGGTAAATGGCTTAACACCCTAAAAAAGAGAGACATTATCACAATATGGATTCACATTTTATTATTCTTAGGTAGAAATTGGAAACCTCAGAGAGCCATAAGAATACAGCTGGCACAAATCAGAGATAACTACACAATTTATGACATTCATGAGTAATAATCCATTTCTAAGATTACATTTACTTTCAGGTGGACTGTTTTTGTTTCTTAGATCTGATGCACCATCTGTGGTCTGTTGATTCTTGATACAGCAGTATGGAATTTCTCTTGGGCTTGGAGTCTTTTCCTATATTGGAACTAACAACCAGGATTGATGAGTTTGTGGCAATGGAAGTTGGCTTCATAAGGCACACAGTTCTGGACTATGGCACCAAGTAGAGAAAATATGTTGCGGTTTTTACCCAATTCCTACCTTATTTCCTTCTTCTTCTACAAAGAGGAGGAGGAGGAGGAGGAGGAGGAGAAGAAGAAGAAGGAGGAGAAGAAGAAGAAGGAGGAGAAGAAGAAGAAGGAGGAGGAGGAGGAGGAGGAGGAGAAGGAGAAGGAGAAGGAGAAGGAGAAGAAAGGGGAAATCTCTTTCCCCTTCCAACAGTACAATTTTACTGCATTCTTTTTTTTAAAAAAAATCAGTGCTATTCCTGTTATGTGATTTTAATAATGTTTCTTTGTGGAGAGCCATGAGACCACATAGCTTCCTTCAGCCCTTCCAGTTTGGTGCAATATGTTCAGAGAGTGATTGATGAGTGGAGCAGTTCATACTTTAAAGTATATCAATGGAATGATTAGATTTTATTTTGTAGCTATTGCTTCTGCCCACCGTGTGTCATTTTCTGCTACAAACTGTATCAAAAGCTGTGATTCAGAGGATTGGGCAGCTGAGTCACTGAAAAGCCAGGAATCACATCATTTTATTGCTACCATGAAAAAAAATAATTAAAATAAACCAAGCAACAATGATGACAAGGGGAGTGCAGAACTGGATTTTAATTATTAGAACATAGTACGTAGAATAACAGAGTTAGAAGGGACCTTGGGCATCATCTAGTCCAACTCCCTGCACAAGCAGGAGAGTATATATCATTTTAGACTAGTGGCTGTCCAGTTTCTTCTTGAAAACCTCTAGTGATGGAGCACCCACAACTTCTGGAGGCAAGCTGTTCCACTGATGGATTATTCTCACTGTTAGGAAGTTTGTCCATAATTCCAGGTTGCTTCTCTCTTTGATTAGTTTCCATCCATTGTTTCTTGTCTTGCCTTCTGGTGCTTTGGAAAATAGTTTGCTCCTCATCTTTGTGACAGCCCCTCAAATATTGGAACACTGCTATCATATCTCCCCCTAGTCCTTCTTTGCACTAGACTAGACATACCCAAGTCCTGTAACCATTCTTCGTGTCTTAGTCTCCATCCCCCTAATCATCTTTGTTGCTCTTTTCTGCACTCTTAAGGCAAGCAGAACAGGGATCATGCAGAATGGCCAGAGAACCTGGACTCACTGTTGAGCGACAGAACGGTGAAGTGTCTAATGGTGGAAACCTCAACATAGAGTCTTGTATACCATCACATTTTCTTACTGCTTTCAGTTGGATGGTTGGGACATTTGGTAATTGATGGGGAATGATTAAGAGGCAGATGAAAAATCTTTAGGTTCACTTTTTTTGTTGAATGTACTACTAGGCTTCCCAAGGAGGCTCAAATGTTGCTTCACTATATTATCATTATTAAAGCACAGAAGCATAACATTTATAACATTTTATTAATCAAGATTAATGGCTCTGTTTTAAGAAGCGAGAGTAGTGTGCAGCTCTAGCTGTGTCACAGCAAAGAGGGGAAAAGTGAATAAAACAGAGTGCCAATGCATTGTTCTTAACCAATGAATACTTATAATTAGCTCAGCACAGAAAATATTGCTGGCAAGGCAATCTTGTTACTTTTCGACACAATTCCTTTTTTACAACAAACTTTGTAGTAATGATTCAAGGTAGAGTTTTGCAAACTCTGCTCCATGGAACCTTAAGATTCTGTGAAAATCTATTGGGGTTCCTTGATAGACAAAGGGAGTGGAACTTTTCACTCAAACACATTCCATTTTCCAGTATTGCAGACTAGTTCTGCCGACTGCCAGCAGTTCGATTCTCACCGGGCTCAAGGTTGACTCAGCCTTCCATCCTTCTGAGGTGAGTAAAATGAACACCCAGGTTGTTAGGGGCAACATGCTGACTCTGTAAAATGCTTAGAGAGAGCTGTAAAACACTGTGAAGTGCTATTTCTAGTGCTATGTAACCCATAGTCAAGTTTTGGTTTCATTATTCTATACTATTTTGGAGGAATTGGAAGACAGCTGTTAAGCAAATCCTTAAATGGGATGATTTTGAGACAATGGAAAGTTTTACCCCAAGAAATAAGTGAAACTCACTGAAGTATAGGTAATTCTCGACTTACGTTTACACAACTGAGCCCAAAATTTCTATTGCTCCTCCATTGCTCCTATTCTAGGCAGGAGTTAAGTGAGCAGTGTCCAATTTTATGAACCTTTTTGTCACAGTTGTTAAGAGAATCACTACAGTTATTAAGTGAATCATGCAGTTGTTAAGAGCATTTGGCTTCTCCCATTGACTTTGCTAGTTGGAAGCTGGCTGGGAAGAGCACAAAGGGTGATCACATAACTGCAAGATACTATGTCATAAATACATGCCAGTTGCCAAGCACTGGAATTTTGAACACACAACTGTTGCAGCATCCCCACGGTCACTTTTTTCAGTATCATTTTAATTTTGAACAGTCACTAAACAAATTGTTGTAAATTAAGGACTACTTATACACGGTTAGATTTAGGTGTTTCATGGGCTATTTATTTTTAAGATAACATCTTTAGCTTTTGTATTTGTGTTTTCCATTGTGTTGTACCATGAAATTAAGGTAATTTCAAATATTATTGTTCTGTTAGATCAATTCTAAATTGTTAAATGCATGTGCAAATCAATTCTAAAATGTAAAATCTGAGTATTTGCATGAAGAACATACAGTGAAATATTTCCCTCCAAGTGTTTCTTTCTCTCCAAGTGTTTCTACCTGCCATAATGGGTCTAATGGAAAGAAACAAACTCAAGTCAGTTAGGGATGCACTTAAGTTCTTTAGAGCCATTCTTTCTATTCCACTGACATTGATGAACAATTGATTAAACTCAATCAACTTGCTGTCTTTTAAGCTCTCTCTTAACATTTTGCCTGAAGAATATGAACCATTTTACGTGCTTGTAAATCCCCAAAGACTCACTAAGTAAGAATAAACAAAACAAATTAGTGTAGCAATGGGCAAATCTCCAAAGGAATGACTCAGAGACATAATACAACAGAAGTAAGTTATGCATGCAAAGAGAGAGAGAGAGAGAGAAATGGATTAGGCCGATGGCAACTCATTATGTTTTGTCTTGTTTTTATGAAGGGCAGAAATAAGAAATGACTTGCCTCATGGGATGTTAGGCTGGGAATTCAGAAGCCAAAATTTGGCTCCAGGATTCCTTGCATTACACAAAACGACTATGCATTTTAGGTGTCTCCTATGGTCAACATTATTTGGAAGCATGTCTCTCTTAACAGTGATGCATTTCGAGTTGTCCCTTCCTGAACAAATGCATTTCTCCATGCAAATGCTAAGAAGTGAACTGCAAAACTTCAAAAGAAAAGTCCAACCTACAGGTAGTCCTCGATTTACGACCGTTCATTTAGTGACAGTTACATCAGCACTCAAAAAAATAACTTACAATTGTTCTTTGCATTTACAAAACATTTAAATGTGTTTGTGATGGTTGCAGCATCCTGGAGTGATGTGAATGCTATTTGTGACCTTCCCAACTAGCTTCTGACAAGCAAAGTCAGTGGAGGAATTCACTTAATGACCACACGATTCACTTAACTGCAGGGATCCGCTTAACAACCATAGCAAAAGTCATAAAACTGGGTGTGACATTTAACATTGTTCAGCAACCAAAAGTCTGGTTTCAATTATGTTCGTAACTCAAGGACTACCTGTATAAGTGTCTTTTTACACAGGGTAAACTCGGGAAATGCAGACTGGATGAGTTACAATTGATATCTTGACTGACTGGGACACTCCCTTTGGGGAGAGTGTCATTCTTCACATTGTCAGGAAAAATACTCCCTCGTCTCCCTCAGATGCCAAATCAGTTGGCTGTTTCCAAAGAGTATATGACGCAGATCACAACCAAAGAGATGTTGCTGCTGTCAGAGATCTTCTACTTGAATATTTTTATTTTATTTTTTGCTTTTGTTTTCTCCAGTGGACTTTCCAAAACCATTGTCCCACGATTCCCATGCAGCAGTCTGGCTCAGCAGTCCCCAACCTTTTGGGCAACAGGGACCGGTTCCATGGAGAAAGGTTTTTCCATGGACCGGAGGCGGGCATGGTTTCACATACTGCCTGCATCCCACGGATGGAGTTTTGCTAGATTGCATGGATCGGTTTCTGGCATGCTGTGGCCTGGTGCTGGTCCACGGCCCGGGGGTTGGGGACCCCTGGTCTATGTTTCAGGGGAGAGGGGAGGAGAAGAGAGGAGAGGAGGGGAGAGAAGAGGAGAGGAGAGGGGAGGGGAGGGGAGAGGTGGGAGAAGAAGGGAGGAGAGGGGAGGGGAGGAAAGGAGAGGAGAGGAGAGGAAAGGAGAGGGGAAAAGGAGGAGGGGAGGAGAGGTGGGGAGGAGATGGGAGGGGAGGGGAGGAGAGGAGAGGAGAGGGGAGGGGAGGGGAGTTCCTGATCTGAAAATCATAGAACTGTGTCTTGTTTTTCTTTTTAAATCATATGTTCAACTTTGGATGCCTCTTTGTCTGAGCTACCTTTATGTGAGTTCTTGGTACATTGCATTTCTTGAAAATCTCTACTATTGTTACTGAGATGCTCAGATATTCAATTCATTCAGTCCATTTAGCCCAGCTATTTACCAACATTTAAAGAATATTTCTTTATGTTCGAGAGTATCCTTCTAGGTCAAGGGCCTCTTTATTTGCAATAATGTTGATGCAATGCAATTCAGCCAAAGGCCTCTGCAATATAATCATGAGAGGTGTTGTCTTGTTTTTAAGAGAGGAACAAAAGTGCACTCTGCCCGGATAACTTTGATTCCTTTTAAAAGAGTAATAAAAAATAAAATAAAATCAGAGCTGCAAAGGAAAGTCCTAAAGTTCAGCCAACTAAGCCAATGCATTTGAGATGCAGGTATCAGCTCTGATACTGAGCAGTAGAACTGGAAATCTTGAAGACCACTTGATGTCAGCAAAGAGACAACACAAATTAACCGTTGCAGCCATTTAGTGCCCATCCAAATCTTGCATCCCATATATTGAAGTTTTACAAAAGAGATCCTCATTTTTTCCTGAATGTCTCTCTTGATCAACACCTTAATTGTCAATTCTTAAATTAACCATTCTGTTTTCACTCTGAAAATAAAAGATGCCATAGCTTTAAGAAGTCTGGTTACTTATAAGTGGGTTAATTTAAGGACTTTGTCTTCTTAAGTAGATTGTTGGAAATACATAAAGTAACCACTCTAGGCTCAGCCTTTGACTATATAGAGCAGCACCCCCAACCTTTTGAGCACCAGGGACAGGTTCCTTGGAGTGAAGTTTTTCCGCAAACTAGAGGGGGCGTGGTTTTACATGTTGCCTGGATCCAGTGGATGGGTCTTCAGTTGCTTGCACGGGCCCGGTTTCTGGCATGCCGCAGCCCAATGCGGTCCATGGACCAGAGGTTGGGGACCTCTGATATAGAAGTTGGAACCTAAAAGTTTCACTCTATATTTCTGATGATTCACCATGCTTTTTTATTTAGCAGTTATCTGTATGTCAGAAAGCCTATTTTTGTTTTTTTATGCGAGGACACGTGACTCCAATTTGGAAGGGTAGAAAGATGCATCTTGCATACACTTATGATATTCAGCCCAAATATCCTTTCAATCTGCTATTTCTGCTGAGACTGGAACTTGATATTAATGGATCAGACCGGCTTGATTTATTGCATGAAGTAATTCAATGACATTTTGCATAATTTGCACCATCTGCATACGTTATTCCTCTCATACTACGCTTGCAAAATGCATGTTAAGAAAACTGTGTGTTACGTCACCATAAAAAAAACCCTCTAATGATTCCAGTCTCTCCGAATTCACTGCTAGCTTCTTCTCCTTCTTCTCCTTCTCTTCCCTCTCTCCACCCCCTCTTCCTTCTCCTCCTGCCCTTTGACCCCCACCCTCCTCCTTCTACTCCTTTCCATGTCTCCTTGCAAAGAAGCTGGTTTCTCAGTTTTGTTGATTACTGTTCATCTATTGGAAATGATGCATAGGAGATGTTGTTTCTTGACTGCTAGATTCAAGGATATCCCATAAAGACTCTTATTTGTTCCACCTTTTGCATTTATTGTTGCTTTCCTACAAGATTGAAATTTGGAAATGTTTTTCATGATTCAGACATTTGTGGACAGGGGGAATATCAACTAAGCATATAACATGGTGGGCCGGGTTTCCAGGCTTTGAATTCAAGTAATAGATTTTGAACATACGAACGATTCCCTGTTTTTCCTAGATTGGCAAAGATAAACGATTTTTCATTTTTCACACATGTTGTATATCTACTTTTTTTCATCCAGTGATGGGGGAAATGAATGCAGTGTCCAAAGTTGACTGCACTCCATAATGTTCGCTGATATATATCACAATGAATCTTCCAATGATAGCTCCCTTTCTCTTCTGAGACTCGTCTGATGGTCCAAGTTGCATTCATTCCAAACTTGCTTCAGAAGGAAACCCATGCTTTTCTAGAGCCTTTGCTTGAAATGTTTTCCTCTGATCATCTGGAGAGAAAACTCTGAATGTGGTGATCTGCTTGTCTTTATCGCCAATCTCTGATGCTACCTACCCCAACTAAATCCACCTTCATATCTTCCTCCCAACATTTCTTATTCTGGTTGTAACTTTTTAGCATTAGATCCTCTCATGCTATGTCATTTACCAGGCAAGAAAGGATCTCCAGTATTTTTTTTGTTTAGGGCAATAGATCAGCGTCTTCCCATGTGATGTTTAAACTCTTTAAGTCATCTATGAACGTTCTTCTCCATGTATTTTGAGGGCATCCTCTTGGTTGTTTGGCATATCAGGGGAGATCCATCACATTGCCATCTTGGGAATTCGATTATTCTCCACACGGAGTATATGACTTGCAAGCTGAAGTCTTCTGCGTGTGACTAGGTTATGTAATTTGTAGGAGAAACTCTTTCGGAGCACTTCTTCATTAGTAACATGGCCAAAATAGCAAATCTTTAGGATTCGATGAGGCATCTTTGTCGGAAGATGCTGAGTCTCTTGTTAATGCTCGCTGATGCCTTCCAGGTCTCACTGGCATAAATAGTGGTCAAGCAAGCAAACGGAATTTAAGTTTCAGTGATATAGATAATGAGGACCAGATTTTATTCCTCTTGTGGAAAACAGTTGTTGCTTTTCCAATGCAGCATTTGGCCTCCATCACTGGTTGTAATAGAACATCTAACAGATCTTAGGAACTCAGAGGAGAGAGCAAGATGGAAGGGAGAAGAGAAATTTGGTCACCACGATGTAAAAAAGATGTTGAGACTCTAGAAAGAGTGCAGAGAAGGGCAACAAAGATGATTAGGGGACTGGAGGCTAAAGCATATCAAGAACGTTTGCTGGAATTGGGTATGTCTAGTTTAATGAAAAGAAGGACTAGGGGTGACATGATAGCAGTATTCCAATATCTCAGGGGTTGCCACAAAGAGAGGGAGTCAAGCTATTCTCAAGGCGGCCTGAGGGCAGGACAAGAAGTAATGGATGGAAACTAGTCAAGGAAAGAAAGCAACCTGGAACTGAGGAGAAAACTTCCTGACAGTAGAACAATTAACCAGTGGAACAACCTGCCTCCAGAAGCGGTGAATGCTCCAACACTGGAAGTTTTTAAGAAGAGACTGGACAGCCATTTGTCTGAAATGGTATAGGGTTTCCTGCCTGAGCAGGGGGTTGGACTCGATGACCTCCAAGGTCCCTTCCAACTTTATTATTATTATTATTATTATATTATAAATTTAAAAATATATATATATATATTTTAATTACTTTGCTTTTTCCCACCTTCACTTTCATTCCCTCTAAAGAGAAGGAAATCGTATTAAATGTTAGGGCACATAGAAAGCTTCCAAAGAATGTACTCCTTTCATGATGTTTCATCTGAAGCACCCCTTTGAAGCTGTTTTGCATGTTCCTGCTTCCAAAGCACAGTGAAACAGATGCATTGCTTCACTTCAAAGCTTCATCTGGCAGCTCCAATCATTGCCATATGCACAATAAATGGGCCAAACCTTATCATAGCTACTGGAATTAGCACCTGAAGTTCTGAGGCAGCAAGAAACCCCTCAGCAAGACTCAATATAGCTCCTTCTCACCTTGACAAGGTCTCCCAAACCACTATTGAAAGCAATTCTTCTAGGAGAGCTTGCACCACCTTCACTTCCCATACATTATGCACAATGATTATAATTTATTGATAGTCACGCTTGTTATTACTGCTATTAGGTTAATTGCTATTTCAATTTAGATCTCATCTTTCTACCTTGAAACATTTGAGATATCTAACCAGTCAAAATTAAAATAGAGAAGAAAATTCAGCAAAGTAGAATCTAAGTTCCAATTAAGCCAATTAAAAATATTTAGGTGTTAACTTGACACTGGTAAGACTTGCAGCTGTCTGATGCATTCAGTCTACTGACTTTGAACTGCAGTTGAAGTCACCTAGCCCTTTCTTTTGAAGTTGATGCTTCTTCCTCACGGGCTACTCATTTGCATCCTCATACCTGAACTTCATTCCGAAGAACTCTAAAGTTCAACTGTTGGTGCCATTTTAATTATTCCTAGAACAGTCAATATTCCGAAACCTGAACTGCATTTCTGGAACTCCTGATTTTCTTTCTTTTGAGCTGCAATTCACTGGATTTCTCTTTTTAGGGAAAGGACAAATTTTGAACAAGGATACAAACAGCAGATCAGATTTATACACAGTTATATTATCCTTCTGATTTTCAGCAAGGTGATACCACCTGCAAGTTTCTAAATTGTTTTGGTGAGGATCTTCCAATGTCCTCCACAGGAAGAAATCAAAAGAAAAAGATTAGCTGAAGCAGAAAGAATATGCTATATTATTCGAAACTCAGAAGGCTTTTTTGCACTACAAGAATAGCAACAACAAAAATCTAAAATTATTTTTTTCTTGCCAACCTCATCTCCATCTCCATATCACTTTGGGTCATTTCTTAATATGGCTAGGCTAAGCTCCTTATGTATCTTTTCTTTACAAACATTTTCTCCCCCAAACCAAAACTCATGGGGGAAGCTGATAATCATATATCTCCTAATTATATTTATTTCATTATTGCACTTCTGCTTTCCAGTTAGAATTTCCCAAGGGAGAATGCCAATTACAGAAACAATGGCCAACTTTCACCTAACCACAAAGCCTCAGATTTAACTTGCCCTGCGTATAAGAGGTGATTGCACTCTAATGTTGATAGAGGACAATCAGCTGCTTAATATGTCTGTATTTTAGTATGCAAAACAACATTCTTATGCAGCCCTGCCATGTCAAATGTTTGGCTCATTTCTGCTATGCTTGCGTCTGGGAGTCTGACAGAGATGGATACAGCAGCAGCAGCAAACTAATGTCAACAGAAGTACAATGAGGCCACTGCACAAATGCTGCAATTTCACATTTGCAACAGAATATTTGACACAAATGAATAAGGGGTCCCTGGTGCTCTCTGAGACTGGTTGTTTTCTTGCAGACATTTCATTATCTAGTTTGGGTACTGAAACGTCTGCAAGAAAACAGCCAAACTCAGAGACAATAAGGGCCCCTCATTTCAACCCTGAGCTACAAATATTCTCTTCTGTTGCTACAAATGAATAAGTTAAGACAGCATTCCCCAATCTTTCCAGGTTGGTGGCCCGATGCGGGGGGGGGGGAGGGATAGGGGATGGTTTTGTGTGATGGGCAGGTGTGTGCATGCACATCTTCATTTGTGTGAGTGGGGCATCCATGCTTACCTACCCCTGGCGCAGCTGGGTTCCGAATGGGCCCTGGCCCGATAATGGGGTCATGGCCCAGGGGTTGAGGACCCTTGAATTAGGACATTTGACCAAGTAGGACATCCCGCGTGGCTCATCATGTCACTCCCCCTACCCAATTGCTCTAAAAGCTCCAGGAAGATAAAGCTTTCCTTGAGCAATTAATATCCCTTATTTTCATGGAGCTGGTAAAGTTGGGTAAATGAGTTGTATCTAGTCATTAGCCATTCTGTGTGTATTTGGGTGAATATAATTATCATATATTATCCTGCAGGGATTTTTTTTAAAGAATAAAAAAAATGAAAATTCATATTTATTATCATAACAGCTTTTCTTAATGTGGTCTTTTATGCACATCTTTCTCTAATATATGTATGCTGCTATGCATTTTTCCCCACAAGATGTGCTTTCTTTATGTGTCTTCCCACATATACACAATTTGCAATGCATTTTCTTTTCAGCTGGCAGCTGTATCATAACAGTCAGGGAAAGTGCATGGCTCGAAGGATAACTATCTTCCAGTTACTTTGAGAACTGTAAATTTGTCAGTTAACCCAAAAATGGAGATTAAACAAAGTTCTTTAGCAGTACAAATGTCTAATTGTAACTCTCTTTAATTTTTTTGTGAGTCTTCCATTTTTTTTCCTAACTAAAGGGAAAAGCTTTAATAAGGAAAATGTAGAAAATCTTCATAGTTGTTGTGTTTATAAATCATATCACATCACATTATACCACAGTATATCATATCGTATCATCTCATGATATTATATCATACCATGCAGGACAAAAATCAATGGATGGAAACTAATCCGAGGAGAGATCCAGCCTAGAAATAAGGAGAAATTTTGACAGACAGTTCAAACAGTCAGTCAGTGAAACAGCTTGCCTTCAGAAGTTGTAGGTGCACTATGCTGGTTTTTGAGAAGAGAATGGACAGCCATTTGTCTGAAACAGTATAAGGTTTCCTGCTTGAGCAGAAGGTTGGATTAGAAGACCTGCAAGGTCCCTTCCAACTATGTTATTCTGCATTATGTCTTTCCCATAAATGAGTAAATTTCTTCCTGATGTTTTCTTTTACAAGTGGCTCCAATCTACCAGCTATACGCAAATCACCTAGGCAAATGTTTTATTGTGACTTCTTTCTCTAGCTTATCCCAAGGAGGGCAAGCCTAAAATATGGCTTCTTCAACAGTTTCTCTTTAGTATGTAGCCACACCCCCTCCCAGGAGGATTCAATGAGAGGGATCACATTTGTTTCCCTATCTAAACTACTTTATACCTTAGAGAACAGTTTTTGAGGCCTCTCCTGAAGAATGTTTTTAGATACACAGAGAATAACACTACCAGAGAATCCTCTTCTCTCCTTTATTTTCTGTCTCTGCTCAGCACTAAAAAATAGACATATTTTACAATCTTTTGGTGTTGCCTCTATGGTCGTGTGACTTCTCTCCCTTACCAATATTGGAAACAATGGACTAAAGAAGTGCAATTATTTCTCACTGCACCCATCAGATCTTATAAAGCTGCAGGGCAAGACATACATGTTGGCTTTAATTCTTTTTAGAGGAGAAAAGAATTAAATGTTACAATTTATTTCTACTTATTGAGATCAGCAACAAATAGTCTGTGCTAGCATGCAATATTTATGATCAAGTCAATCCATCTTTTAGGAGGAGAGAAAAGACAGATCCATTTAGAGCAGAACTGATTGCAGACAGATTACCTTTCCAGGATATGAGCAAATTAACAACAGCATAAAACTACCATTAATCTCAACAGATTTACCATAGACCTTAACTGTCCTGTTTTGGCAAAGACTTAAAGACAAGATGCTTACCAACTTAATTAGTGTAATTAACTTATGTTAATAGACTCAATTAAACTTATTAAGAAGACAAAAAATGTCTCTTTCAAACCTAGCATACCAACTATTTCATGTGTATACATGTGTGTATATAGGATGAGATTGTGGTAAATAGAGTTATATCTGCATTACCAAAAGATGATGCCTAAATAATGTCATGTATTAAAGTAATTTAAAGAACAAGACATTGGAAAGTGAACTGCAATCTATGGAAAGAATCATAAATATTTACCGATTGGATATGTACAAATAAATTCATGACAATTATTAACTACCTGACACAGGCCTTAATTATTAATGTCTTCTGTCCTTAATGTCTTCTGAATCCATGACTTTGGGCAGAAAAGTTTCAGAAGCAAAGAATATTGTAAATTGCCAGAGTTACCCTATGCTAAGATGGGCGGTCAATAAATTTAATAAATAATAAAGAAATGTATCTCTGAGAATAGTTGCATCTTGCAATGAGAATTTCTAACAATTGTTAGTTTCATTCTACTTACTTGAGTTGGCAAATGTACAGGATTATTTCATTCACTGTTGTGATAATACTGAAAGAATTCGTAGTTGTATCTGATTTTAAGAAAAAGAGATACATATTAGGCCAGGGGTCTTCAAACTTGGCCCTTTTATGACTTGTGGACTTCAATTCCCAGAATTCCTCAGCCAGGCATGCTGGCTGAGGAATTCTGGGAGTTGAAGTCCACAAGTCATAAAAGGGCCAAGTTTGAAGACCCCTGGATTAGGCTGTCAATGGCTGGATGGAAACTTGCCAGAATGGGATATCAGACCTTGAGTTCCATTAGAAGAATGTTGGAAGGTACCTAGATATACAGATAGGGAAATCCTGCAGCATTTCCAGCCATGTCAAATTGCCCTAATTATAATGAATTCTGCAGCATTTCCAGCCATGTCAAATTGCCCAAATTGCCCTAATTATAATGCAGCTATTGGCAAATGTTTCCATTAATATTGGTAGCTAGCACATCTGTGAAACTTCCATGCATCATGTCATTAGATACTTCTGTTGAATAATCACATGTTCAGAAGACTGAAGAGTATCCTACAATCAATTGCCCTGAGCTTTTAAGGAGCTGTAATTTAGGAAATCCAGAAAAAAACACCCCCATAATCTCCACAGAAGATGTCTACTAATTGAACTAGATGGTGCATTGCTTACTTCCCTTGTGTTGTTCACAGTGATCAGAAGAACTGCAAAAAATATCGAATGCATACACATCATTGGTTTAAGGGTATTTTGGAAAGCCCTGTGAATACAGGAATGCACTCAGTGGTAAAAGATGCATGCTTCATTTGTAAAATTGAGGTGGAATTTACAGCTCCAGGTAACTGGTACTATTCTTCCAACCCTTAGTAAGACAAAAAAATTGTTGGTAAGGAGCATGAGACAAAAGCATAACCTTCCCTCTAATTAGCCACAGTAGCACTTATAAAGGCCATCCTGGAGATCTGTGTATACCTCCAGATAATGTTATCTGAAGGACCTGGAGGGAAATAAATGATAGGGTCTGCTATGTGATTTACTTTTCACGGAGTTCCTCCCCCCCCCTATTTTCTTATTATAACTACATTTTAAAGGGCACCAGGGATGACCTGGTGAGTCTGTCAAATTAAAATGAAGACTCCTGTGGTTTTTTTCCTCTCCACTTCACTGAGCACACATATATGAATTGTATAAAAAAAGAAGAAATCTCCAGAAATAGCAAGCAGCAAATAACATTCATCATGTTCTAACTATGGTGGCATCAAAGAAGGTGGCACCACAATCTGTTCCTCGCTAATCTTAGCAATAATTAAGATGACTAATCAAAACTTGGATCATCAGGAGAATGCTGGGCTTGAAACACTGATAAACTGCTATTCTTCGTAAGGGCCATTGGATACAAAACATAAGGTACTAGAGATAAGGTGAAATTTCTGGGGGGAAAAATAAAGTCTTGTTTTATTCTTTCCTCCTACCAACTCTCAAGATTCAATTTCTAGTGTTGTCCCCAATTATGTTCTAATATGTTATAGCATCTGTTTTTCCTCCTCCCCTGCCACTCACCCAAAACACAGGCACACACTGCTTCAGGTTGAGGCTAGTGTAAGTCATTATGGTGAATTCACATTGGAGATCTTAACAAGGAAGTGAAAGGATGAAAGGAAGACTGTGTTATTCCTGTTGCCTTCCATCGAGGCTCTGTATATAACACG
The DNA here is from genome assembly GCA_023970755.1 of Azemiops feae. Taxonomy (NCBI): domain Eukaryota; kingdom Metazoa; phylum Chordata; class Lepidosauria; order Squamata; family Viperidae; genus Azemiops; species Azemiops feae. The sequence goes on along the minus strand of JALGBA010000746.1, from coordinate 87,257 downwards.
AACTAGAAAGAGGGCTGAGAAAGTATCTACAGATCCCCCACATCCTGGACATAAACTGTTTCAACTTCTCTCCTCAGGACACCTTTATAGAGCATTGCATGCCAAACAACTAGACACAAAGATAATGTATTTCCCCCATGCCATCACTCTGTTGAACACTTGATTCCCATAGCACTGTCTTAGGCCTAAAGGTATTTACCCATGTAGTAGGGTTGATTTGCTATTATCCTTCTCATCTTCCTCATCTTCTCATCTTTCCTACTACCTTCTCTATTGGTGTCTTATGATTTATCACTTTTTGGTAACTTATGGTTAATGACTGGAACTATGACTTATGATTTAAGACCCATTACTTTGTTGTATGTACTCTGAGAACTTATGCACCGGAGACAAATTCCTGGTGTGTCCAATCACACATGGCCAATAAAGGATTCTATTCTGTTCTGTTGAGTCTCACTCCTTGAGGAATTATTGGAGAAATTATTTTCTCTTCCTAGTAATTGAGTTTATCTTTTATATCAATTAGTCTTCCCAATACAGATTAGGCAATTTTTATGGACCATTTCCATACAACTTGATAATGTAATACTGAGGTCTTGAGTCTCTGAGTCCTTGTTTCTGCACAATCACAACTAGTAGTTAGGGGAGAGAACTACATGCAATTTTGCCAAAGGCATTAACAGCGAAAGATGGAATATTTTGGTTCCTGAAAAATCAGATGGCCTGAGAAAAGCCATTGTCAAGAAAGCAAAAATCGCACAGATTCACAGTTGGGTAGCTCTATTTGCAAGGAACACATGGCTGGGTTATACAATTTTGGAAACTGGATATGCTTACTTTTGCCCTCATTTATTAGTGAGTACAGAAAAGCTTGGTCTTTCTATCCACTTTTGATTTTCTTTCTAACTGAGAAAGCAGGAGATGTGCTAATTATTTTATTGATATCACTAAAATGTTCACCTGTTCTTGTTATGCAATATTTTGGAAATAACCATTGCACTATTGGGGAGATTTGGAGGATGAAGAAAATTATACTTATTTGAAATTTCTTCATTAGTAGGCTTCTACAAAGCTCTAGTCTGAAGACTTGATTCAAAGACTGTTTTATTACATCTCCAAGGTGAACTAATGTTCCAGATCAAATTGGCAGTTTGAGTCAAAGTATTGAATGAAATTGGATACCTCCAAATCAGTACGGTTCATTCATACAACTTTTGTACAGTACATGTACTAAAACAAGTTTATCATAATTGAGGTAAAGGCCCATATTTAATTAGTTTGATTCAACTTTTTGGGCATGTCTGAATTATACTGCGTAAATTTATTGAATCAGAAGATGTCAGACCTAAACCCAAAAGATGACACAGTGGCATCCAAATAAAGCCCAGTTCTTTATTTGCTAATAAAGATGAGCAAATTAGATTCTGCTAATGGACAGAATCTTGCCTATAACTTTCTAACCAGTAAATATAAAGGGTTCTTGGTGTTCTCTGAGCTTGGTTGTTTTCTTGCAACCAAGGTAACATCTCTCACTTCTGCTGATGTTACTTAGTTTGGGTAATGAAAAATCTTCAAGAAAACAACCAAGCTCAGAGAACACCAAGGACCCCTCTTGTCAACCCTGAGCTACAAATATTCTCCTTTATCAGCTAATAGATATACCCTGGGAGATTCTAAAGTGTAGCTACCCTGAACATTTTCCTCCTCCCCCCATCCAGTTTAGGATTGCACAGTTCTCTTATTTTGGGTCTCTTTCTGGAATGATGTTGTCACCTCACTGGGAAGCCACAGTGCAAAGGCTGAGATGTCTCTCTTCCCACCCCACCCCTTATTTCCTTCTCCAGTTGCACATTCCATCTCAGAAGGCCAAATTCAGAGACCTAATTCAGACTATATCTGAACTGGATTTCACTCGATTTGTATGCCCTTATTCATGAGAGTGGCACATTCACTTCATTATCTGAATGACAGGACAGATAAAGCTACGGTAGCTCAACACAAATTGCTGCCTAGGGTGAAGAAAAAGACAGTGTCTCTTCAGCCTTATATTGTAAAGAAGGTGACTGCCATGGACTTGAATCGTCATTTAAACTTGGTGAAGAAGAAATATTCTTATCATACCTGGAACAACTGGATAATTGGGGTGGTGAGGTCAATTTTTACAACCTATAATTCTATCTCCAATAGAAAGAAATGCTTGTAGAGAATCAACTGGAAAGCTGCTATTGATGCCACTGAGTAAGGAAATCCCCTCACTTGGCCTGATGGTAGAACTGATCATAAAAGCTGAATCAATCAGAATGCCTTATTTTCCTTTTTGATAAAAGTTCCATTGTCTCTGTTGAACAAAACATCATCTCAAGTTTCACCTCATGTGAATAAAGTACAAATTTGCAGCTATATATCTTTTATTTGAACATTGTTCAAGAAAGCATTATCTTGGGCTTAAATTTGTCTTTCTTTTTTACTCCACACTCTCTCTCTCATTGGACTACAGTCAAAGAGAGCTTATCACCCACCCGTCTAGTGCTTTTTTTCTTCTTCCTAAAATGCATCTCATTGACCACTTTGTGACCCAGTACATTGGACTAAGTGGATAACTGGCAGACTTCTTAACTTCTCAGCTGTTTTCCAACCAAGAACCGCACATGCATATTCACACACACACAAACTTTAACTCAAGCTTACATGAAGCTGAATTGCACTGATATCAAATGCATTTGAAAATTGCTTCTAGGCCTGATGAGTTTTTACTGCTATCCCTCTGTAGCAAAACCACAATTCAAGTCTCTGCATTGACCATTTCAGAATGAGTTAATTAATATGCTAAGAGGATTTCTACTAGTGTTGTAGGCCAAAAAAAAAAAGGAAACCAATACCAAAGCATGGGAAACAAGTAGCTTGCATAAATAAACTATTCAGCAGTCAATTTTTAAAACTCAATTGGGCATACAGAACACTTGAAAAAACCAAGCAGGACCTGGAGTAAGGGACAATCCTTGATGATAATTTCTATTTATGTGACTGTTTCATTAGAAGTAATTGTTCTTATTTGTATCTCATTGTATATTGTGCAGCTCAATGTGTTTAGTCTGAAGCAACAAAGCTGATGAGTGCTTTAAGCAGAGAATATAGACATATTACTAAGACCTTGCATTTACCTAAAGGTTAGAAGCATCCATTGGAACTAATCCATTGAAGGGAGCTGCCAGCTGTTGCCAATTCTCAAATTCTGAAGTCAAGGAAGAGAGGATACAGAACTAGCTGGATTTTTTTGTCGCTGAAATAAAGCTGTCATCTGTTCTAAGGATGACTGACGAGCTTTTGCAGCCACCAGCTTCAAATGGAACCATCCAGATATTGCTAAATAAATTAGGAGGTGAGAATGGGAGGGAGAAAAGATTTTATGAAGCAATCTCCTCACAACAAATACAGGCAGGAATAATAATAATAATAATAATAATAATAATAATAATAATAATAATAATAATAATAATAATAATAATAATAATAATAATAATAATAATAATAATAATAATAATAATAATAATAATAATAATAATAATAATATACTACTAACAATAATAATAACAACAACAACAACAACAACAACAACAACAATAATAACAATAACAATAACAATAACAATAACAATAACAATAATAATAATAATAATAATAATAATAATAATAATAATAATAATAATAATAATAATAATAATAATAATAATAATAATAATAATAATAATAATAATAATAAAAATATGAATCTATTAGGTGTGGAAAAGCAATGTACAAATCCAAAAATATCAACCATGGATGTTGGAGACATGGTAATTTCTTCAGCCAGCAACCAAGAGATATGGTATCTTGAGACACCTCTAATTTTATTTCAGAAAAGACATTTTGACCTACAATCAGCTCATTTTGACCAGAACAAATGCAATTGCTTATGCCAATGAGTTTCCATGATCCACAGAATCATAATACTAGATTAAATGTCTGTGGAGATTCTCAGCCATCCAGGTCATGGTTGTTCTGCTGAAAAACTGAAGAAGCTTCTTGGATGAGAAGCGAAATATCTTCAAGGAAAAGTGAAGTCCAGTTGCCTTTTTAAAAAGCACCTTTGGGATAGTCCTGGATTAATAGCTTTAAGTAGCATTTTGTAACCTTGCGCTTCCTGAGTGTTTGGGATTTAAAAAAAAAATCTCATAATGCTTTTCCAGTGAGGGGTATTACAGAACTTGTTTTGTTTATATATTTAATTATTAATTAATTTCCCCATGCATTTTAATCTAAACTACAGTTAGCTATTTTATTCTTAAAAATGCACATTTTGATCATTATATGAGCCCAGTTTTGAGATTTGACATGCAATGTGTTGCCCCATTTGGAATGTGACTCAAACCGTGGAAGCCATTTCAACTAAACCAGGGGTGTCAAACTCGCAACGTCATGTGACGTGTCGCGACGTATCGCAACTTTTTTTCCATTTCCGGCAATGGGGTGGGCGCAGTTTCGGCATGACGCATCCGGCCCACAGGCCGGCAGTTTGACACCCCTGAACTAAACCATCAGCTCAATTTGGAAAATTTGTTAATTTCATTTGACACCACAAATCGAGTCAGGTAGATTTAATTTGGGAAAGCCAATTTGACCTTGAAAGCATCCAAACAGTTAGGCAGTTTCATCTGAAAGCAAAAAATGCAGCTGAGCATATCCTGTTGGATGAGTTCCAGTTTCATAGTTCATTAAGCATTCAAGAACCAGTACCCATTGGCTTTCAAAATCCCCTTAGGTTTAAGGGAAAGAATATCTGAGATTTAAGAAAAGAAAAAGAAGAGAAAGAAAAACTGGAGCTGAAAATTAAGCACCATTGGCTTACCGAATCACCCCTTTGGCTTGTTTCCCACTTCATCGCATGACCTTGCATGCACCCTGTGGTGACTGCCCTCTCATTCACAAGCTTTCCAGATTTTCAGTCTTAGAAGCAAATGCGAGCAAAGGAAACCACTCTGTTGCAGGCTTGACTAGCTCTTGGTCTCATTTTGGCAGGAATCATATATTTTGCTTAATTAAGATAAGGCTGTTGCTTCTTTGCACATTTCACTAATACAGAATTTATTGATGCAGTCCGACTTGGTGCTTTGGAGTGATAAAATACAGCTGATGCAGAAGCCAAAGGCATCCTCGGTTTGAAATTGGAAAGCTTACTAATGGAGATGGATTTGTTGGCTTGAACCCAACATGGGTGCTCCTCTGAAACCCAGGAAAGAATTATATATGGTTTGTTTCATATATTTATTTTTATGGAATTTTTTTTTAGAAGCCACCTTTCCTTCAAGGAACACAGGGCAGTATGCACACTTCAGTCTTGCAATAGATGATGGCAAGGACTGTGCAGTGCTTTGGATTTGATCTCCAAGAAGTGTGGTGGAGGGAACAGAAGCAAAGACTGGGTCTCATTTTACTGACCTCAGAAGGATGGAAGGCTGAGTCAACCCTGAGGCCATCAGGATTGAACTCTTGGCTGTGGGCAGAGTCAGCCTGTAATATTGAATTCTGACCATATATATTCCATATATATTCTGACCATATATATTCCATATTCCATTATGGCATTAAGGAACAACCTGGAGAATGGCCATGTCTAGACCACATAGGTTAGCCTAGCCACGAACTAATAGCTTCTACATTTCCCTTCATTGTTGTTGATTAGATTCTATAGATACCATCTATAGAAAGTTTCTTGGTGATATACAATCAAAAGAAAAAAAATCATTTAAAAAAGTTTAACTAATAACATCATAAATATTTTGTCCAACGATGTGTACTTTGAAGGCCAGTTCCTCTCAGCCCTAATAAGGAGGTGATGGAAAACCACTTCTGGACAATCTTGCCAAGAAAACTGCAGGGACTTGTCAACAGGAGTCAAAAACAGACTTGAAATCACACACTTCCAAACCAGCACAATATAGATAAGCTACAATCACCAAACAGCAAAGGGATTTTTCATTGCTCCAGTTTAAAAATTCAGTACAGATATGGGAAGTTCTCCTCTGCAGAAAGACTGTCCACATAGCTTAGAAGCACTGAATCCTTGGCCTGTGCCTTCTTATGACTCTGTAGAGATATTAGCAGCTCTTTATGTAATCTTTTCTTAAACTATTTCTTGTACCTTCAGATACATTCTGTCATGAATCAACTCCTGGACCCCTCTCTGGATATGACTTCAGAGGAGGAGGATGAGTCAGCAGAGGAAAGTGTGGGGCTGAATAATGGTCCAGATCAGGGCTCGGAGAGTGCTAGCCTGACAGAGCAGCCTCAGCTGGGTCAATCAGATGAGTGACAGGGTGAGGTTGAGTGAGGCGAGCCACAGTACAGCAAGTTGGCCAGGAGGCTCCAGGTGAGGACCAGGAGCAGCTGCTGCCCATTACCAATGAGCAGGAGGTGGAGTCTATACCTCCTCCCAATTCAAGGACATATAGGGCAGAGAGGAGACAGGCACAATGCTGGTCAGCTAGACTACTCATGAGGAGGCAACCTTGCCCCTCGTGAAGGGCTGCACCCACATTGCCTACTTAATCTTGCCCTGAGGACTTGAGCGTTGCTGGAGCAACATGACCAGATCCATGCCTTATGTGCTCCTCCCCTGTATCCTGATCCATTCAATTCATGGACTGCTTTTCTAGACTTTGTCTGTGCCCATTGGACTCAGTTACCCAGTGACTCTTGCCATGCTGAGCTCAGAATCTGAACCTGCACAACAGGGGTACTTTCTGAGGACCTGTTTGGATAGTTTGAATAAACACTTACAGAACACTTGCTGTATGTGTGCACGTGTGAAGGCAGTGGGGGAGCTCACATTCTATGATTGATAACTCCTAAAGATTACAAAATAACATATACATTTGTTAAATCTGCATTACTAGCATTTAAAACACGAGTCCATTCAGTTAAGACACATATAAAGTACAGAGAAGAGCAACAAAGATGATTAGGGGACTGGAGGCTAAAGCATATGAAGAATGGTTTCTGGAATTGGGAATGTCTAGCCTAATGAAGAGAAAGACGAGGGGTGACATGATAGCAGTGTTCCTATATCTCAGGGGCTGTCACAAAGAAGAGGGAGTCAAGCGATTCTCCAAAGCATCTGAAGGCAAGACAAGAAGCAAAGGATGGAAACTAATCAAGGAGAGAAGCAACCTAGAACTAAGAAGAAATTTCCTGTCAGAACAATTAATCAGTGGAACAATTTGCCTCCAGAAGTTGTGAATGCTCCAACACTGGAGGTTTTTAAGAAGAGACTGGACAACCATTTGTCTGAAATGGTATAAGGTTTCCTGCTTAAGCAGGGGGTTGGACTAGAAGACCTCCAAGGTCCCTTCCAATTATTAGAATTTATTGTCAACACCAATGTTTCTCAACCTGCATGCCTGGCTGGGGATTTCTGGGAGTTGACTTAAAAGTTGCCAAGATTAAAAAAACACTGGCATAGAGAGTATTTGCCTGGTCATAATCTACAACAGCATTAGGGACATATATGTTTCTTCACATATGATTGAATTCCCAGCATCTCTCTTGGTTAGCTTGACAAAGATGCTGAGAGCTGTAGTTCAACAACATCTGGAGTACTACAGTTGCATACCACAATGTCATGCTAAGATGTAAGTGTGATCTGGTTGCAACTTCTGCAACCAGACATTCCAATGTGGTTCATTTTTAATCTGGTCTTTATTTTCCACAAACTTGAGTAACTGAGTAAATTTAGACAAGCAGTTGCAGTGCATCAGCTGACATTGACAAACCAAATTAAGGTCCAAGAAGCTTACCATTGTTTCAACTTTGCTCTAAGGTATGAAGTGACATATTCAATAAACCAAAATCTGTCTGAGCTGTTCCTGCCCTAAGGTGCTAACTGAATCAACTACTAAAAGTATTTTAAGTGTACTTTCCCTTTGCTATGGACAACACTAATACAGAATCACAAGAGACTTCATCTCTAGATATTTGAAAATACTTCAGATATTTCCTCCTACATAACATTCGGTAAAATCCACTAGTTTTAACAATTTGATAAGTATCCCTATAATTTAGTGTAACCTGGGAAGGAGAATTTGTGCTCCTAGTGCATAGTTCAAAGTGGATTTATCAGAAAGAATTTATATTGCAGTATAAGGAACATAATTTAGATCTGTTAGCATATAAATCAGAAAGGATCAAAAGATCAAAACAAATGAAACACAAGTAATGAATAATTAATCATTCATAATTTCATAATCAGGAAATCCCTAAAACAGTAGCAAAAATGGGGCACATATTAGAATTTGAGCAAGTTGCCTCACAATTTTTATCCCTTCACTGAGCTATTAGTAGAATATGTAGTGCTACATGGATGAAGATGTGATGGCTCCTTAGTGTTATGTCCAAAAGATGGACTCAATTTTGTCACTTACAACAGCACAAGAATAATAACAATAAAAATAAAGAAAATAAAACAGCAAAGGTAGTGTCCATAGTAATAAGTCTCTTGGGTGCAATACCAAAAGAACTGGAGTACCACATGAACACCATCAGGATTAACAAATTCACCCTCAGGCAATTGCAAAAAGCAGCTTAATGATTCTAACACCATCAAACTTCCACATCTGCCTATCTCAGGCCCTTGGGAAGGACTCCATTGGTGGATAAAAATGCCAAATCCAGTCTGAACATCTGGCTGACTATGCGACGAATCGTAATAATGACCATCTATTCAATAGATGGGACTATTACATGTTGATACAGTAACATGTATCGAAGTAACATGTATCAAGGTGATTGGACTGTATTGATTGCTTGTTAGCAAGTCATGAAAGTGATGTTTCAAAACCTGCTCCCTTTAAAAAAAAAAATCTGGTCCAACAGAAGAAAAGATTCATAAAACTCATCAGATCTTTCTGGCATAGTCATCAGAAGAGAAGTAATTGGAATTCAACAAATACTTCTTTAGAATAATCTCTCTCTCTCTCTCTCTCTCTTTAACTCTCTCTCTCTCTTTAACTCTCTCTCTCTCTCTCTCTCTTTAACTCTCTCTAACTCTCTCTTTAACTCTCTCTCTCTAACTCTCTCTCTGCCTCTCTCTCTCACACACCACATACACATGTATCACCAACTCTATTTCTCCTGATGCAAAAGATGAAACTGACTGAGTAAACAGACAATTTTAATAGCTATCTTTAACTAGAGCTTTGTGCTCCAAAGAGAAAAAATATTCCTGCACAGGAAATAATTCTAACCTTCACTCAATTCCACTTTTTGCAGTTTATAGGCTAGGCTCACACAATACTCTAAACCTCAAACCTGAGTAGACGGTTTCAGGTAACATGTTAGGTGGAAACACATCAATCATGATGGTCTTGCTTTACCTCACATACTAAGTCAACTGCTCTCTCAACATGCTGAACCTAGCCTCAGAATCTTTTCTAACCACAATTGCTGAAATCTAGAGATAAACAACTTTAACATATGTTATCAAGTTTAACATAGCTTTAAAGTAAAATAAAGAAAATATCTACCTCCCAAAGAAGGGGTATTACATTATGGCTTTGCCCACATGGGTGACACAATCCTCCCTCATTTCACACAGAACACCACCTACATTCTGAGAAAATGTAGGTTGCTCTTAGGAGACATATGGAGAAGACTTCTGTGGTGTATCATCTTCAAGTTTTGCTTTGCTTTTTATACCTAGGTTTTAGCTTTGTCCTTTTATTTAGACTCAATACTGTGTTATTTTCGTGAGAAGCAAACATGTCCACTGAAACCCAGTCCCAAGAGATTGGAGAGCCACAGGATATTTTACTTTATAGGAAGACTCTTCCAAAGTAAGTGGGAATTAGAAGGACTCATACTTGAAAATAATCCCTCCAAAGAAGAGGAGAAAAAAAGACAAATAAGCCAAGTTAACGCTCTCATTCATGCTTGCAATTCCCCCCCCCCCATTTTAGTACATCCTAATAACTAGGATTCACATCTACTTGATAGTAAACCCCGTTAAACTCAGTACTTGTTAGCATTTCTTACATTTCACCTAGGATGTTTCTAAACAAGGAAACAGATTATTACTTTGTGTTTGCTTAATTCCTGGTTTACTTATTGTACAAAGGTTGTGTGTGTGTGTGTGTCTGTGTGTATTATTATACACACTATAACACTATAATTTTTTCATCAAAGGTTATGAATTATAATTTACAACACTAGTTGATAGATTTCAAAATGAAAAAGGTCTTCTGCAGTCACGACATAAGCCTAAGACTGAAAATCAGGCTTGTCAGATGCTATATTTTTTCTATCCTGCTCTTTGGAGTAGAGAGTTGGTCTCTGACAGAAGGCCACCTGAAGAGACTAGAAGCATTTGAAATGTGGATTTACAGGCGCTGTTACGTATAAGCTGGGTGGACAAGATCAGAAATGAGGAGGTGATAAGCCGCCTGGGAAAGCCAAGGGAAATCATCAAACAATTAAAAACGAAAGTTAGAATATTTCGGACATGTGATGCGACACCCAGAAAAATACGGCATACTCCATTTAATCCTCCAGGGGAAGATTGAAGGCAAACGAGGTCCAGGCAGAAGAAGAACATCATGGCTTCAAAATCTAAGGGACTGGTTTGGACAAAACTCAGCAGCACTTTTTCGTGCGGCTGCTGATAAAAACAGGATCGCCAACATGATCGCCAACGTCCGATAATGGATATGGCACAAGAAGAAGAAGAAGAAGTTGATAGATATTTTTTGACTTCTCAATCTTAGGAATGAGAGATAATGATATACCCAAGGTCATGAAGCTGGCTTCCAAACTAGGGGAGTCCAACTTATTTTCACAGGTTTGTTGTTTTGGGGTTAAAATGAACAGAAATTGTCACATAAGCCACTCTAAGCTTCTGGAGAACAGGCTGGATATAAACCAGCAAATAAATGAACATGAATAAACAAAATGAAAACCAGCCAAAACATGCAAACAGACTGATTCACCAACACACTAGTGCTTCCTATAATTCTAGAAGGGAAAAAAAAATATTGCCATTAAAAAAAAGATTTCATATACACTCTTCAATGTGACAAGAAGCATGCATAAAATTCTCCTGGCATTTGATCATCCTAAATTAAACAGAAATATTCCTTTCCTATTTCACTTAATCTAATGCAGTTTAATTAAAGTATGTGAACCCCACCCTTTCATTTCCAAATTATTGAATGTATTCATTTTATTGTGCCCGATTCCTGGATTTTTATTTAATTAGGGAACTAAGACTAGAAGATCTCCACGGTCCCTTCCAGCCCCATGATTCAATGATTTTATGATTCTGTAATCTGTCATTATTTTGGTGGTCATTTGCATCCCAGTTTGCAGCACATTATCTACTTGAAGTTCAACCCTTGGACATTAATATCCATTGTATTGATAACAATGTCGCTGTTTGAAGGGCATCTGCTGGGACATCAGTGGGTTCCTTGGGCCAGGGGTCTGTTCCAGCAGGACAGTTCTTATTCTTAAGTCTACCTCCTTCACTGAGGAAACAGTTCTTCCATCCCTTTGGTTCCTGACAATGGGGAAGCAGCCAAGCAAACTAAGAACCTAAAAGTTAAAGAGGCAGAAGAATGAAGTAGACTGAATAAGCCACAAACTCTCCACTTCTGTTTGCTAAATGGAAGGAAAATTCCTTGCTGATAGAAAGAAATCCCATCACAACTGAGGTGGCCATGAAAACACAGCCTGGGTTCTTACTAAACCTTAATATGCTTTGGCTGAACCTAGCCAATCAAAGATAAATCCAGAGTGAATCGTGACATAACATAAGGTACAAATCCAATCTAACGATGCCTCCTTTAAAACAAGTGTCCTAAATGGAAATCAGTAGCTTTTTAGTCTGCTAAAGCTCCTGCAATTATAAAACCAACAGCTGAAGCATGTTCACAATATTCAACCATCAAAGAGTCAACAGGACTGCTGAAAAGCATCCCTTGGCATGCCGGATTTTAGTATGAATTATGACAGCAAAGCTACTCTCACCCAAACAAATGATTAAAGTCTATTTTACAAATGCAAGAGCTTTGATTTCAGCACTTCATCGTGTTTAATCATTTACCAGCTAATTTAGAACATTCAGTAAACTGGAAACCGGTCTTTGGATATTGTTGTTGAGCATATTTATCTACATTAGCAAATATTTGCAGTGCATATTCTTTTTTTCCCCTGCAGCCCTCCCTTGCCAAATGCAATATGTCTCTGTAGTTTGCTAAGACATTAAATTATATAGGCATTCTTATAAAAATGCACCATAAATTGGCTTTGTTTGCATGACGTATTCAGAAAGAAGTTTTAGGCAGCAGAATTCACATAGTACCATTTATTCTTCTCAAATGGACCACAATTTCTCCAAGATATCAGATCCACTTTTTATATTCCCACAAAATACATAAACAATAGTTAAAGACTTTTGGCTGCATTTATACAATATGAAAAACCTGGTTAGCTTTAATCTTGGAGAGTTCTTTTTTGTGCCTTAGCATGTTTTGCTAAGTTGCAAAGGTTGCCCAGGAGATTAGTTTATGGTCCAAAGGATTCTTCAAGAACCAAAAATAGTTAAATGCAGCTTCCAGACTATGCTATTGGTGCAACTATATCAGACATGTCAAACTCGTGATGTCACATGATGTCACGCGACGTATCGGAGCTTTTCCCCCATTGCTGGCAATGGGGTAGGCGCGGTTTCCTCGTGATGCATCAGGCCCACAGGCCAGTAGTTTGACACCTCTGAACTATATGATTCAAGAGTTGTGATGGTGCAGTGATTAGAATGCAGTACTACAGGCTATAGCCTGGACTTTGATCCTGACTGGTTCAAGGTTGACTCAGCCTTCCATTCTTCCGAGGCCAGTAAAATGAAGACCCAGATTGTTGGGGGCAATAAGCTGACTCTGTAAACCACTTACAACAGTGGTTCTCAACCTGTGGACCCCTGGGGGTGCAGCAATGTCATCACTGGGAGTGCGCAAATCATTCATTGTCTAGTGCTTTAAATCTTGAACTAAGTCCTGGGGGTCCATGGTCATGGTCCATGGCCACAAAAGGTATTTAAAAGGGGTCCATGGTGAAGAAATGTTGAGGACTACTGGCTTAGATAATGCTGTAAAACAATATGGAACAGTATGTAAGTGCTATTGCAATTAATTAGCTAAATCAAAGAGAGAAGCAACCTAGAACTAAGGAGAAATTTCCTGACAGTTAGAAAAATTAATCAGTAGAACAACCTGCCTCCAGAAACTGTGAATGCTCCAACACTGGAAGTCTTTAAAAAGAGACTGGACAGCCATTTGTCTGAAATGGTATAAGGTTTCCTGCATGAGCAGGGGGGTTGGACTAGATGACCTCCAAGGTCCCTTCCAACTACTACTACTACTACTACTACTACTTTTTCTTTTTTTCTTTTTTCTTTTTTATTATTATTATTATTATTATTATTATTATTATTATTATTATTATTATTATTATTATTATTATTATTATTATTATTATTATTATTATTATTATTATTATTATTATTATTATTATTATTATTATTATTATTATTATTATTATTATTATTTTCAAATATTTGAATCAAGGGCAATTTGACTTAATATCCGAATTCGGATAGTGTTATCAAAGTATTGATAACCCCTTCACATTGTTGAAAGAATGAAAATAAGCTATTAGAATGAATGGCAAAGAACTCGACTTCATAGGCATTAGCAGCATCAAGATTTTCTTCAAAGTATTAATATTCCAAGTGTGGAATGAATCCCCAATGAAAACTTAATTCCAAACTTCATGTCATTAAGGAATATAACTATTTTTTTAGTCCTAGGGAATGTAATAGACACTTTATGCTACATTAGCCTCTCACATACAATGTCCTTCTATATATCATCATCCCTAATGCACATATTATCACATTAAAAAGACAGAAGTTAACAAAGTGAATAGCTTCAAGATTTGCACTCTTAACAGGAAAGTGCCAATTATCTGTAAGGTAGTTAAAAGAGGTCTTCTGAGGACTTTGTTTCCAACTGAGAGTAGTTATATACAACTACGTCCATTATCTCCTGGAAATAGGTATTTCAGTATTTTCTGATTGATAGAGATAAGAGGATCCACAAAAGTTGGATCCACGTGGTATCATGATTTATCCATACTTGGAATTAATCAAAATGTATGCATCAATATAGAGACAACTGTTTACTTCCCACTATATCAAGTCCAACTTTTATTTCAGCCATAAAGATGTAAGCATAAGATGTAAGAAGATAAAACATATAACCATACCAGCAATAACAATCTAGGCTGTAAAGCATAAGAACTAGCCTGAGTTAGCATCCCTACCACAAAACTATAAAGCATTGTAAGATTAAAATCTATATAAAAGAATTGTAATTAGTATTGATACGAAAACTATAAAAGCTGTCCCATAGCAGAACACAATTTAAATTATAAAACAGAGTGATATAAGAGTTCCTAAAAGTAAAAGTAAAACACTAAATGGCTTGAGCTGCTCAGTAAATCAAAACAATCTAGGCTATCAGATATAGGAACCCCCCCCCCCGAAGAATTAGCATAACTAACATAAAACTGTAAAATATTATAACTCTGAATCCATAATACATCATGTAGACCTATTCAGTGATCAAAACTACAGCTTCTTTATTTAAAGTATGTCTTAAAAAAACACACAAAGGAAACTGAAGGTAGGGCCATACATATGAATGACAATGTTGCTGTTTTCACAGAGACTTCTCCAAGATCCAACCACAATTTAAATCTGCCTCTCTCCAGATGGTGGGGATGCTATATTGAACTACAATATTGAACAGTTACCTGACCTTTTATCATTTTTAGTTCATTGGAGAGAAAAAAAGAAACCTATTTTGGATTTTTTTATGTCAAAGGAGAAGAGAATTTGAGTGAAGTTCTCATAGCTGTGCACTTCTTATGTATATGACCAAGAAGTACCCTCTACTGCTCTCTTTCATTGGAGCTCTCCAGGACTCTGTAGCTAGAGATATGAAACAGGAGAAAAAGTGATCCAATTAAGAAAAGAAAAGTTTCCAGTCTTTCCCATGAGGAATCTTTGGCAAAGGGAGGAGCCCTAATAATTATACATTATTACACTTGTCTGAAATGGTATAGGGTTGCCTGCTTGAGCAGGAGGACTAAAAGACCTCCAAGTCCCTTCCAACTCTTTCTAGTACGATTAATGACGTACTTAAAACATGGTGTTAATGTGCTGAATCTCTTATTCTTCCCACAATGTTCTGTCTGTGCAGTAGAAGACTTCTCAAGTCCAGGTAGAATTAATTTTGACACTGGGGCATAGCATTACTTAGAAAACCAAGATGCATTTTTCTTTTTTGCCTCAGATCTGAGATTTTCTTCTGCATGTGTAGTTGTGTGGGTATATATTCTCTTGGAAAGAAATACTTAACTTATTGGAACTTATACTTCTTTATCTACAACCTTCCAAGATTTTGGTGCTTCAGTTAAAGGGAAAAAATCATAAGGAGCTCTTTCCTTTTTGATATGGCATTATGGCAGCCTTGGAAGATGTGGAGACATAAGGAGTAGAATGTAATAGAGTTATCAGATAGAGAGGAGATTGATCTTGTAGTGAAAAAGAGTTTTCTATAACTCTTTGTTGTTATCTAGTGGTCATCTGGAATTTGCAGCATTTAGGATTTTAGCTTTTAGGGCTTTAGCTTGAATGAAACAGGAAAACAACAATCTTCTCTACTGCTTTCAACAATAAACTTCAACATCATCTAAAAATATTATAAAGAGAATGTAGAAGCAACAAACGTCACAAATGTGCTTTTTCAAAAGGCAACTGGTCTTTGTTTTTCCTTGAAGGCATTTCCCAGAACAGAAGAAGCTTCTTGGATGAGATGTGAAACATCTTCAAGAAAAACAAAGTCCAGTTGCCTTTTGAAAAAAGCACCTTTGAACAACTATGACCTGGAAGTTTGAGAATCTCCATAGACAACAGAGTTTTTTGTATAAAAAAATACTCTAGAAACTAAAAATGTCTAATATATTATACCGTAATAGTCTTCAATGTGTCTTTGATGTACATCTCTGCTCAAATGGTTATTTTTAGGACTGTGCAGTCCTTGGAAATGATTGGATTGAAATGAGTTGGTTCTTATACAAGTGTGAGCACAATAGTCCTTTGCTAGTTATTAAAACAACCTGTCTTCTGGGCAAACATTAAAAAAATATGCCACTGCTTGCAGGAGTTCATTAATTAAATTAATATGATTTCTAAAGGGCCTGCATTTTTCCTTTTTTCTCATAAGGATTGTGAAAGCACTCCAAAGAAGTGGGACTGCATTACCGAAGAGCAGATATGTGTGATATTGACACTCAAAGAAGGTCTGAAGCACTTCTTCTGAATCATGCATGGAGCATTCAAGAACTTTGTTTTTCAGTTGTCATAACTACCTTATTGTCACTAGGAATAAACCTGTACTTCGTTTATTCTTTTTTTGTTTGTTTCCTCAACCAGGAAGCTACTAAATGAGAACTCTTTTAACACTCTACCAATTTCAACAGTCCTTTCTGATATCACAACTGTGAATAAAGAAAGAGTCATTTGGCTGAGATGGGTTGTTACAGAAATTGAATAAATAAAATAAAACAACTAAAGCTTTCTTTACTTCATTGTCAACCATATACCAACCTACCAACTGATCTCGGCTTCATCTGGTTTAATCCATTAGGGAAAGCCTAACAGGAAGTAAATGAAAATGGGAAAGTGTTCTCAAGATGGTTGTAGAAGAAAATTATACCTCTGGAGTCACTCACAAACGTATCGATGTGACATTTTTAGCTGGATAGAAACTGACGGAAACCAACCTGTTTAAGATAAAATTGCATCTTCCCTCTTCCCTTTTTGGAAACTGAAGTATGAATAAAAGTCTGCCAGGGCTGCAGTGAATCAAAACACACTAGAATATACTGAGAATCCCTTATGAAATTAGACGTTATTAAATACACTAACTTGCTCAATTTGTCAACTCTCAGTGTAGCTCTGTTTTAAATCTACTTAAAATGGTAAGAGCTTCTTGAGCTACCGTTTGCCCATAATTATAATAAATAAATCCTAATAGGCAGGGATTTTTGTCTCTGCATGTATGTATTTAAGATCCCAGTAATCTTAGACCTCCCTCTCCCTCTCCCTTGCCCTCTCCCTCCATTTCTTGGATATACCCTGGGAAATTCTAGGGACTGGCTAAATCCTAAATCTCTTCCCTTGTCTCCAATCCAGCTCTGGGCTGTGTTGTATCTTGTCTCCCTCCCCTTTTTGAAATCTGCTCCCTCCTTCCTAGGAAACTTCTGCTTCACTGTAGTCCATAACTTCCCCTCCCTCTTCACAGACACAACCCATCACAGGATGGTAGAACAACTGCACTAAAACAGTACAAAAACAACATAATAAAGAAAAACAATGCTGTATAGACAGAGAAAGAAAACACAGCACCTAACTTATATATTCTCATAAGAGTTTTGTTACCTACCGTAACTTGAAACCAACGTAAACCAGGCATGTTTAAAAAGGGCGGGATAATGCCCATATGAGTCAGTTTCTTGGAGCAATTAAGACATCAGATTAGAAACTGGGAGACTGTGAGTTTTAGTCCTGCCTTAGGCAAGAAGTCAGCTAGGTCGGCCATTCTTTTTCAGCCCTAAGAAGGACACAATGGCAAACCACTTTTAAAATCTCACAAAATACTGACTTGTGGGCACAAAAAAGGGGTGGCATACAAACCTCTGGGAAGGTTCCACAGCATTATTTGATCAATGAGATTGGATGCATGCCAACTCTATATGATTATGGATGAAAACTACCAGAGAGAGACTGTACTTTGGAAAACCAGATCCTAGGCCCCAAAGGTGTTTATAGATGGTAACTAGTTTCTTTAATTCAATCCACAAGCAAACTGATAACCAGTGCAGCTAATGAAGTAGGGGCATTACATGGTACAGTTGCATTATGGACCAGTTACAACTTCCAAGTCATCTTCAAGGGGAGCCTCATGTGTTGCTCAGGGTGACCAAGGCTGGTGCAGAAACTGCACAACTGTGCACAAGATGAGTCTGTGCAATGGTTTTCTTGGTCACAGTTTCATTGTTATTTTTTTATCGCTTTACAAAGAATGCTCAGCAATTACGATAATTCGGGATCATTTATTGTATTATGGGTTACTATTGATAAAATAATCAAATCTCAAATTCACCTTTCAGAATTATGCATATATCAAGAGATGACATGTAACGTTAGAAGGAAAGTATTTAATACCATTCTGGGGAAAAAAATCCTTGCAATTCAGATCTCGTTCAGTTTGATGGAAGAGAATTTGCTTTACCTTTTTCTCTCTCCAAAAGACAGAAGAATTTCAAAGCTTTCCTGGGCCAAGTGCGGTATTACTTACTTACTTAGTTAATTCATTTATTTTTCAAGCATACATGTCACCGAATTCTAAACAATGAACGATAGTTCACAACAAAATAAAACAAACAAAACCACTATGGCACTAGAAGATCAAAAGAACAAACTGCAATAAATAAAACACAACAGTGATACATCAAAAAGACATCATTCACAAAATAATAAGGAATGTTATAATAAATATTTAAAAATACTTGAATAAATTGATTGTAAAAGGAGGCATCCCTGAATTTTTTAATACGTGAAGATATTCTATCCTTCATAGAAGACTTTCAACAGAGATCTGCGGTCACTGACTTTCCACTGAATCCTGTTTTGGGTCTGAGTCCATTAGACAGCCTGTTTATTCTCAGTTCTCCATCTGTACGGTGAGGAATAACAGCAATATAACTTGCAGGCTTGGTGTCAAGATTTTTAATAAGGAAACGCTTCTGAAGGATTCCGAACTCTTGGCAGAATGAAGAACTGATAGATACAGTTAAGTTATAAAGTGGTTGGGAGCGGTTCACCACCTCCTATCCTACTTAATTACCTGGGTCAAGAGGCATTTGTAACATTTCGTTCATTTCAAAAGACCAGAAGTTACTGTGATAAGTCATTAGGCTGAACCGAAGCCCAGGCCGAAGTTTAATTAATTTAAATATTCATGACAGAAAGCCGGGTGGAAAAGCGTTTCTCTTAATCAGTACAGATGTTGATGTTCTCTCATGCAAAACCACTCCTTCTGACATTACAACAGAATGAACATAGGGTAGAATTGAGATGAAGTGAATAAAAGACGGGGAGAAATACTTGCTGAGACACCCACATGAAATCCGTGACTAGGAGGGTGCTCTTATTTCTACTATTTGGAAAATCTTCAGCAGAAGATTCTGGCACTTGTTGGAGGTAGAATAGGTTTTATTAAATTATTATTTAAAAGATTAAAAATAATAATTCCTAAATACTGCAAGCCTATTCTAAACTTTAAATCTTTTGGGCTGCTTTCTCCCTTAAAAATATCATAGAAATTAAGTCATCAGTTAATCACATTTTATATTTTCTACTGACCAGAATCTCCTTGACAAGTTGAGTGACAATATCAATTAAATAAAAAAATAAAATAATAAGATAGGTCATTCCTGGGATAATAGAAATGATACATAAAGATGTAAAATAACCGAAGTCTTTTCTAAGTATCCATTTTCAGCCTCTAGTATTGGTGCATCACTGATCATAAATTAACTTTGGATGGATTTGGAACTATATTACATAGCATAGAGAATATCAGGGAGCTCTAGATTTATTTTATTGTATCATCCTTTTGCTTTCCTTCTCCTTTATAGTTTTTATTTGGATATGTGACAGGTACTAAAATATCTGGTTTCTGATACTTTCTGTGTCCCAAAGCTGCTTTTCCAAAAGGCAACTGGACTTTCTTCAGTTCTTCAGAAGCTTCTTGGATGAGAAGCAAAATGTTTTCAAGAAAAAACAAACAAACAAGAAAGTCCAGTTGCCTTTGGGGAAAGCACCGTTGGAATTACCATGACCTAGATGATTGAGAATCATCACGCTTTCTGTATGTTTTATTTGACCAAGCCCAACTCAACCCAACTCAACTATTCTTGTGGCCCAGTATGATGTGGAAACTATGCCAGTGAACTGAAAAATGGACATATCAAGGCAAAAGTAAACACGGGGCAAATCTAACAGGGTGGGAAAAAATAAGTAAGAGGGACTGGAAGATAAGAAAAGCAAAGAGCTGCTCTTTGGGAGGAGTTGTCTGTTATGAAACCCCAAACTCTCCAGTTATTGGGATAGCACACTTCACTCTTGTTTTGTTTTAAAAGGATGCAATTAGTGTTTGGAAGAAATAAAATTGCTGCTGCTGATGTATCACCCTGTTTACTGGTAATGAAATGTTTATGGACCAATTTGGTATGCTACTAAAAAGTGAACGAATTTTGTTCAGGATGAGGGAACGGGAAGTGTGAAGTCTTCCTAAATCACTTTCAAGTAGTTATGCATGGCAAGACACCGCTCACTGCACGTACACACTCAGGTTGATTTAAAATTAGAGAAAGCAGACACTTTCTTTATGCGTTTGTCTCAGTAAAAATAACATGACCAATTCTTCATGTTTCAGCTTGAAGACAGAAAACAACTTGAAACGTTGCGCTGCTATGTACCCGCTGTGCTCTCCAACATTGCATCTTAGATGCTAAATGGCATTGGCTGCCTCTTAAATGCATTACAGCGGGCAATTTTGCCCTGTTCCTTTTTATCCCCTGAGAACTTAACTGAAATTTCAGTTCCCTCCAGAAGGGGGTTCATTTCCAATGTGATTTTCAGTGACGTGAAAGTATCACCTTGAAAGTCCTACATGGCTTGGATCTGAATTGCCTGAGAGAAGACCTTCTTCTAAGAGATGTGCGGTACTTTGGATCTGAGTCCCACCAAAAGGTACTTTGCACTGCATGAGGGTGCAAATAGAACTCCCATCTGCAACTCTTTAAAGGAACTATCTGATATTTCACCAAAAATGCAGAAGGTAGCCGTGAAGCTCTAAAGCTTCAAATCTTTTTGAAGCTGAACCTGAGCACTGCACAACCTCAACATATTTTTTATTAGAAGTATAGAAAGACCTCAATCCTATAACCCTTCTTTTAATGTAACTTTCTCAAAATATATGTTTGTACATAATTTTGTAGCTCTGAAAATGCCAGATAGCAGTGGACTCTATTTTTTTTCACCCCAACCTCTTTTACAATAATCTACTTTTTTCAAGGAAAAGAAAGCTATGAATGTGATCACAATAAGAAAAAGCTTATGTTCGTGTTTAACTCTGATCCATAGTTATTTAGGACATCAGGCGTGTCCAACCTCTGGCCTATGGGCTGCAAAGGCCCTGGACAGTTAATACTGTGGCCCTTCAAGATAATAATAAAAAATTCCTCTTCATTCAGCGGCCCAGGCAAGCCAAAAGGTTGGGCAACCATGATTTAGATTCCCCCCCAAATTCAAATTATATACCCTCATTTATTTTAAGTCACATTTATTTCTTCCTCCCCTTCTTCTACTGCTTTATTAGGTCATCAAATCTCTGTTTATAAGAAAATGAAAATCCCAAGGCAGAATCATCATAGAGGGAAAGATCCTCGGTGCTCTCTGAACTTTCTTGTTTTCTTGCAGATGTTTCATTACCCAAACTACGTAACATCATCAGTGCTAGTGACTAGCACTGATGATGTTACCTAGTTTGGGTAATGAAACATCTGCAAGAAAACAAGCAAGCTAAGAGAGCACCAGAGATCCCTCATTTCACCCTGAGCTACAAATATTCTCCTATATTGCTATCATTACAGAGTGATGAAGTTCTCTGTAAGAGAAGGAAGAGCTAAGGCTGGTGAAGATGTTCACAGCCTTTAACAGGCCAGCTTGCTATTTATCATCTCTCCAGCTTGGCCCGGCAAGAGCCCCATCAAGAAGCAGTAACGGATTAAAAGGGAAATTAAGCAGAGCAGCTTGAGGCAAACCTTACATCTTCCCCCACCCCACACATTTCTCCCTCCCAACCCCTTTAATTTCTTTCTCAAAACTGCTAACCTAAGAAATGAAAAGGGTGTTTTGGCTTGACAACTCTTCTGTTCTTGTTCTGTTCTCATTGTGTCTTGTTCCTGATTTGGTTATCAGCAGGGAGGCAGATAGAAGGATGTATAATTTCCTGCTTCCAAACTCTTGAGTCCTTTAAAAGTCCCAGTTATAAGAAAAACAAGTTTCAGAGTATTTTGAGAAAAATCAGGACACATTGTTCAGTCTTGCATAGAGAGGAGGTGCAAACTACGGCCAGTTGATTCTACATGGGTGGCGATAGTCTCCTGTAATCAGCAAAGTGGACCCAAATAGATTTGGTTTCCCCCCCCCCCATAAATTATCGCTTTAGAACAAAAGGTTATTCTGAGCTTTGAGAGCTAGGTCTGTTTAGATCACTCCCAATTTAGCTTCTGAAGTGACAAGCATCTCATCATGAACTAAATCAGTTAAGAGTGACTCCAGGACTGAAACTGACTCAAACCCAACCATCTGCTACAATCTTTAGAAGAAGAGTCACCTATAATCTCTACATGGAGATTGATATTTACTGCATTGTTTTCAAAGGCCACTTGAAGCTTCAGCTTTGATGAAAGCAACTACCCTACTTAGAACTTCAAAGTTCTAAGAGCTGGACAAGGACAGATGCCCTTTTAAAATATCCCATACAATTTACAAGCGGTTTAAAAAGACAATTTCTTTAATTTTTTTGCCCAGGAGAAAGAGAATATCTCCAAGAGTTTCTCAAGGGTAGGATTTTTTTTAGAGGCAACACTAGAACCATATATATATATATATATATATATATATATATATATATATATATATATATATATATATATATATATATATATATATATATATATATATACCAAACCAAAAACAAATGTATTGTGAAACGAGTTTTCTCCTCCTGCATTTATTTCATTTAATTAGTGTTAATATAAATATTTTAAGGAGCAATTTATTAACATTTATTTTAATTCATTTAATTAATTAATTTGGGGAGGATGTTGGCTGCTGGCAAGAAAAAATATGTTTATATCCCTTGGCTACCTCATAATTAGTTAAATGCAAGCGCATCGGGACTCACATGAGAAGTGTTTACCAACATTCTCTTCTCCCTTGAAAAATATTTTAAGACTGCTATGTTTTTTTCTTTAAATTAAATGGAAATATATAGGGGAGTAAGTACAGAAGAATCCTTCTGACACTTACAGTACTTTCTCTGAGGCTGATAACTTCCATTTCTCAAAGAAAAGCTTCAAAACAAGGGCATATACTTACTTACACACACACACACACACACACACACACACAAATATACATATATTCCTCTACTTCTGGCTTCTCTTGTTAAAATAACAACTATGGAAGTCAATCAATCAGAATACAGCTGGAAGGGACCTTCGAGGTCTTCTAGTCCAACCCTCCACTTAAACAGGGTCTCTATACCATTTCAGACACATGGCTGTCTAGTTTCTTCTCTAAAAACCTCCAGTGATGGAGCTCCCACAACTTCTGAAGGCAAGCCATTCCACTGGTTAATTGTTCTCACTTTTAGGAAGTTTCTCCTTAATTCCAGGTCGCTTGTCTCCTTGATCAGTTTTCATCCATTGTCCTCTGGTGCTTTGGAAAATAAGTTGAGCCCCTCTTCTCTGTGGCAGCCCCTCAAATACTGGAATACTGCTATCATGTCACCTCTAGTCCTTCTTTTCGCTAGGCCAGCCATACCCAGTTCTTGCAACCATTCTTCATAGTGCTTATCCTTATTCTTAAAAGACCCTTGTCTAGACAGAAACAACAGTGAGCAAAATTCTGTTTTCTCTATTCTCTTTGTGTATCCTTTCTTGATTGTTTGTGATGTAGTGACCCAAGTGTGCAATTGCCTGGTGACTTTAATCTGTTTGTGTTGTACAGATCAATGTCATTGTGTCTTGATGCCTAGGCTCCTTGGTCTTCTGAGTTTCAGGAGAAAGGCCAAGTTGAGAAACTAGAGGGGTCTCGTGATTTCAGCGTTCTGCCATCCTCCATGCTTTCCTGCTAACCTTAAAATAGTTTTTTTTCCCCCTTTTGCAACCCAAGAGAAAAAAAATAAAAAGCATTATCAGTTGCCGAAACAAACTTCTTTTCACCTTTACTTTCTTCTGAGGGGAAGCAGTGAAAGGCTTCTAGAAACTGGAAGGTTGCTAGTTCTTAATATTGTTCTACTCAAAATACATGCAAAGGCATGTGCAAAAGGTCATGGTTGTATAAAATGTGTTCCTATGTAATTTTTATCTGCACATTTTTTTTAAAAAAAGATGAAGATGTGTGTGGAACTGGAAATGAATTGATTTAGCAATGAACACATGCAAAATTGGCATGGATTATAAATACCATGCATACTTGAAAGTGCATTCAGGATGTCAATTTAGCTATTCTTGTGTTGCTAATTCATTTAAAAGGCATGCAGTATTGACAGGTTGCAGCCATAATCTAATCTGTATTTATCACAGTACCTGATATGATTCAGATATTTTGATCAATATGATTCAGACTTCATTTTTAAAGCAATGGCCTATAGTCCTTAAAAATGACAATCCAAAGGCTATGTATAACTTACTGATGATGTGAGATCTAGGGCAGAAATTGCAAAGCTCAGAAATCACTCAATCACTCAATCAATCACAAATGACCAGCAAAGGGAACTCATAAATAGCAATCTTTGTAAAAATAGTCAGCAAGTCCATGTTTCCACGTTCCCTGTTCCAGCAGTTATATAGAGTCTCATTCAGTCTCTTTTTGGAACAACAGTTCTTTATGCTAGCTATGTTAGGACCATAATATGACAATCTCCAGTAAAAATGAATTGAAAATGTAGTCTAAAGGTCAGATTGTTGGAAGTGCATCAAGGACATCAAAACAAATAAAACATGGGAACGCTTTGCAACTGCTGATTGAAGCAGATAAAACAGATTTCCTATTAATGCAGGGTAATTAGGAAGAGGCTGAATTGGACTGTAATCTAGGAGGGGAATCAGAGCTACAAATCTTTGCTTCTAGGTAACTATATACTCAGAAGCACTAATGCCAGCACTACCACCAAGTTCTTTAAATATTCATCATTATTTATGAATGATCAAAGTTGTAATCTCCCACTGAGAGGAGGTCCCAAACAATCCCTCCAAGGGCAGAAGCTTTGTAGCTTAAGACACAACATTGAGCAGATAAATTATCCTCTATTATTTTCCAGAAGTTTACATTCAGAAAATGTACTGTGAAAATTTCTTTCAAAAAAGGAGATAAATTCAAGGAAATTCTAGATGGAATATGGTAGATTTGTTTGGGTACAAGAGAGCCAAACCTGTGCAGTGGCTAGGACTAGGACCTGGCACTGGGTTCAAGTCCACTTATAGTTATAAATTCACCAAGTTGGTTAGAACTTTCAATCCAATGTAGTTTACTATTCACAGGGCTGTTATTGTGGAGATACAAGATGGGAATTGTTGTTGCTATTTGGGGGAAAATAGGAGTGCGCTATATGCCAACTTGGTGAACTATAATTCTAACAAGTAAAATCATAAACATAACTATGCAAACATTTTCTTTTCATAAAATCCGGGAAAGTCTTATTTTTACTCTACAATCATTTCTTGAATTGTCTGCAGTCTCCCTGGCTTCCCATGCTCTGTTAAATTCAGGAAATATGTAATATGAGAATATTTTCTGCTTTTTCCAGATTGGGAAGCATGGATGGACAGGGAGGCTTCAGAATGATGGGAATATATGGAACAGAAAATAATCTGTACAATGATTTACATGCTGTGTCTGTTATTGTCATCATTGCTGCTCTTTTTAAGCTCTTCTATACTGCCAGTTTTGTAAATTCTTTAATTCTGTTCTGTTTTCTGTTCTTTTTAACTAATTTGTACAGAACCTTTGTAACTGATCGCTGGGCTGGTTTGAAAGGTAATAAATAAGTCAGTAAGGAGTACCATGAATAATTTCCTGTTTCACAATCTACTACCTTCTGGCTATCATCCTTGAGCCTGCTGGTACAGGAAGACAGAAATTATAGCCTAATGCCAGTTGAGAGAAGGCTAGCAGGAAAGAGTAACTACGATTTCAAAGTAATGCCACCTTCATATTCAACAACAGCAAAAAGCACTGCATGTCTGCTACAAAAGCCATGATTTCCCAATTCAGCAACAAGATCATAGTCAGCAGTCCAATTTTCATCTTGTAGCTCATTACTAGAGCCACAAATGCTCTGTTTTCTGCAGCCCTCATAATGACTACTTCAATGCAGGAGCAAGGCAGAAAGATCCTAGCTGATCTTGTGTATTACTCAAACATTATTCTCCCATACTAACTGCTAGTGTCTGTCCTTTCTCCCTACTCTGTAGCCCATCATATTACACTAATGGAGCTAATCTTAACTGGCATTATGCTCTTAAGATCCACAGAGGTCCTAAAGGTTTCATTCCTCAAGTCTAACTCTAGGCTTAGTAAGTGGTGTACCTGTGAAAATTAGATAGATATGCCACATTATGAAAAAGTGTGAGAATATTTCCTCAAACAGATTTCCATAATTGGATGACTCATCTTTGTTCATTAACTCTTGAATTCCATTTATATCTTGATTTCTATCTATATATTGTGGTAGAATTGGGGGACACACTTCTGACTTTTGAGAAGCATGCTATGGGTTGGGTAAGAGGATACCTTACCTGTATTAAGGTATCTCACAGTCAAAAGGAGAAGAAAAACCCCACTAAATCCAATTTCATTTTAAGTATAGTCTAATTGAAATTATGTATATTTTTAAGAAGACATTGGACAGTCATTTGAATGGTACAGGGTCTCCTGCTTGAGCAGGGGATTGGACTAGAAGACCTCCAAGGTCCTTTCCAATTCTGTTACTCTATATTCTGTATTCTGATTATGCTCCAGTTTGATATTTAATAATTTGTGCATTCCATTGTACTATACATTAAATTGCCTTTGGGTAACAATGGGAGTGGGCACTGCCTGAACCTGTATGCTTAGTCTTTGTCCTGCAGCATATTGGCAGCATTTTGTTTTTTAAAAAAAGTACATTGAACATTTGCCTTCCAAAAGCAATCATTAACATTTAAATAGAAATATATATATTTCCTCCAATTAACTACTACAGTATTTTCTTCTGACTGTTTCTATGTAATTCAACTAGTGCCTATCTTAATCACAAATCTATTATAACTAATTTTTGAAAACAATGCATATTAATATACCTCTTTAAAGTAATCATCAAAATCACTACATTGCTACATCATGCACTGTCATATGGTTGTAGGATATTCAAGGAAGGAATAACTTTATGTCATGGTGAATCTACAACACCTTCTCATGAGTGAACCTCACTTCATCTCATTTAAAAAATGGATAAGGTGTTTCTTATGCAAATTATATTCTATTTAGTAGCATTCCTTCTGAAGGCATCCTCAGTGGATTATCCCACAAAGAGCAAAATATTCTCCAAAGAAACAAATAGTCCAAATAAGGTTTTATGGAAAATCCACTATTTTTAAATAATCCAAAGGCAAAACTGGGAAAGCAAAATGTACAGCCACAAGTAGAACGAGTAATGGAGCTAATACTATTTAGAGCATGAAAAGAATCTGCCATGGTATCTATTCAGTATTATGCAAGAATAGCAATTAGATTCACAAGGCTATTTCGTTCCAGCAGGAATCCGGTATATGTTTTGGCGAAAAGAACTTGAAAAAGGATTCTGAGTCTGGAAATTTCCACATCGTCTTAGGAAAACGTCAGCAACCTCTTGGCTTCCCATAAAGCTCTCAGTCCTTTCTGCAACTTTTTCCATCGCCCGGCTGTAAAGAAGGCACATTTAGAGCCACGGGGAACCATTTTGTCAGCAGGGGGGAAAGAGGAAAAAGGCAGGCTCTTTATGGAAAGATGTGTGAAAGCCAGAGAACAAAAAAAAATAAAATCAAAAATCTTATGGAAGAACCCTGAATCTGAATGAGCAAAGGGCAGTGGGGGAAACTCTTAGGATCCCCACAAAATATATGGGGAAAATAGGAGCTGAGCTAAAGTGAGTTAAATTCTAGCACGACCTGCAGTTATGATGCAAAGCAATATCTCATGTCGTATCACCAATTTACAGATATTTGCAACACTATTTTAAACAGTTTGATATGCAGGTAGTCCTCAATGTATGATCACAAGGGAGCCCCAAATTTATGTTGCTAACTGAGACATTTGTTAATGAATTTTGTTTCATTTTATGACCTTTCTTGCCAGAGTTGTTAGGTGAATCACTGCAGTTGTTAAGTGAATAACATGGTTGTTAAGTGAATCTCGCTTCCCGATTTGATTTTGCTTGTCAGAAGGTCACAAAAGGGGATCACATGATCCCAGGACACTGCAATTGTCATAAATATGAGTCAGTCGCCAATTGAATTTTGATCACAGGGATGCTGCAACGGTCGAAAGTGTATAAAATGGTCATAAGTGACTTTTTTTTCAGTGCCGCTGTAACTTTGAGCATTCACAAAACAAACAGTTGTAAGTCGAGGATTACCTGTACTTTGGAACTTGGATTTTTATTTTTTTTTAATTAGGGGGCTGCATGCTTAATAACCAGGAAAGGGAAAGATAAAATATTTAGGCCTCGTTATGGTTCATCCATTCTGGCAGTTCCTCTTCTCTTCCCTAGTCCAAAATAGAACTCCTTGAGGATGGAAAGCCATTTGGACAAGATGACTTTTAAAGCCAACCTCCAAGGATACCATTTGAGAAAGAGAATTGCCTATGACTCTAGTAAGACATCAATAAGAAGCAGCATGTCAGAGCATGCAGTCTTATTGCGCTGAGATAACCCAGGAGTAAACACCGTAAACAGCAGTCTATATTAAATGGTGGTTTATCTTACACTATCTACAATATCATACACCAGGAACAATATAAATTCATGTGTTAATACAGCAGTCTCCAACACACAGCAGTTACAGCAGGACACAGAAGAGAGAGAGCACACATCTGTGGAGCCGTCCCTTTTATACAAAACTCTTAAAGGGACACAGACCCAGCTGGCTCTTAAAGGGACATAGACCCTGCTGAGTCATTCCCATCATTACAGCATATATCTCACATTACATCAGCTGGTTAGCTTTTAAATCATTACCTTGACATAGCACAAGGGATCTTAATACCATTTAGAGAAGGAGGTATCTCAATCCACCCACCCACAACAAGATGCATCCTTGGCCAGATTTCAGAAGCCACCTCAGATCAAAACAGATGCTTTGGGAAATCCAGACAGTTTCTATCAATTTAAGTAGTCAATACTAGGTTAGTTGAACAAACAGCATGTTCTGATGTAAGGCAGTTGTCTATGTAGAAATGGGAGGGGAGGAGGCAGACAAGAGCTCTTTTTCTTACATTTACACTCATCCAGAATGAATTCACAAAATACAGACAGGTGCCTCCCAAGAGTTAGAGCACATAGCTGAAATTCACTTAGCAATGCTGTTAAATTTAGAGGAAATAATGCTAACTCTTTTACAGGGCAGCATGGTGATGGGTTGAAGTAGTAAGCGGAGAGACAGGAATCATGCAGAGCAGCTAATCTTGCTTGGCTGAGTGCTATATAACCCTCATATTCTTCAGATAGCACAGCAGGAAGCTGGTAAAACTTCCTTAGTTGTGGAATAAACATAAAGTTGCAGACAGAAGGGTTTAATCAAGATGAGTTCTCAGGCTGAACGGCCATGGATAAGTTTTCTGGTATTCTGATGCTTTGTCAGCAGCTGGGCCTTAATATTTTAAGAACAAGAACAGATGGAATCAGTATTGAAAGGAAGCCTGAAGCAGTGTATAGGAAGCTCTCTTGATCAAGGATGAGCTTGACTGTTGAGAGAGAACCTTAAATAGATTTCTGTATGATGCTGCTCTCGGGGAATTCTCTCCAGTTTTGGGGAGTTTCAGCTAGACAGGTTCATGTCTCTTTCCAGCACCTTGTCCAGATAGGATTCATTTGTGAACAAATTGTCCATTTGGATGTTATCCAGTCATTGAAGAAGGGGAGGAGAAGCAACTGAAGACTCAATCCAGGAATGTGAATCAAGAAAGAGTACAAAAAATTAAAATCGTCTACAAAGAGATGGTTATTCAAATAAATATCCCAATATGAGATGGAGTTAAAATATGTATTGTGCTTTTCAAATGTTCTGCAGAGTCTCTTTTGTATTAACTAGTGGTCCTGAGCAAGTCTTTCTGCTACAGTGGAAAAGATCCATACCTCTTAGTCCCATAATTTATCATTGCTGTGATTTAGTTGCTAAGTCATGTCCGACTCTTCACGACCCCACGGACACACCAAGCTTCCCTGTCCTCCACTGTCTCCCAGAGTTTGCCCAAATTCACACTCGTTGTGTCAATGATACTGTTTGACCATCTCATCCTCTCACCCCCTTCTGCCTTCCATCTTTCCCAACACCGGGGTCTTTTCCAATGAGTCCTCTCTTCTCATTTGGTAGTCACAGTGTTTGAGCTTCAGCTTCAGAATCTGTGCGTCCAAAGGAGAGTCAGTATTGATTGACTGATTTGATCTCCTTGCAGTCCAAGAGATTCTCACCAGTCTTCTCCAGCACCACAGTTCGAAAGCACATTTATTGTTCTCTAACATAATTCTAGTACTTGTTAACTTCACTATTTGCATTAGAAAAAACAAGTTGTTCTTCTCTGTTCAGAGCTAGAGTATCAATATTTTTTTTCTTATAGCGTACCCCAGGATGGAGGGGGAATCATTCCTTAGAGACCTCCCCTGTCGGTTGGAGACTTGGTAGAAGATACGTTAAAGCAATCTTGATAGGAACTGGAAAGATCCTACTTGGGAGATTTCTCAAGAAGCCAGTTCCTCAATCTCAGAATCAAATTTAAAAGGAGCTGCCTTATTATTTCAGAACATTAAGAAATGTTCAATAGCCAGTTAAATGCATCCAGGACCATTTACTTTCCATGGGTAGTAATTGATAGATTTTTAGAAATGGACCCTGCCAACCACATAATAAAGCTGAAATGAACCTTTCTGTACTGATGCTTAAAGCTGATCATAAATAGCTCTTCTGCAAGCTTCCTGGGATGAACAGCAATTGCCCAAAAGCCAAAGAATGGACTCTGCAGGAACAAAATGGGGGAAATTATAAGATTTGATCAAAGTCCCTTGTTATGCTGAATAACAGAGAAGGATGCGCTCAAGGCAGTGTAAGAAATGACTGTCCAACATGGTTGAATGCTTTTTCAGTTTTTTAAGAGATTTGTAAGCCGTTGGATTGAGGGCAGTTCCAGGCATAAAGGACAGAATAACAAGAAGGATCAAGATGAACATTGCCAAAGTGAAAAAAAAAAAAAGAGGAAATGGCAAGCTATCTTTCCTGACTTGTTAAGAGTGGGTCAATG
Source organism: Azemiops feae (assembly GCA_023970755.1). NCBI lineage: Eukaryota > Metazoa > Chordata > Lepidosauria > Squamata > Viperidae > Azemiops > Azemiops feae. The sequence continues at coordinate 55,715 of JALGBA010000746.1, read as the reverse complement.
GGGTAATGTGACAAAAACATCTTCTCTTCCAACGTTTTCTGTTCCAATATGGGAGCTGAAGCTAAACACTTAGAGGAAGGAATCTGGCTTCAGATCTCCTTCTTCTTCAACTTTTGAAGCAGGCTTTTTCCAAATACAGGAAATCTCAAATTCGAGAAATTGAGCTGGAGTAATTTAGATCTGGGATGCTCTAAATATTAGTCCTCATATTGAAAATATCATTAGGAGAAATAGTGAAACATCCACACTCAAATCTGAAGTGGGGCAAAGTAATTGCAACAATCTTTCTGACTTCATTTCCAACCTCCCAAGTGGGAACTAGGAAGATATTTATTACTTGAGGCTTTCCAACAATGGTTTACTTAAATAAAGTATAAGTTAAGTCTGCCTAGTTGTTTCCCAAACCTTTATCTTAAATCAACTTTTTCTTAATTTAAATCTATTTCTCCTCCTGTCCTCTGAGTGTTTTTTTCCCCACTTCCCTTCTTCTTGACAAAAAGAAAAAAAAAATCTATACAGGTCTTCAAACAAGGATTCTATTTAAGTGGAAAACCGCAAGTCTTGAAACTAATACTATCAATATCTTCTGGAAAAGCAATGACCCCTTTTTTTGTTAGTTCCACTTGAAAAGAAAATTGGTTTGCAGCTGGTGCTGTCTTGGGAAGTTGGCTTCAAGTAAATCCTGTCTTTTTCTATTAGTAAAGGTGGAGAAAGTGATACCTTCAAAATTGATGAGTTGGGAAAGGTAAAATTAGAGTGAGGGGGATTTCACAAAGAAGATGAGATATACTAATCTGCTCTGGTTTATCTTCCATTGTCCTTGGATAGTTTGTTGTGGACTGGAGCGCCATTCCTGTTGATAGCTGAAACTTCTACTGGAGGAAATGCAGCCAAGCCCTATGCCTGTCTCAACCACGAGACCAAACTGGCCCTCTATCCCACTAAGCCATCATGTGAAGCTATACATGACGATTATGATTATCTTGTGAATGAATGAGAAGACTTGTTAAAGTTGGGGAAGAAAATCATGTGCTTTTAAAAAAAAACCTGGATGATGAAGAAGTTGTGATCTTAATTTGCTAGGATCCAACATTTGGAACAAACCTTCTTCCCATTTCCCCATATTTTTCTTCCATCTCACATTTCCCTGGGTGGGTTTCTGCATCTTCCTAAGTCATAAGATGGGTTGCTTGGTTGTGGCTAGGTGTGCTTTCCAAACCTGGTCACTGCATTTCTAAAACATGTTTTGGTTCTTAGCAGTATGCATATGCATATGCATATACATACACACATCATCATCATTCTAGCCTTTGTCTATCCACTGGAGGATGGAGGCCTCTTCTGCATGTTTCCAACCAACAACTGGTCCTGAGCTTTCTTTTGTCAGTTGGGCCCACAATACTTGCTGATGTCATCAATCCATCTTGTTTTAGGTCTCTTTCATTGACGCTTTTTATCAAGTGGGATCTATGACTGCCTTGGTCCACCTGCCATGTGACCAGCCCATTTCCATTTCAATTCTTTTACTCTCTTGATGGCATTGTATACTTTTGTTTGTTCTCCAATCCATGAGCAGGTCTTTCTATCTTGTCTTGTGATGCTGAGCATGTATTTTTCCATGGCTCTTTGTGCCACGTGAAGCTTTTACACACACATAGAAACAAAGTGTGGTTAAAATAAAGCATGGTTTAGTGTGATATGTCAACTCAACCTATGAATTTGAATCTGATGGCTCTAGGGTGATACAGACCTGGGATACAGGACTTAGATCCAGCACTGTAAAAATGCGAGTTTTTTGCCCCTCTTTGTCATATTTTACAATTTTAAGATTTTCCATTCCCATATATTTGCTTTAGGTTCTAGATGAAGACAACCTCATGCTTTGTTTATTGAATATATACCTATAATGTACCCATAAAATATACCATGGTAGGCTGGTGCTCTCTAAATTTGGGATTGTTTATTTTACTAATGCTATTTAAAACCCATTTTCTTAGAAAAGATGTTTACAAATGAGATCATTTTGAAACTGTTTCAATTGTAAACTATTGAAATCTTTATTTCCCTGAAAATACATGTGTGTTTAATAGATAAATTAATCAGTAAAAAAACACACCATTCTCTTCATTTTAATAGTAGTCCTGTTATAATTGTTTTATTCTACTGCCTCTTTGGAAAAAGTAAATAATAATAATAATAATAATAATAATAATAATAATAATAATAATAATAATAATAATAATAATAATAATAATAATAATAATAATAATAATAATAATAATAATAATAATAATAATAATAATAATAATAATAAAATTGGAAGTGACCTTGGAGGTCATCTAGTCCAACCCCCTGCTCAGGCAGGAAACCCTATACCATTTCAGACAAATGGCTGTCCAGTCTCTTCTTAAAAACTTCCAGTGTTGGAGCATTCACCACTTCAGGAGGCAGGTTGTTCCACTGGTTAATTGTTCTAACTGTCAGGAAGTTTCTCCTTAGTTCTAGGTTGCTTCTCTCCTTGATTAGTTTCCATCCGTTGCTTCTTGTTCTGCCTTCAGGCGCTTTGGAGAATAGCTTGACTCCCTCTTCTTTGGGGCAGCCCCTGAGATATTGGAACACTGCTATCATGTCCCCCCTCGTCCTCCTCTTCATTAAACTAGTAAACTAGTAAATTTCCATGAAAGTTTCAACAGTTTCATCTTATTACATCTTACCAGATGATATTTGTGCCACTTTTTGACCCCTAATGGCAATCTGGACAAGTCCCTGCAGTTTTCTTGAAAAGATTTCACAAGTGGTTTGCCATTGTCTTCTTCCTGGGGCTGAGAGACAGTGACTGGCCCAAAGTTGCCCAGCTTTGTGCCTAAGGCAGGAATAGAATTCACACCCTCCTGGCTTTTAGGCTGATGCTTTAACCACTACACCAGTCGGGCTCTTACTGGATGATTTAAACCAGCCATTTTCTCTGCTTGCGATATTTTCTTAGTCTGACTTCATTTTATTTTATTTTTTTTTAAAAAGTTTTTATTGGTTTTTTTCATACAATTCAGTAGTACTTGTTCAACAAATGTGTTGTCTGAGTTTATCATTCACTAATATAAATTTAACTCCTAATCCCTTATTCTTTTCTCCAGCCATTGATAAAATAAGTCCCCAGTTTGATAGTATTCTGTTTCTTCTTTTTCTTTCAACCTCAGAGTAAGTCTGTCCATTTCCGCACAATCTAGTTTTTTTTTAATGATTTCTTCCTCTGGTGGTATTTCTTCATTTTTCCAATATTGTGCGAATATGATTCTTGCCGCTGTTTTCTTATTCTGACTTTATGCTAGCCCTGTGGAGGATGCCTGGCACAGCTAATCCCTTCTCCATTTAATTCAGAGCCACTCCAGCTCATATTCTATGGAGTGGATATGCTTTTTTGTGAAAATCTTGTTTGTTTCAGATTTACATTCTGGCTGAGTGTTAATTTGTCTGCACTAAAAACTAAGGACTATTTACAGTGGTATAACTTATCTCCTTCAGTGCACAAATTAACCCACTCCAGCGAATCTCAGATGCAGCCCATAGACAATGAACACACTTCATTTAAAATCCCCTCATTTTTTCCCCTCACCTAGGGGGAAAAAAAAAAAGATAATCAGCAGGTTGCAAAATAAATGAAACCTCATGATACTCAAAGTACTTTGAGACTCTAAGGCAAATACCCAGTGCTGTTGAATGCAAGTTCTTACAGATTGTTGAAAAATAGTTGGGGGGAAAAAAACTTGGGAGACAAGCAAATAAATGAATCGTTCCTATTTGAACAACACATCATTAAGAAACTCCAGAAATCAATTCTGGGTACAATTTTGTTCCTTTTGCATATTTCATTAATCACATCATAGACGCCTGGGAAGGTGATCAATGATTCTGTTATGAGTGCATTTGCTAATGGCTAAGAAGCGGGTCAGAGATGCACTATGGGGGCTTGGCAATAAAAGCATGGAACTAATAAATGAGGAGAGTTGCAGGCAATGTAAGAAAACTGGAAGTGAAATAGCATATAGTGTTCCTAAATTACTTGCCTGAGACACATCATGCTGAGCACTCTCTTAGAAGAAGATGCAAGGGCCCCAATCGAAGCTTACATAAATTATTTCAGAAGAAGCTCTTGACTTGAATTGTAGCAATGAAACAATGAACAATGAAACAAAACTTAGGTGCCACAACAACAGCATAAGACAGAAGCAGTTGCATTTATGCTCTGAAATCCACAATAGAAGATCCAGTGAAAGGAGACATATATTAAACTGGACACAATGCATTTTTCTCAAGCACTCCTTTTCAAATTGCTACCATCATACATATGAAAGTGTATTTTCTTTTTCCTCAAATAAAAAAAATATGGTGAAAATTTCCATGGGTGTGTATGGAATCGCTTTGAAGAGTGAAATTTAATATCTAATTAAATGGTGTCCTTGTCCACCTTAATTTCAATATAGCCAAAGATATATGACAGTATCTCGTGATGCGATTGTATGTTCATTTGGCCTGCAGCCTCCTTGACTTGCCATACTACTTCAAATCCAAGGGAAATGTTTTTATTTAGTTATCCATAAATAAATAAATTGCTTTGGGCAGTTTACATATATCTCAAAAATCTTGTGAGAACTCTGCACAATTTTCCTTTTTGAAGGAAAATTTGTATCAGCAGCTTTTACCCTTTTGCAATAATAACAGAAGTTTTAAAGAAGTATGAGAATTAGATAAGACTTGGATAACATATGGAGGACAATTATTCATTCCAGCTGAGCATGATGTGGTGCCTGCCTGCCAGACTAAATATTAAAGTGGTGAAGCATTTCATACCCATGCTTGTTACATATATAGCAACTGGAACGGCATGGGATTAGAAAGCATACTTCTGTCTTTTCCATAACGGTTAAGCTGTTATTTGGGTTTCAAGTGGAAGCGTGCTCAGAATGCAAATACTTCTCTCACCCTAAAAATATCCTACATCATGTGAAACAATGGGCAAATCTGACTCCTTCACGCTGTCCATCCTTGACTTCTAAATATTTATCAACATGATAAATCTATTATGTTTTCATTTGTTGACTACAGTGGATCTCTAAATTGGCTGTTCAGCCAAACCACCCAAGTGATAGATTGGTTGATTTTTTTAAAAAAAATCTAAAATAAACCAAAGTCTTTATTTTTATAAACAACTGACAATGATGAAGATACCCAATATTCCTTTCTCCTCCTATTTTCCGCACAACAATAGCCCTGCGGGTTGTGGGGAAGTGATTGGCCAAAATCATCCAGTCAGCTTTCATACCTAGGGTGGGACTAGTCTCCCCGTCTCTAGCCTGGTGCCTTAACCACTTAAATGGTCTGTATTATATGTGACATCTGAAGTATTAGATGTCTTCCATAAGTCCAAAACTGAGTATTAGATTCACATTGGAGGTAGCGGCTGGATTGCTGACTGATTCCTCCTTCACCCTCTGCTCTCCTCCCATCCATCTATAGCAGGGGTGTCAAACTCGCAACATCACGTGACATGTCGCGACGTATCGTGACTTTTTTTTGCCATTGCTGGCAATGGGGTGGGCGTGGTTTCGCTATGATGCACCTGGCCCGCGGGCCGGCAGTTTGACACCCCTGATCTATAGCATTGATATAGTCTCATTTTAGTTTTCATTGTTTATTTTATTGTGCTATAATTTTACTTCTGTTTTGTTTATACTTTGCTTTTCTTCATTTTTATTGTTGTAAGCTGCCTAGAGTAGCCCACAATAGACAGCAAATAAATTTAATAAGTAAATAAGTAAATATTCAAAACTTCCTACAAAAGTAGACAGGAGAGTCTAGAATAAAATAAATCACTGGGAAAGAAGTCAGGGAATGATAGTAAAGAAAACAGGAACATATTAGAATGTCTTAGGAAAATTCCGTATTTCATGTGGTTGATACGTTCATATGACAAACTTTACAAGATCAGGTTAAAAAGATCATCTAGTAAAAAACCATAATATCAGAAATAAGTTACATACTTTGCCTTATAATATGACACATTTCTTCATCCTGCATATGTCCATGTCAGTTGAATTGAGCCCATAGAAATAACTGATGGTTAAAGTTTAAATTTTAAAGACTTAGCACTGTAGATGCTAAAGTCTAAATCAGCTTTCCTCCAGGCCTAATTTAGAATAGAAGCAAAAGAGTATCTTAAATTATGGTTGGTTATATACTCAGCCAGTTTGGCATTTTGCCCAACCTATCAAGTTATTCTCAAAGAGCTGCACGGTGGCCTAGAGATGAAGATGCTCACCTCCCACTCGGAAAGTTGAGAGTTCAATCCCAGGGAGCAACAGATGCTTCTCTATCAGGGCCCAAAGAGTAAATATCTGCTGCGAATTTTGCATAGGCATCAGGAAGGGCATCCAGCCAGTAAATGCTCAGCTCCACTCAGTTGCCCCCAACTCCACTCCGATAAAAAGGGATTACAGGGTCATAAAAAGAAAAAAAAATCAAGTCAATCAATCAAGGACCTGGTAGGTAGATTTTGATATTTGACTGTGTTAAAGGTATCTTTGCAGGAAGGAAGGTGCTTTTAAGTTATTATGGTTTGTTGCACAATCACCCAGGATTTGGGTGATAGGATTTGGCATTTTTGTGCACCTATCAAGTCCTTCCCAAAGACCTGAGATAAGCAGCAGTTGATGTTTGATGGTGGTAAAGGTATCATTGCAGGAAATAAGCAGTTCCAATTGAAGCTGCCTTTTGCAATTGACTTGATGGTGATTGTGTCAATGTTGATGGTGTTCAAGTGGTGTCCCAATTGTTTTGGGACTGCACCCAAGGTGCCTATTAGTATTGATACTACCTTTGCTTTCTTTTGCCATTCTATTTCTATTTTTAGGTCTTTGTATTTTTTATTTTCTCCAGTTCTTTTTCTTCTCTTCTGCTGTCTCCAGGTACTGCCACTATCCAGACTTTTTGTCTTTCTTATTGACAATTGTTAAATCTGAGGTATTATGTGACAGGTGCTTGTCTGTTTGAATTCTAAAGTCTCAGAGAAAGTTAGCTTCTTCATTTTCTATGACATTCTCTATTTTATGGTCCCACCGGTTCTTGCTTGCAACCAAGTGACATTTCTTGCAGATTATTTATTACATACACAGCAATGTGAAATCACAGCTGTCAGTTCTTTAGCTGCTGTTGGTCTTCATATGCATTGAGTTCTTCCCAAGAACCTATGATGTCATAATGTATTGGGGTGGTATACTGTATGTGTGAATCCAAGCAGTGTAACCTTTTGTAATTGACAAATAGAAATTTCATCAATGCATAGATTTTCTAAGTGGTGTCCAAGATTTTTTGGTATGGTACCCAGTGGGCCAATAAGCACTGAGACTATCACTGCTAGTTTATGCTATAATCTTTTATTGTTATTATTTAATTTGTGGGAAAGTAGATTGCACCCAGAAAAGGTGTGATGATGACCCAGTGCTGTCAATGATATGAGTTAACTCTGAGTGAAACAGAGTTATTTGATGTATGAAACCTAACAGGATTTTAATGCACACATTCAACATTTTCACTGGGAAAATGCCACTGTTCTTCAATGTTTTGTTGCTGAATTTGAGTGCAGGAGTTATCAAAGGCCATGAAAAAAGGTTCAGGATTCCTGAGCAGCCATTGAACTATGATTTGTCCAGTTCTAATGTAGAGAAAGGTGGAAATAAGAGCTACATCTTGAAAATGGCATTTAATTTGGGTGAACCTCTGAATGAATTATAGAATGTGCACAGTTGAAAAGTGGTAGGTTTACTTACTGTTCTTGGATAGATTAATTTCAGTTCTAATTTTGTGACTGGTCTATAGCAAATATATTCCAACTAGAACCAGGTCAGTGACAGTGCAGATGTTCCAGAGGAAAACAAAATGTACTTCTTTCCTTAGGAAAAAGTGTTGCCTATATTGGCATGAGGTGGTGTGCGATGACTCAGCAGTTAAAGACCCTGAACTTGTCAGATGGAGTTGACAGCCCAGGTTCGAGACTCAAGCACAGTGCAATGGGGTGAATACCCTTTCCTGCCCCAGTTCCTGCCCACCTAGCAGTTCGAAAGTATGCAAATGCAAGTAGGTAAAAAGATAAATAGGTACCACTTCAATGGGAAGGTAACAGCATTCTGTGTGCCTTTGGAGTTTAGCCATGCTGGCCACATGGACCATGGAAAATATCTTCAGATAACTCTGGCTCCCTCAGCTAAGAAATGGAGATGAGCACCATGCCCTAGAGTCAGACACAACTGGACAGGGAAACCTTTTTCTTTTTTTATATGGGCATACTGTATATTAAATTCTTGGAAAAGAAAGCTGAATAGCTAAATTCTCAGCATGCTAAGTAAGCTTACTTAGCAATAGTACCAATGCTTGGAAATGCAGACATATGCATTGGATTCCTGGCAAGATAGACCTGGAACATGTATCACATTTTTATACATATGCAATCATATCCATCTCATTCTGAACATCACTGACATATGATCCAAAGTTTCTGGCCAGTGAATGCGTGATGGTTTCCTTCCAGAGGGATGCTACATGATCCTACTAACAGCTTATAGAAGGTTTAGTTTTCTGGCAGGATTAGCGTAACGTGACTCACAAGGGAACAGACCTTGTTGATTTTCTGCCAAGACCAATTACGGATGGTCACACCAAGGCAAATACACCAGATGGAGTCCTATGTGTATGTAGAGAAAATTCAACCTACCCATTCACTTCCCATTGTTTTGTTCATGCTGTGGCAGTGTGACCATATTGATGAGAAGCCAGAGAAAGGCTGTGTAAAAGGCCTTACTCCTGCAGAGGATATTTCTACGTTGGAGCAGGAATGAAACCAGCTGTCTGATATCTCATCTGAACCAGTGCAGAATGCAATAGTTTCAGTTTAAATGGGGGCTATCTTACCCCTTATTTGCAAGTAGTGAAGCAGTGGTGGATAAGCCTCATCCTTATTTTATACAATAATGACTCTCTTGATTAGGGAGATTCTCAGTCACCCAGATCATGGTTGTCCCAAAGGTGCTTTTTCAAAAGGCAACTCGACTTTGTTTTTCCTTGAAGACATTTCGCTTCTCATCCAAGAAGCTTCTTCAGTTCTGACTTCTTCTCTTGGATGAGAAGCAAAATGTCTTCAAGGAAATCCAAAGTCCAATTGCCTTTTGAAAAAGCACCTTTGTTTGGGGTATTGACTGTCTTCTGATTTTGCCTGTGTACAATCAAATACAACTGTGGCCTCAATTCACCAACAAACGAATCAGGTGTTTTTCAGAACATTATCAAGAGCTGTTCAGCAGCTGTAACGTGTAGAATAGTAAGCTCTGTGCTGCATTGATATGCACATATTCTATCAGTAATAATTGACTACCACCTTCACTGCTATCTTATTTAAATTTGAGGGTAGGAAAAGGGTTGAAGCTTGAGAATTGGCACTTATGCACGCCTATATACATACTCATTGCATTATTCTTTATCATACTAAGCAATTTAATGCAATCATCAAAAAAAGGCAGGAAGTATATATTAAAGGCAGGAATAAGATTGTGCTAAATGTTTAGATGCAAAATGTTTAAATGTTCTCCAGGTACAAAACAAACTGTGTTTTGAGCTTAAAATGGTTGACACAGTGGGGTGCCAAAGCGGGCTTATCTGATCTGGAATTTAATTGAGTTCAATCCTATTCAGATTTGAAATGTTTTGCCCACCAGCAATAAAGAAATAGAACGACAACTAGTTGTGCCAACAATAATCACTGTGCTGTACCATATTCTGTCTTGGAAAAACATCCTTGCTTCCCCCACTTATTTGGTTGAGAACTCAAATGAATTTGCAACAAACATTAGATAGATTGTAAGATACTGGGAGGAGTACAGATCTGAAATGAATGTTTAAAAAACCAACAAAGTTGTATTTGGCAGGAAAAGTGGAAAAAGCAATGACAATTTTTTAACAAGAAAGAAAACAAGAAATGGCTGAATTTGCATATCATAGGAGAAAGTGTTTTTAAAAATAGGAAATACCTGAAGAAATGTTAATCTTTACTGCAGGGTGTAGTCTGCTGTCAGGAATAAATATTGAAAGAAGCAAAAAGAATAACATCCAAATTGCTCTTACCCAATTTGTTATATGGAGATGAGAGATGAGGGTGCTAAAAGAAGTCATATGAAAATACTTGCTGAAGTATCATCATAAAACAAGAAGAGGGCCAGGAGTGAATGGGTGCTGTTTGAATATGAAAAAAAATGCAAAAGTCGGTGATCAGGAGGAAATAAATATGTTGAGATGATTTGATACAGAGCGAGCGTTATATATTCAAGATGACAGTATTTAATATTTATTTGCTATGCATATGTAGGGATGTGGGTCTATATATATGTTGTACATAGTATGTTTAGGTGTGTGTCATGTATATGTTTCACTTTGAGAGCGGGCAACTAAATTTCATTTTTTCTGTGTGCCATTGTGCCCACAATATAAAAATGACAATAAAGGTTATTTATCTTTATCTTTTTATCTTAAAAATAAGCTGACTGCTATAGAAATGGCTTGCTGAAGTGTCATCATAAAACAAGAAGAGGGCCAGGAGTGAATGGGTGCTGTTTGAATATGGAAAAAAATGCAAAAGTCGGTGATCAGGAGGAAATAAATATGTTGAGATGATTTGATACAGAGAGAATGGATGAGGACTAAATTGTAAACTAAGTTTAAGAGCAAATGATTTGGGTGAAAAGACCAAAGCCTGTAATTGGATGGAAGTAATGGGATCCTCAAAAAAGGAAAGGTGAGAAGTTCAAAAGTATGAACTATTTCATACAGGATGGAAAAAATAAAAATTCTAGGTTATGCTGTAAAATCCTGAGGAAACAGAATAACAGAGTTGGAAGGGACCTTGGAGGTCTCCTAGCCCAACCCCCTGTTCAGGCAAGAAACCCTATATTGTTTCAGACAAATGGTTGTCCAATCTCCTCTTAAAAACCTCCAATGTTGGAGCACCCACAACTTCTGGAGGCAAGTTCATCTCCAGAAACCATCCCCAATGTTTTAAACATGGGAGCAAAACAGAAACAGTGACTCATCTGGGTTATAGATGACGGAATAGAGATACTATTAAATAATGAAATTTGAATAGCCCTGTCCAGAAACAGCCTCTCCACAGCACCTGAGGGCAGGACAAGAAGCAATGGATGGAGGCTCATCAGAGGGACAGGCAACCTGGACAAACAGTGAGAATAATGGACAGCTTGCCTCCCGGAATTGGGGGTGCTCCATTGCTGAAGGTTTACAAGAAACATTGGAAAACCATTTATCTGGAATGGTGTAAGGACTCTTCTCTTGGACAGGAAGTTAGACTAGAAGACCCCAAAGGTCCCTCTCAGCCCTATGATTCTATAATCCACAAAAGTATATGTGACTTTATCTTCCAGAGTGAACCATCAGACCATTAGTGTTGCCACTATAGGAATTCCTTCTTCACCACTTTTATGATGGAGACACAAGTGAATCTATAAAGTTTTCCCACTCCCCAAATTTAAGGAGAAAACTACCTGTATCTAGTTTGGCAGTTTAGCTTTACCCTACTTTCCCTGCAAACTTCTTAGTTATATAACAATTTCCTTTAGAAGTTTTTTCCCCCTGCATTTCCCTTCCACTGCAGTCATTCTCTTGAATACAATGAAATCCACTCACCTTGTGGAATGAGCTAATTGACAGCTTTAACAATCCCACTTATTACACAATTGGAAAACAGTCACGCCATAAACTGCAGCTTCATTGTCCCCTGCTAGGCATTCTTGGAGGCCCCATTAACTCAATTAGCCTAGTATTTCTGCAGCAAGTGTCATTTCATTTTGTACAAAGCTCTTTCCAAACATTTCCACTGAGATTAAATGTGGGGGTGGGGGTGTAGTAAATGGTAGAAAAAATGTGTGTCTTACTGAGAAATCAGGGCAAAATTCAGTAAACTGTAGGTCTAACTATTTTTGGTAGGATAGTGAAGTACATGTGGAGTTTGATTCCACAAATATGCTAGCATCACCATCGTCATAATCTCCCTCTCCCTCTCTCTCTTCCTCTCCCTCTCCCTCTCTCCCTCTCCCTCTTCCTTTCCCTCCCCCCTCTCTCCTATCTATCTCACTTAACACAACCACACCTGAAGCTCTGATAAACAGAAGAGCAGTGACCCAGACATCCCCTAAACGCCACTGAAGATGTTACCTAGCCTGGTAACGAAACATTCGGAAACCAACCCACAAGCTTGGTGTATGAACCTTCACATCTATCTGTCCGTCCATCCGTCCGTCCGTCCGTCCGTCCGTCCATCTATCTATCTATCTATCTATCTATCTATCTATCTATCTATCTATCTATCTATCTATCTATCTATCTATCTATCTATCTATCTATCTATCTATCTATCTATCTATCTATCTATCTATCTATCTATCTATCTATCTATCTATCTATCTATCTATCTATCTATCTATCTATCTATCTATCTATGCCATCCCAAAGATATAACTCATATCAATTCATTAAAAAAAAAGAGAGAGAGAATTTACAAGAGGTCACTAGGGGTATTAGGAATTTCACAGGCCATGCAATGCTGGAGCTTACAAGAGCAGGAATTTTCATGTGCTGCAACTCGCTCCCAGCCTCCAGCACAAGTTGTGGTGGTAAACCCAATAAAACGTGGATTGCATTTAAAGTGAATTACATGTGAATATTTTGTAGCTGTTGAACTCTATTTCAAGAGTTCCTCTTAGGTAAAAGGTTTGAGAAAGGCTGGCTTAGAGAATGCCAGATGCATGGGAAAAAGTGTCTTTCCTATTCACAAAAAGGATCTCTGTCTTAAGGTAGACATACTAAACTTAGCTGCAAACATCCAGACCACCTGTAGATGACAGCAACGAGTCATTTGGACTTTTACAACCCAGATATGATATGCCTACTATAAGGAAAACTGGAAACTGTATTCTATCAGCCCTCAGTTTATCCCACTTCAGCTTATTTTTATATTTCTTTTCAAGTCAGTCTGCCTCCTCTGCCAGCACAAGTGGGACAGGCCAATCCCAGTGGGATGAAGTAGCCTGCCCCAAGCCATGGAGGGCTTTAAGGGTGATTACCAACACCTTGACTTGCACCTGGAAGTAGATTGGCAACCAATGCAGTTTAGCATACCCCCCCAGAAAGAAATACTTTGGGGGGATATTAAAAAGGCATAATATTATATTTCCCCAAAGAATCTTAAAGGCAGAAAAGCAAGCCCAGTTTTTCTTAATAGTCCCAAGCAGAAACTAGGCAGAGGTCAGCTTTTAGAAGTGCAGATTTGATAATCCTATTCAGAAAGGTTGGAGCCAGGAAGCTAGAAGCTGATGAGATTAGAAAGACAAAGACCCCTAAAATCTACATCCCCTACCCAAACTCTAAGGATAGGAAACATGACCTTTAGGACATAATAGGATTAACCCACCAATACCAAAAAGGACACACTCAAAAGCTTAGGTCAAAATACATGACACAGGAAATACAAAACCTCAAACAGGAAGAACTCCAAATACAAAGCCCAAAGGAGGTATAAAAGCCCACCATTCCCTGCTACATGTGGTCAGCTTTCCCAGAGCCTCATTTCTGTCTGGCTCTGCTCTTCAATAAACTACAACCTTCTTTCTAAAGCAGTCTCCATTTTGTTTATTCCCGGCTTGGACTGCACCTGATGAAGATTTTTCTTTCAACAGTTACAAAAACCACAGTTGATTGGAATTAAACAGCAAACTTTACTATGGCTTAGTTAATGTATGAACCAAGTTATCAGAATAGCAGTTAAACTTCTTCAAAAGTTTACCATGTTCAGTTCATCATTCATGGGCCAGACAGCTGAAAGTAAACTATTAGGGATACAACTAATTGCACACAACCACTTCCCTCACTATGCCCCATAAATGTTCATTCACCTTAGTTGCATTGCATAAATAAATTTCTGAAACTTTATCCCCACAGAAACCTAACTTCTTCTTTCTTTCTAAAGATATGGATTACGAACTTGGGGAAAATGGGTCTTTTTATTTACCTAGGAAGTAGGATTGAACATTCCAAATGTAGGCTGATTTTTCAACAACTTTCTCAGATGTGAAAAGAAGTACAAGCATTAACATATTGAAATAGCAGACTTTGTTCATTGTTATAAAAGAGTCGGCGTTAATGGAACGTGGTGTTTTGAGATAAACACTTTTGTTTGGAAGCACTGCATATTATTATTCCGTGCCCTATTAATAAATGTTTTGCATTTTTCATACACTTTGGAGATCAAGCATGTTACATTAATAATAAGTCCAAACACTTTGCTTAGAAAGGGACAAATTGTTTGCCCACGACAACATCACAAATGTTTTTCTTCATTACTCTAGAGCACTAATGGGTTTTTCAACTTTGTTGCTAGCTAGAGGGAAAGATAGCTTGATCCGCATCTAAAATATATTGTAGGAGTAAACAGTTGAATTTAGCTTCCGCTCTCTGTAATTTGGTTGTGGCTTGGTTGGGATATTTTAAGTTGTAATAATATTGTTTTTGATGTCTTTATACTTTGTCTTTTGCCTTCATTTATAAAACATCTGTATCGATGCATACCAATAAATATTGCTTCTCTTGTAATGTTGCTGAGAATGTTCATTAGTGGCTGATAAATAATTGTTCAACCCCCTTTTCAAACTGTTAGGTTTTCTCTCCCCCCCCCCCCGGGGCCAGGCGTGAGCTTTTTTATTAGTTTCTTTATTACGTTCTATTTGGACATATAACTTGAGATTACAAGGTTTGATTGTACTTATGTTTTATAGTGCTTGCTACTATCAGAATGATGGTTCAGAAAGTTAGGAATGCTGGGTGTTGAAATAAGTCATATTCATTTATTAACCAAATTTATATAGCCACTTATCTCACCAAACATGACTCTAATAGACAATAATATAAAAGGGAGAAGAAAGAGAGTCAGGGAATGCAGTTATGCTCTTGATGGGATGTGTGTAAGTATGTTTGCTCCAAGGTGTTTCAGTTATTTGTGTCTTCACTATGCTTCTCCCCAATCATAAATATAGTTTAAAAAACAAATATAAGCAAAAGCAGCTTGGAGGGAATGTAAAAAAAATAAAATAACTTACATCCTTTAGAGAGGATGCACTTAGAAAATATGAATTAGCAGTCAGAACTCATGATGAAAATTCTTAATTGTACAACACTTATACGGACTTAAACATAGTTTCAACTAGGAAAAAACTGTGATCATCCTGGACCAACCTAAGTCCAAAAAATGCTAGGGAAATCCTGGAAGTCTGGCACTCAGACAAATCGACCATCAATAGGCACATAGAGATAAACAACATTTACATACCTTTCAAAAGAGACAATCAAAAAGTAAAAAGAAACCAAAGGCCAAATAGATCCTTCCAGCAATCAACACCCAGATAAGAATAGAATATAGAATATAGAATATAGAATATAGAATATAGAATATAGAATATAGAATATAGAATATAGAATATAGAATATAGAATATAGAATATAGAATATAGAATATAGAATATAGAATATAGAATATAGAATATAGAATAGAATAGAATAGAATAGAATAGAATAGAATAGGAGCTGGAAGGGACCTTGGAGGTCTTCTAGTCCAGCCCCCTGCTCAAGATAAGCAGGGATTCACACCAGGATTAATACCAGACCAATAATGAGAGCAGTAAACAATACTGCTTTGGAACTACCAACTCAGCCAAACAATCCCATAGTAAACAACAGCCTAATCAAGCAACTACCAAGAAGAAAACAACATTCCCACCAACTCTGACAAGGCAAGCCAGGGGGCAAACTACACTTCCTTCTAGCACAGAAGATATTACACACGTACAGAAATCTTTATTCACTTTCACATGGTCTTGAAATAGCTCAGAGGCCAAGATAATGCAAGAATAGCAGAACAATAATGAAATGGTAAATGAAAGAATGGACTCATTGTAATTATAAAAAGAGTTTAGTCAATGAACAATGCTCCCTTCCGCCTATGATTTACAGGGTAGTCTCCATCGCATATGGAAATGAATATATGCTCTCTCTACCTTGACTACCTTATTATCTTCAGTGACATGAGGCTTTCTTGGATGTTATTAATATTGCTGACTATCTGTCATACACTACAATAAAGGAAAATCTCAAGTTTTAAATTCACATTAGCTGGGCTCTAAAGATAATTTCCACTTAAGTATTAATTCTTTCTCTTACAAAGGTCCGAACTGACAAAGCAGGAGATTTTGCTCAATAGTAAAATATAGAAATTGTAATGGGGATTTCACAGAGGAATAACCTGCTAACTAGGCTAGGCAGATCCTACCCATCCAACTCCATTTTGTGGCCAACCGTATGCATCTTAAGACTTGTAAAAAGGAGAAAGGAGAAAAAGAAATACTGCATTCTAAATATACATCCTGGGTCATGTATATTTGCCGTGGCGCAGTTGTTACAATGCACTCTTGCAGGCTGACTCTGCTCACTGCCAGGAGTTCGATCCTGATCAGCTCAGCCTTCCATTCTTCAGAAGTCAATAAAATGAGGACCCAGAGGCTGTTGTTTCCTTGTGCTGCCAAATCAAACAAGGAAACAAAGAAACAATAGAGCAGCACAAGGAAACAACAGCCAATCACTGGCCATCAGCATAACTAATAGGAAGGCACCACCTAAACACAATGCATGGAATAGCCCAAAGCACATATTCTGGTAGAGAGAAGTTTCTTGGAAGATGGGCTCCAGCACGAGTCCAAAAGCTTGGAAGAGTAAACTTTTGGTTCTGGTGACCAGCCAAGATTGGATCCTGCAACACGATCCTGGGTCATGTATATTTGCCATTGTTTATGGACACATATCCCTTTGTGATTGCTGGTATAGCCACACTGGATCTTGTGGACCAAAATGGTGTCTACCAGTAATCTAGATAGTTGAAGATTTGACCTGTTATCAACTCTGTGATATGCTTTTATCAGTTTTTATAAAAAGGCATATTTATATGCATTCTAATAAATATGAACCCTGGGGATCGACACTGAAGATTTCATTGTGTCTCCTTGTTGCAGAAGACTGAAGACACAGGAATGAAAATAATAACAACAACAACAACAACAGACAGTAAGTGCCACCTATGCAAACACGCTTAAGAAACAGTGGACCACCTGGTAAGCTGCTGCAAGAAGATCACACAGACTGACTACAAGCAGCGGCATGACAAAGTAGCAACAATGGTGCATTGGAAGATCTGCAAGAAATATTATTTGCCTGTAAGCAAGAACTGGTGGGATCATAAAATAGAGAAAGTCATAGAAAATGATAAAGTTAAACTGCTCTGGGACTTCAGAATTCAAACAGACAAGCACCTGCAACATAACACCCCAGACTTAACAATTGTCGATAAGAAAGACAAAAAAGTCTGGATAGTGGACGTGGCAGTGCCTGGAGACAGCAGAATAGATGAGAAAGAACTGGAGAAGATAACAAAATACAAAGACCTACAAATAGAAATAGAAAGACTGTGGCAAAAGCAAGCAAGGGTAGTACCAATAGTAATAGGCGCCTTGGGTGCAATCCCAAAACAACTGGAGCACCACTTGAACACCATTGGCATTGACAAATTCGCCATTAGTCAATTGCAAAAGGCGGCCTTACTAGGAACTGCTTCCATCCTGCGACGATATCTGTAATAACATCAAACATCCACATCTGCCTATCCCAGGTCCTTGGTAAGGACTCGATAGGTAGACAAAATGCCAAATCCAGTCTAAACATCTGGCTGACTGTGCAATGATCCATAATAATAATAATAATAATAATAATAATAATAATAATAATAATAATAATAATAATAATAATAATAATAATAATAATAATAATAATAATAATAATAATAATAATAATAAAAATAATAATAATAATAATAATAATAATAATAATAATAATAATAATAATAATAATAATAATAATAATAATTCAATTGCAAAAGATGGCCTTACTAGGAACAGCTTCCATCCTGTGATGATATCTGTAATGCCATCAATTCAAACATCCACATCTGCCTATCCAGGGTCCTTGGTAAGGACTCGATAGGTAGACAAAAATGCCAAATCCAGTCTGAACATCTGGCTCACTGTGCGATGATCAATAATAATAATAATAGTAGTAGTAGTAGTAGTAGTAGTAGTAGTAGTTGAAAGGGACTGTGGAGGTCTTCTAGTCCAACCCCCTGCTCAGGCAGGAAACCCTATACCATTTCAGACAAATGGCTGTCCAGTCTCTTCTTAAAAACTTCCAGTGTTGGAGCATTCACAGCTTCTGGAGGCAGGTTGTTCCACTGATTAATTGTTCTGTCAGAAAATTTCTCCTTAGTTCTAGGTTGGTTCTCTCTTTGGTGAGTTTCCATCCGTTGCTTCTTGTCCTGCCTTCAGGTGCTTTGGAGAATAGCTTGACTCCCTCTTCTTCGTGGCAACCCCTGATATATTGGAACACTGCTATCATGTCACCCCTAGTCCTTCTCTTCATTAAACTAGACCAGGGGTGTCAAACTTCCGGCCCGCAGGCTGGATGCATCATGCCAAAACCGCGCCCACCCCATTGCTGGCAATGGAAAAAAAGTCACGACACGTCGCAACACGTCACATGATGTTGCGAGTTTGACACCTCTGAACTAGGCATACCCAATTCCAGCAACCGTTTCTTATATGTTTTAGCCTCCAGTCCCCTAAAACAGGTGATAACCTTAATGCTGAGCACTTGAGTCTGAGCATGAATCTTTGAACTGGAATAAAACTTCAAGTCTGTGACATTATCTGTGGCATCATATAGAAGACAGCTGGCAATTCTGATTTATGATTCCTCCCACACAACCTATCATTATTTAATGCAACTAAGTATTCTGAAAACTCATTTTTCAGGAGATTTTAAGTTGTGGATGTATTTTTAGAAAACAACATAGGAAGGAAGGCACTGATCTTATCAGTGTTCTTCTGAGATGAGTTTTACATGTCCCCTTCTTTTAACCCCATCACATGTCCTTTCTCCATAGACTCTAAGGGTAGTTCTTCACAAAACTTTTCATTTAAACAAGCAATTCCCTCTATTTCTGCTGAATTCCTAGCAGAAGTAAAAAATAATAATTTATCACTGAGCATTAAATAAAATTTCTGCTTACCTTTGTATATAGCCCATTGCAGTTATGATACATTGAATGTCCTGAGCACAATGGGCTGAGGGCCAAAGACTGTCCTAGATTAGTGTCCACCAGGTTAACTACCAATGATGATAGCATGTAGTGAAACAAACAATTTACAGTGTCATCTGTCTTTCCCAGAACACTCTGGCTCCCCCTTCCCTTTTCTTACCAAATATGAAAAGGGCATTCATCAAACCAGGAAAAGGGGGAAAAGGAATACAGAGTGCTAGATGAAATGGCAGTAAATATTTCAGCAAATTTATGAAGCCATTTTGTGAAAGGGGAATCTGCTAGAAGAGATTTTGCTATAGTACTAATAGCAATTTTTCCAGCAATAAGCAGCCTTTCCCGGATGCCTATATTTCATGTTCTAAAAAACAGCATGGGAGGAATTATTTCATGTTAGTTTCGTTCTGTATTTAGTTGAAGCATGATTGGGCTGAAAAACTGCAATTAGTGAACAAATTATTGTTCAATGATTGATCACTCACTCATCCATCCCTCAAGCGTCTCATAACCAAAGTAAATGTAATCCTATTATTCTTCTTTGATAATTCTCCCCCCCCCCTTTATCCTCTGAAAGGGAATGTTTTGTTATCCATAAAATGGAAGAATAATGGTTATAACATTCCTGAAGAAAATGTTCTGGTAGCACTAATAATGTACCTTTGAACCATAAAATATCTTTATCAAACATTCATTTTCTTCATTTTCCTACTATCTTTGCCAGATCTTTGGATTTTTTTTTTAAAAAAAAAACACAAACATTTTCATGTGAGCTGCTGATTAACTGTAATATTCTGAAGTTTCACAATATAAGGAAATTGTCTGCTTGGGAACCATAAAAAGTTAGTCTTTAAACAACAAGAACGAGAAAATAAGCTTTTGGGGTTTGTTTTAATACAGAGAGATTGAATTGCTCTACAGCTATCCCCCAAAATATCACAATCTTTCTAGGGAAAAGAAAACCAACTCATTCTAGCGTGATCATGTATATCATCTTGAAAGTTTTGTTGAATAACTCAAAATAATATAGCTGTCATGCAATATTTCCATGCCCAGGTTTATTGATAACCAAACACACAAACCTATCTAATATTCAGTTAGCCATTAGTCTACCTGACTGAATATACTCAGAATAAGGTGTTTAGGCTCAAAGTCTCAAATACAGGCATTACATTAGTGCAATATGTAGTCCATAAAAACCATTCATTTAAGCAACCATTTGCTGTCACAATGGCATTGAAAAAAAGCAATTTACAACCAGCCCTTACACTTATGACCGTCCCTGAATTCATGTGATCAGAATTCAAACACTTGGCAACAGCATGTATTTATGAGGGTTTCAGCTGACTTCCAATAAGCAAAGTCAGTGGTTGGAAGCCAGGTCTGCTTAACAACTGTACAATTGACTTGCGGTGATCCGCTTAACCACCAAGGCAAAACAGGTCATAATAGTGGGCATGACTCATTTAACAACCATCTTGCTTAGCAATGTAAATTCTGGTGCCGCTTGTGGTTGTAAGTCAAGGACAACCCGTAGTGGCTTCAGCAATTTAATTGCCTTTATTGCTATACAACTGACACCTTGATGGCAGGATCATCCATGAACATCCAGCCAAGAGAACTGGGGAATAATATCCAGTGTTCCTTATTTCCTCTTGATGAGGAAGTAGAGAAGTAAGAATGTCTTCTCTGTGTGAAAAATTATCAAAATTACAGTGAGCTAATCAATAATGGCAACACACAGGGCTTCCGGTTCCGGATTGCGGCACACGCAGTCGCACGGAGAGATCCGTCTCTCCCACCGGCTGTTTTCCCTCCGCCGGTAGACCTTTAATCGGGTCGAAAGTCGCCCCGAAGAGGCGACCACTGTTGAGGAGGCCCTCGTTTGACTGGGGAAGGGCAGCAGATCCTTCCTCAGTCCAAGCCAGCTCCTTAGGGCCGTCGGAGAAAAGATCGGCCAGTAAAATGGACGATCACTTTGCTGCACCAGCCGAAAGCCAGAAGAACAACTAAGCATAAAGAACCCCCGTGGAGAATCCGGGTGAGACCTTTCCTCCCCCTTCTTTCCCTAATTACTCTCCTGTAAAAAGCTTTTGTATTTGAATTACTTCCCTGCTGTGAGGGAGCAGCATTTGGGCACTTGGGAAAAACAGCTTTGGGAATTGAAAAAAAAATAAACCAGTTAACTTTTATTGACTAATCAATTTCTGGAATACTGAGGGGGCCTGAAAACATTTTATTCTTGACTATTATTGTTATAACTACGCATCTATTACTTTGGAGAGGCCTTTCTTCATCTTTTTCAACGCGAAAAATAAAAAATCTATTAACTTGGAAAGAAAGAAAGACCTTATAGCCTGCTGAGGACATCTTGTGACGAAAAGTGTTACTGCAACTGTATATTTTTTTCATTGCTGGAGGATGGCTCTAACCTTCAAAGGATGATAAGAGCAAGATAACTGAAACAGCTGTGTGGTGATTTGGTCTACTAAGAATTGGAGGTGAATATTTGTTGACTTCTACGAAATAGAGCCTTCACTAAAAGATTAAAAGAACTTTTTACCACTGACATGGAATTTAACACATAGCTGGACTATGAGCTTATACTGGAAAAAATCTTGGAAGCCACGGAGGATATGAACTCTTACTTCCAAACTTTGACAGATCAAGTTATAGGCCGAAAAACAGTGGAGAAGGAGCAGATTGGCGCTAAAGAGACTAGTGAGCAATATGTACAACCTAAAGAGGAACCATGTCTACAACTCAACTATGAAACTACACCGAGAGAAATGTGGAAACTAAGGAACAAATTAACCTTATACAACCCCAAATGCAATCTATGGAGAAGCTTGATGATCAAAGAATAACTTTAACTGAGATGCCTGAAGCATCAACATCAACAGAGACTGACACTCAGATACAAGTTATTGAAAATTGTGATAATGTGGATAAACAACTAGTAACTATAACATGGAATAAAATGGCTTCTATCATCCAAAGGCTATTAGAAGAAAGGGAAGAGAACTTTGACCAATTTGAAGCATTGAGGAATACTGACTTTCTAATATTGTGGTTTGATGATGCAGGAATTTTATTATGGAAACCGGTATGGCACAGAAAGAAACCTAGAGTTCGATTTAAAAATGTATTTTAAAGTTTCATTTAACGGGTCTAAAAAGGCTTTTGAGTTTTTGACTGATTTAATAACTAACAGAGTATGTGAATTCTGTAAGAGGATATCCTTTGTAATAATATTTTGTCTTAGATATGATAATTACTGGAGAGGTAAACTTTATCTACTGGGTTAAAAAGATTTTTTATAGACATAGATGAATTGATAGAATATATATTTAAATCAGATAGAAATGTACTTGGTGGATTGATATTTTTATTTTAAATAAGATAATTATTTGGTAATAGAAGAAAAATAAGAGGGATTGGTGATAAGAGAAGAAATAGTATTAATGAAGAAAACATAAGAATGATACTGCGGGAATAATATACTTAGTTTAGATATAATCATTATGTTAAAAAAGGACACCCGAAGTGTTCATAATATGTCTATTTAAGGCTAATTGGAATATGGTAACTGTAAATTAGTAAAGCCTAAAAACAGGACTTGGATTTCTATAATTGAAATGTGATTGATATTTGATAGGATTGTTTGAAGTTTATTTAGAAATGTATTAATTTGAATATGCAAGACTATATGAGGGAATTAGAGAGGGAATTTTCAATGAATTAATTTGAGCTATATATCTGTGATTGTTTTTTTTGATATACCCATCTCCACGGTGTTTCCTAAGCACCTTGATGTAACCCTTCTACCCCCATAAAAATCCAATAAAATATATTTAATAATAATAATAATGGCAACACTGAGCACATTTTTCCTGCAACATTAAAATGCACTGCTACTTTGACCTATCCATCAAAACGTTAGTGTCAGTCTCATTTCTCTTGTATTTGGGCAGCTAATAGGATGTTATAAATGAGTAGAAAGCCAGTAGAAAATGTCAATGTCCTGTTTAATATTTCCAACTTTCAGGATAATTTCTGAGGGTTGGAATGGCTTTGAACATATCATCCTAGGCTTCTAGAAGCCACATTATTAATGGATTTTGCTAGCAGGATCAAAGATCTCATTCATACTATCATGATCAATCTCAATTTTGCACCATTGTCTCTTGAAAGAAGCCAGTAAGGATATCCAAGGATGAATTCTCTGTATGAAAAAATAATTTAACCAAACAAAGCTTATTAACCTCTGTAGCTCCCAGGATGTAGTTTCAGTGTTCTATCCGCTAGACCACTTGTTCCAATTAGACCTTGTCACTTAGTATTTCTCTCTTAGCTATCTCAGGGAACATATCTTACAGCATATAATGCCCATCCCCATCTTTTGAAACCTTTCAGATATGTTCTACTCAGAAATCTATCTTCTAATCATACTCATATTTTGGTGGATTATAAGCATCTACAAATTGAGTTAGGGGCCATGAGAAACCCATATTTACTCGGACCTTGAATTCTTGCCACACAAAAAGGCAAAACATTTTTTCAGTCTGCAACTTTATTAGGAGATGGAGAATAAAAGACCAACTGAATGTGTTTTAACAAATAAATAACGAAGAAGGAAAACTCTATCAGATGCATTCCAGCCATACCTGCCAGTAAAAGTACATAAACTAAATGAAGAAAAACAACATAGATTTAGGCAAAACACTCCTTCCCTGAGCAACTAGCCAAGACTGTTGACAAGGTACTCATAAGATATATGACCTGCTTATCTTTCTCAATAACTCAACAACAACCAACTTGCTTCTTGAAGATAAGTTGGCCTGACTACATGGACCTTCTGAAGCACAAACCTTGTTGGTGGGTTTTCCTTCCTCTATAGACACCAAGGAATTTTATTGTATGGAAGCAACACAATTATGGAACTGTTCCTTTCCTGCTTTTGATCCGGGCTGAAGCTTGAGGGAAAATTCTTATTTACTCTGCAAGTACTGAACAATTTCACATTTTCTTAAATGCTGACTTGATTTTGTATCATTCACAGCAAAGGGCAGTGAGCTGCACCAACTAATACCTCTTTTGCACACACATACATCCATCCTTTGGCACATAGCTGGTGTCAAGAGACATTCTTGGATATCAAGATTATGTTGGAGGCAGACCATTTTGGAGTGTGTGAGTTTTGACTTATATTCAAGTCCATTTTGAAGGGAAGCTTAGTATGCTAAGGTATGCTTCACTTTACCATGTGAGGTAAAAAAACAAAACAATGGGGTACATGTCTTAAACTCTTTGAGGAAAATTGGTTTATAGGTCTAACAAGGTATTAACTAAATGAATATGATGCAGAGCTAATAAGAGGATTGTGAATTAATTGGAGTCTTCAACAATTGTGTCCAACTCTGTCTTTATCAGTTCTGGAATTAATTTCAGATGGAATTGAGCATAAGGCCAGTCAAGGGTATAAAATGGTGGGAAATAGTTAAATTTAAGCTGAAAGTGTAAGGAGAGAGCCAAGATTCTGCTCCCTGAGACAAGTAGGATGACACTCCCCACCCTCCCATTTCATGAACAATTTTGTGGCAGAGTAATCAATCTTCAGGATTTGCCTTTTGGACATGTTGACATGAAGGTAACAAGATACAAAATTATCTCTTAAGATACACTGCCTTAGTCTAATGGTAGAGCTGGCCCGAAGACAAAAACCTAAATTGATCCTTGGATTCTAATTTTTCAGCCATTATAGTTTTGGTGTCATAACTATAGCATATGAAGTGTGGTACCAGGCAATATTGTCCAGACAATTCAGACAGTCAAAGATGATCAGTCTATCAAATATAGAGTCTGGCATAAATAGAACAGAAAAGCAGAGTTGGAAGGGACCTTGGAGGTCTTCTAGTCCAACCCACTGCTCAGGCAGGAAACCCTATACGATTTCAGACAAATGGTTGTCCAATTTCTTCTTAAACACTTCCAGTGTTGGAGTATTTACAACTTCTGGAGGCAAGTCGTTCCACTGATTAATTGTTCTATCATGAAATTTCTCCTTAGTTCTAGGTTGCGTCTCTTCTTGACTAGTTTCCATCCATTGCTTTTTGTCCTACCTTCAGGTGCTTTGGAGAATAGGTTGTCACCCGCCCCCACTCTTCTTCATAGCAGCCCCTTAGATATTGGAACAGTGCTATCATGTCACTCCTACTCCTTCTTTTCATTAAATGAGACATAACCAAATCTTAAGATAAAACTTGCACCTCTTTGGGTTCAGAGTTTGGCATGTTTGTTTGCAGAAAGTCTAGCTATAGCACAAAATAAGTATTAGAAATACTAATGAGAAATACGCATTAATTTGCATCATATTTCAGATCCTTATGATAGGGACTTATAAATCATCCAATGCGCACTTATAGATACAGTTTACGTTAATTAATATCAACAATATTGATATACAGCAAATATTTACCCAGGGATATGAAAAGCTGCCATCATTTTACAACCAAGCAGGTCTACTTTCTAAATCATTTAACTAACGTTTGCATGACACATAAATGCTCCATAAAAACGTACTGGCAGTTTCTCTCCCAAACAGTGCTATAAACACAGGATGGATATATGCAAGTGATATCAACACACATATACAGGGACATTTAAGTGGTATATATCCAGTAACACAGTAAATCACGTAACATGCCTGGGCAAAACAAAGTTTTAGCAAATGCATTCAGTCAAATCAATTGTTCAACAGATTAAATTTGGTTACAATTAAACTTGGTTTTCTACATATGTGTCTCTTAATGTGATATGTGTATTGAATTGGTTTGTGACTTTAAGTACAATGTATTGTGTGAACCCAGAATATAGATTATTAAATGCTTGTATGTAGCTGGAGCTTAATAAAGGCATTTTGCTTCATATTAGAATCTTATAAGTGTCTACAGGAGATATTCATGATAGTCACCATTTTTTGTTATTTTACAAATGGAACTGAAAGAGATGACTATTGTCCTGGCTTGTTTGTTTTGGTTCTTGACATACTGAATAGAGATATAAGACAAGCAGCGAGAATTGTGGGAGTAAAGATTTAAAAAGAAACTTAAAAGTTAAGGGCTTTTGCAGATGACTTGGAGAATACTTATTTTTTATTGACAGGTGTATTGTTGTGGTTTATTTACTGCCTGAAACCTCGTGGATTCTACATGGCTTATAAAAAATACAATATAAAACAGTACAAATCAGTATTAAAGTCAAATAAAATCCATAATTAATTTCCAAATTTAATAAGAAAATCCATACCTTCCAGGGTCTTCCACAGCTGTAGCTCCACAACTTTGTCAGTAACCTTTCCTCAGAAAGAAAGAAAAACTTGAGACCAGAGGGAGATTGTCCAATTTTGTTAGATCCAGGCCTGGCTTTTTGAAGCTTTTTGAGTATTCCTTTAAGAGCCTCTGGCATCTCTCCATCCTTCAAATAAGTGTTGATTACAACATGGAGTAGTTCTTTTTTATCAGCCCAGTGGGGCTGGTATCCAATCCACAAGTAGCTGGACTAAAATTATAGAAAACTCTGTTCATTTCCTCAAATCTGCAAGCCTAAAACCTGCCTGTAACAGCACACTGTTGCCTTTGTTACCTGTAAAAGCTCTTGGCCTATTGGCTTCCAGCTTGAGCAGTTTCAGCTGTGAAATTCTTGACCAGGTGATCACAATGAACACTGATTGCCTTTTCCCTCCTTTCACAAAAGGGCCTGGAAGTTTTAAACAGTGCAGTTGTCTGATAATTCTGCAGATATAGAATAGAATAGAGCTGGAAGGACCTTGGAGGTCTTATAGTCCAGCCCCCTGATCAAGCAGGAGAACCGATACCATTTCAGATAAGTGACTGTCTAGTCTCTTCTTAAAAACCTCCAGTGATGGAGCACCCATGATTTCTGAAGGCAAGCTGTTCCATTGGTTAATTGTCCTCAATGTTAAGAAGTTTCTCCTTAGTTCCAGGTTGCTTCTCTCTTTGATTAGTTTCCAACCATTGTTTCTTGTCTTGCCCTCTGCTGCTTTGGAGAATAATTTGACCCCCTCTTCTTTGTGGCAGCCCCTCAAATACTGGAATAATTCTATCATGTCATTCCAGTCCTTCTTTTCTCTAGACTAGGCATAACCAATTCCTGCAGCCGTTCTTCATATGTTTTAGTCTCCAGGCCTTTGATCATCTTAGTTGCTCTTCTCTGAACTTTTTCCAAAGATACAATAAAAGCAGAAATGTAGTTACACTTTATACCTTTATTGTCACAAAGAAGACTTGAATTTGGATTCTTATTTGTATCTGGACACATTCATTTATTTTTTGCTGATATCAGATATCTCTTTACCCACTTTATTTTCCAGGGGAACTGTGTATACAAAACAACTGCACAGTGTAGGTAATCCCCACTTCAACAGTAAGTTTAGTGACCGTTCAAAGTTATTACAGTACTGAAAGAACTGACTTATGACTGTTTTTCATACTTATGACTGTTGCAGCATCCTTGTGGTCATATGATCAAAATTCAGACATTTGGCAACTGATTCATATTTATGACGGTTGCAGTGTCCTGGGCTCATGCATTCCCCTTTTGCGACCTTCTGACTAGCGAAGTCAATGGGGGAAGTCAGATTCGCTTAACAACCAACTTAACAACTGCAGTGATTCACTTAACAACTGTGGCAAGAAAGTCATAAAATGGGACAAAATTCACCACAATTGAACCCAAAAGTTATGCTGTTAAGCGACAGAAATTTGTCTCGCTTAGCAACAGACATTTTGGGCTCAATTGTGGTCGTATGTCGAGGACTACCTGTAGGGACAGCCAGGGAGAGGCCAAGCAGGGGTGATCTTGTTAATACCCTAGTTGTTTTTTTCTTCCAAAGATCAACCAAGTATCCAAAAGGTTTGCTCTTCAGATGGCTGGAAAGCTCCCCAACCAGGAACCTGCTGGACCTCTAAAAGTGTCTTAGGTCATTTTTGTAGGCTCCTCCTCGCTGCAAAGTTAGTTCTGCAATGAATCCCATTGTCCTGAGGAAACCTGCTCATGATCACAGACTGATAGAAAAATTTCCCTGAACCAAGGTATCACAAGGTATCTATTGCAAGGTAGACACAGATCTAATGTATAACCTCATGAATCAGGATCATCTTGAATAACAACCATTATTGTTATGGTAGTCATGAACAATTGACTTTTATCCAATCCCAGGAAGGGGAGGAACACCTCCAGTACTACAGAATGGCTGAGTCCACAGTCACAGTCAATAAATAATGTTGCCATCCAGCATGAAGAATGGTCTAATAACAAACTCCCCAGCTTGTCTTTGGCTTAACATCAAGAGTAAGCATTTAGATCTGGGTCCTTTCAATAGCTAGGGTGGCCTGGTATATCACAACCACAACAACTTCTCTCCCCATGGATTGGGCTTGTATAAAAGGTAGTGGAAATTGCTTTTAGTACACACACACACACACACACACAAAGCTACCAATGGTTAAATAAAAGATACCTGAGTCTGGACCAAGAATGCAAGGTGAGGAAACATCTCAGATAAATTCTCACAAGGGTGGGGAACACACATTTAGACTTGCAAGATTCAGTTACTGTAGCTTTACAAAAAATCTACATGTCCTAGGTTTCCTAGACTGAAGGGCTGACAACCTGATAGAAAATATGAAATCTGACTGGACAGATCTCTATGACCTCCCCACTTCTCATCCATCCAGGTTTCAGTCATGCATGCCAGATCTGTCCTCATTCTCAATTAAATCATGGAGGAGGCTGGTTTTATTACAAACAGAATTGGCAATCTGGTTTTCTGCTCCTGTGACGAGACTTGGGGGCTATCAACTACCATCCATGGTCCAAACTAGTCCAGTCTTCTAACACAAATGGTAGATTTTCCACTCACCTTTTATAACCGTTCCCAGCATAGCTGGGATGGTGGATGGTGGGCGTGGACTGGAATGGGAAATTTTGTGGAACATGAATGTTTCATTTGCCAATTCCATTGTTGTAGTAGATTCTACAACTTGAAACTTTGAAATAAATAATTCAATGGTCTCATCTTTCCTCAGTCTTCTGAATAAATGTGGCATGTAAATTTTCTTATCCACTTATTCACTCTGCTTCACAGAGAAGCAGAACATCCAAGCGATTCTCCCTCAGGAGATTGACCTCTTTCGCACTTGAAAGCTGGAAGTTTGATATTTTGAAAAGCAAGAGGATGTTAACATTTCAACATTTATAACATCTGATCTCACTTGTAAAGAGGATGGAATTTTTTATAGGAGGAGAACAGAAATAATGTACCAAGGGTTTCGTAGGAAAGGTCTCATGAGAATTCTTTTGCCAAAGCATCCTGCTGGTTCTTCATGTATCCCTGTATCCATGGGACAATAAAATGAAAAATTTACATTAACCCTGTGCTTAATTGTGCTAATAAAGAGCTGAGAACAGAAGTTAGTTTAGGGTCTCATAGGATATAGTGTTCATGTGAGAAGGAGGATTGGCAAATATTAATTTATTTCATTGAATAGATTGCATTTCTCATTATCTTAACTCTGGGCAGTTAAAAATACAGTATTACAACTGAATCTTCATGTCTGATGATAGAAGCCTTAAAAAAGGCCAACAGGACTAGGGCTAATCTGATGGTGTTTCAAAGACCAGGTCCCACAGCAGAAAAGTTCTCTTCCTGGGTCTCACCAGAGAGCACTCTTTAACAGATGGAACCCATAACTTGTCTCTTCTACCAAATCTGATGGTATCCAGGGACATGTAGGTACAATTGGGGAGAGGCAATCCTTTAGATGCTCCAAATATCAAGTTTGCAAAGAAGAAAGTCTTAAAGGAATAAGGAAGTTGATACGAAGAAATACGAAGTAATTATTTGCAGCTAAAATGGCAACATGGATTTAGACTGTTGGGGGAAAAAAACCCTGACTAGTGGCTGTGGAAAAGTAACTAGCGATTCTAAAATATATAGGGCAGTTTTTGTTCTGCTGAAGGTTCATTAGTTCTTGAGTTGTATTTAGAAGTCCACATAGCATTTGCAAATGCTGGATATGGGGAAAACTCACCAAAGAAGAAAAGTACCGTTAAACAAATGACTAAACAACTCATGCAATGTCATGGGGATGTATCAGACGTTAGATCAATTTCCAGTTCATTCAACTAAGAGATATGGTAAAACACTAGTGAATCCTGAAAACTCTTTTCCTAACTCCAGATAGGAATAGTTTTAGTATTTCCCAACATGGAGAGACGCATACATTCTTGGCACTCACATATACTAAGGTGTTCACATTTAGAAGCTTTAGGATAAAAGTTACAATGTAGGATGAACATGCTGATCTTCTATACCTTTATAACAACCTGCTGTGCTGGAAAGGTGGATAGAAAATGGTTTCCTGCATAATGTGAAGCTATTAAGGGGTTGCTCTTACATAGCTGGAAGCTGGAGAACTGAAAGTACTTTTCACTGTCTTTTAAATAAAATAAGAGAAAAAAAATTGGAATACTATGTGGCACTGCCTCTTTCAATCAAATCCTTTAACATATCCTTTGACAAACTGAACTCTGTAAAAACCCCATTTACTAACTGAAGACTTCTTTGTGCATGTGTGGATGTCTTTGTTATTCTGCTTCATTAATACACCCTTGAATTGTTTCATTCACATTACTTTCTTAATTTATTTTTTCTGCCCATTTTGTGCCCAGTTTTCTATTTTCATTGACTCTGAGAAAACAATGATAAAGAATAAACAAACAAATCAGATAACAGAACACAAACTAGAAGAAGTGACCCAAATAGGGAAGCTGCAAATGAAGAGAATTACAACTTAATATAAACAAAAGAAAATCCGCAAGATTTTGCTACAACAATGAAAATGGAAAAGATATTTTATCTTTCAGGACTCCAAAACAAACTTGAGGATAAGAAAGAAAATCTAACAAAATGGATTATAGAGCTGCCAGGAGAATCATTACTGTTTGGGAGACAAAAAACACACATCCTACCTAATTTGTCTTTCCTATTCTCAACAACATTCACAAAAATACAGGAAGAATCCCCTGGCAAGCTGAACATACTGACTTGGAAAGCTACTTGGCAAAAGAAGAAGGCTAGAGTTAGATTTAAGAGATTTGACTTGATTTACCAGATGGAGTACTATATGATTAAACACTTGTTTGAATATGGTTAAAAGAATAGATAAATTTTGGATATAAGGGGCCCTATAGTAAGAGGGATAAGATATACAAGTAGTATAGTATCTTTTATAATATACGAAATGTAAAAATATTGGGATGGTGTATGTGAATGAAAAGTTTGGATATTTAAAGGTTATTAACTTTGAGAAAATCATGACTGATAAGAATGGTTTGAATACTGAGGGGAAACTAAGGTTAAACAAGAATCTTGAAAACAGGACACATAGTGACTCAGTAAGATGACCTTTACAAATACAATTGAAACATAAGCCGATTAGAAAGATGTTATTTGTTGATGTTATTGTTATTTGTACAAACACAAGAAAAATATTTATATTTAACCTTGTATGTATTGAAAGTATTAAGAATTATATTTGTTTAATGTTGACAAAAGGAGAATACTACTGGAAGAAGAGAAGATCAAGGAAACATATCATTAACTAATATATTGACTATGAAATTATAGAAATTAATATTATTGTTTTTAAATATATGAACCCAGACAACACGCTGTTTGCTAAGCACTAAAGATTGTTATTGTTAAAAATCAATAAAAATATTAAAAAATATAAATGTCTATTATTTTGTTTTTTAAGAATACTTTCTTTCAGCTTATTTTGGTAGTGAGAAGAATATCGTGCACCATTCTGATGACCTCCCTTTTCTCTTGATCAAGAATATCCGGGAACATTCAAGGAAAAAAAATGCATACACAGAATAACAATAGCCATGCAATTAGACTTATATACCAGTCCGTAGTGTTTTACAACACTTTCTGGGCAGTTTTCTCTGGAGCATTATTTGCATATAGCCCCAACAATCTGGGCTCTCCTTTTACTGACTTCAGAAGGATGAAAGTCAACCTTGAGCCCCATCAGGATCAAACTCCAGGCTATGGGCAGAATTTGCCTCCAATATTGCACTTTAACAACCTATGCTACCAGGACTCTTATCAGTTCTTAACTGCCATCATCATGGAAAGGCATCTCTAGGCATGAAGTCAAATAAACAAATACCATGTCCAGAAGAAGACATAGATAGATAGATAGATAGATAGATAGATAGATAGATAGATAGATAGATAGATAGATAGATAGATAGATAGATAGATAGATAGATAGATAGATAGAAAGAAAGATAGATAGATAGATAGATAGATAGATAGATAGATAGATAGATAGATAGATAGATAGATAGATAGATAGATAGATAGATAGATAGATAGATAGATAGATAGATAGATAGATAGATAGATAGATAGATAATGTCCATTAAATCAGCAGGAGTACAACTGAACTTAAGAGGATTTCTAGCATCTTTGTTAGAATTATGTAGAATTTTGAAGGGATGCTTTGTCTAAACCTTAGGCAAAGTTCTGTAGGAGATAACCAGCTGAGCCCGAGGCAGGGGTCATACACATCATTAGTCATGAGTAACTGCACACCCACAAGAGATCTAAATACAGCCCACCTTGAATTCCTTTCTATTCTTAACTCCCACTAATTTCCCTTGAACTTTAGTAGTTCAGATTCTTGTAGAGAGCTTAAGCTTGCAATAAATCTTTATATTAATTTGAACTGCCTGAATCTCCTGATATCCCTGGCGCTTGACAAGTGGCCCCTCAAAGCAAGGCTGGGAAGTGAAGTATTCCTTCACAATTGTTTTAACAAAGAACAGGTTTGTGTATGTATAGGGCATGAGAAATAGCCCAGGATGTCAAAGCACCGACCTTATCTAAATCTTCATTTAAAAGTGCTTTACTATAACGAGGTGAAATGCCACACCACCACAAGGCAAATATTGAGGTGGCTCCTGATTGTTCTCTGCAGCCAAACTTTAGATCCTTGGGGAAAAAGAAGACAACATCAACATCAATAAAAGAAACCAAATCTCCAATTTTTAATGGTCAGAATTTAGGCATCTGGAATTACTCCAAAGTAATGGATGGAACAAGCTACAATTAAGTAGAACACCTTCTTCCTCTTCCATCTTCTTTCTATTCTGTTAGTTATCTACTGTAAAACAGTCGACTTTTACTTCCTACAGGTCTTAACTGACTGCTTGGGATTTTAAAGGGATTTTAAAATTAGACCAGGTTTTTTTTCTTCTGATAGTTCGCTAAAGTTGCTGTGGCCATTGCTCAAAACTGTGATGGAGTTCAGTTGTGTTGATTTCAGTTCTGAAGATTCACTATCAGTATCGATCATAGTTCTGCTGTTCATTTTGTGAGATTTTTCACCTAGAGAACCCAACACATAATGTGAAATGACACTTCCCAGATACTGATTGTCAAATGTCAAGAAACTATTTTCTATATGGGATTCCAGTGAGGAAGACTTGCTGAGAGATCACTTCCCATAGGTTGTTCTATGTCTTGAACTGAATACAAGTCATTATTTAAGAATTTGTGTTCAGTGCAAAGAACTTATGTTCAAGTTCTCCTCTTTCCACCAATCTTATTTTTTTTCTACTCATTGTCTTTTAGATTAGAAGCCTTCAAAAAGGAAACATGTTTCCTTTTTTATTCATAGCATGTGAATCTTGGAAATCCTTTGGCTGAAGATTAGGTTAAAAAGGCAGTGAATGAATGAAATCCATCTTATAAAAGATCAAAATGCACTCATAAATCACCTTACCTTTAAACTGGTCCAAAATAAGTCTTTTTATTCAATATTACTGGCTTTTTGCTTTTCTAGAACCTTTTTTAGTGAAACAAATTCTTAAGGCTTTACTAGCTGGGGCAACTAATGGGTTACTTATCACCACTGGGGTCCCCCCCCCATTATTTCAGGTTGCTATACTTTGGCCTGTGTATAAATTAAAAAAAAATGTTTTCAACTGAAAAGCACATTCCTAGCTGCACTCTATCTTTCTTGGTAACTGTTGTTATGGAAGGAAAGTTTTCTGGTGATATTTTAGTTATGTGTAAAAGACTTGATTAGGGACAAGTGCACCTGTTAATTCTGGTTTCATCTAATTTGTCCTTTACCTAATCATAAATTCATTTTAGCCAGTTTTGGGATCACTTTAAAAATTTGATCTTTTACCCTTTTTTGGGGGGGGGGGGTATGCACACTTTTTCTTACAATAATGCGTTTTGTAAAAACTTTCTACCATTATGAATATTT
This sequence comes from Azemiops feae, assembly GCA_023970755.1. Lineage (NCBI taxonomy): Eukaryota > Metazoa > Chordata > Lepidosauria > Squamata > Viperidae > Azemiops > Azemiops feae. Next base: position 21,044 of record JALGBA010000746.1, on the reverse strand, counting down.
CTATTCATAACATGGTTGAGGTTGATTTGTGAATAATACAAATGCATTACAAAATTTTAAAATGTAAGAATTTTGGTGAGGAAGGTCATTTCCATTGTATAATGGGAAGTTCTGAAGGCTCAAATTGGATAAATTTATTAAAAACTAAAGAATTATCTCATCATCTCTAAGCTACGTTCCCCTCTCTGTGTAACCTTTCTTATTTTTTTTAAAAATGATACTTCACCTAATGTACTTAGCCCTATATCTAGTTTTGTACTTATTTCAGAGTTGTCATGGACAGATATAGGAAGAGATTGCTTAGAAATATAGGTCCAAAGATAATTACATCCCTTTAGAACATAAGTGCTATAGACAGAAATTATTTCACTTCAGTGCCTTGTTAGAATGAAAAGAAGTTTCAGTTGTGAATAGAACTCCTTCTTTAGGTCAACTACAGGGACATTTTTAAATTAGTTTCTGCTATTTTAGCATTCCAATCTTTTGTAAACCACCTTTTCCTGATTCCACTTCAATAGCCAATGTGCAATTAAATACACACACACACACAAACATATACGATCCCTTCTAAAATATCCAATATCTGCACACCTTGTTTGACTTTTGTGAGACCTTTCTGCTATTATGAAGCTATTTGTGCATAATATGCTTGGGTTTACTTTTTAAATAATAAAAAATGCATTCCATAACTTTGAAAAGAAAAAAATGCTGAGGAAATGCACCTCAATTTATGTACACGTTTTGAAGGTGCAACTTGGATAAAATCATTAAAAATTGGAGAATAGGAATTTGCATTGTCACCTCTAGGTTACATTCCCCATGCTATATACCATTCTTATCTGTGCGGGTGTATAAGAAAATCTGTGAAAGCAGGCTAGTGTAAAATGAAATGTATTGCAATAGTGGTGAATATCTGTAGCTCGGGTGTAGGATGAGGGTGAAGGTTTGTTCTCCCACAAGCTTGGAGAACGAACCTTCACCCTCATGAAATGTATTCTTAACCCAAATCCAACCCAGTACAATTTTAATTTTATGGATTAAATGAACTGATTAACTATTGGGATTAGAAACTTATTCTGGCTAAGTGAGTCATTCCACTAGAAGAAAATATATAAGGTGCTTGACTAAGTTACTCAGATAAGTTATGTCATTGTTTGCATGATGAAGTCATTTTTTTAAAAAAAATGTATATCGTAATAGTAATAAATAGTAACATCAGCACACACACACAAGCCCACAAATGTGCACACATACATACATATTGCATATTCAATTTAAACAAAAATAGAAAGGTGACGTGCTATAAATGTAGGCAGTGATCAGTTATTCCAGCAGAGTCAATATATACTTAAACTTAATGCAGCTTTTATCTAATCTCCAACTCCCCTCTCCCCCTTTTTTTAAAGGGATGATTGTTGAGAAGATGGATGGACTACAGCTACAGAGTCCTGGATGCAACAGATTTTCTGGACCTTTTCCAATTAGGATTCAGGGTCTGAGATCAAAACTGCATTGACCATCTTGATGATCTCTGTAGGACCTGGATAAAGGGTCCTGATCTTGTTTGATTTATTGGCAGTTTCAGTGCCATGAGCCCTGGTATCCCTCTGGGATAGTTGCAATAGTTGGGAGTGAAAAATATTGTTTTACCCTTTCTTAGCAATTGGATTCAGTCAGTGATGGTGGGAGGTGAGAGGTTGGGCCCTTGGGAGCTTCGTAGCAGAGTGTTACAGTATTCTTGCCCTTGCCGTTTAACATGGGAAGTTTGGAGACACATCATCTGCCAACATGCCAGTGATATTCAGAATATTTCCAAATGCAGTGGAGGACCTGACTCAAATCCTGAAGGTATTAAGGATTGAAAAGGGAGAAGGAAGCCTGAACTAAATCCCAAACAAACAAGAGTAGCTGTGGATTCATAAGTCCTTTCCAGAGATAGTCCACTGTTGATGAGCTTGTGCTTTCCGAGATTGAGCAGCCTTCAAATCTATAGTTCTCTTGCACTCAGAGCTCCTACTTGAACAGCAAGTAGAGGAGGTTATCCTACAATTAGATCTTGTGAACCAGTTGCAGCCATTTTTGGAAGAGGAATTTCTTGGTCACTCATGCTTTTGTCACTTTTCAATTAGATTGTTGCAATTTGCACTACATGGGATTGCCCTTGAAGATCCTTTGGATACTTTGATTGATTTAGTGTCTAGCAGCTTGAGGACCAATATGAGTGCCTCATTTTCCCATGTAATAGCATTACAGAACTGCCAATCAGCTTTGGCCCTTAATGTCTCAGGTTGCTTTCTCTGCTTGCCGAGTGACATCTAGTCAAAGGGGCTTGCTGAGTATCCCAAATATCAGGAAATGCCAACTTCAGGGATTCCATGATGAAGCCTTCTTAGATGGATTCCTGCTTCCGAAATTGCCTTCCACCAAATATTCAAGCACTTCCATTTCTATTATATTATTTGAAGCTCTTATGCCTGGGATGGAGATGGCTGAGAATTTTGTTGTCCAAATGAGACACATATGGATCTTCTTGTTTTTATTTTTAGATTACTCACTTTTTATGGTTTCATATTGCATTCTTGTTTGCAAGATGCTCAGAGGTTTTTTTTCTGTATTGGAGTGGCTTTAATGTCATTGTTTTCCATGGCAATGTATTGTATATATATATTCATCTTTCTTGTAGATTAAATTATTATAGGTATTACCATATAAAACAGCTAAAGAAAACATTCAATCATTAGTTTAGGTGTGGCATCTCAACCACAAAATAATATGTTTATTTTCCCCCATCATTTTTGTTCTTTTATTGATAAAAACTACACAAAAGCTAACTGATCAGAATAATTAATTAAAAATAAATCGAACAATGTTACACATCCTTCTGTGATTTCCTTATTTTTCTCTTTTAAATCACATCTTCCTTCACATTTCACCGAAACATCCTTTTTTCTTGTCACCCCATCTTAATAATTTTCAACAGGTAGGGTATGTAATGCATATCTCTATATCCAAAGTCCTCCCTTTCCCTTACATTTAGAAGTTCCACGTTCAAGTGTGAGCTCATATTGCATCATTAATCATCCCCCCTTTTTAAAAAGCCCCAAACATAACAGAAGTGTCAACAATGAATCACAATGAAGATAAGAAAAAAAAAAATCAAACGTCACCCCCGCCTCGAAAATGTACAGCATGTGTTTTAAATGTACATGCACCCCAAGTTTTGTCAGTTATTCATCTTGGTTCTTTTACAGAATTGTCAGTGTCTGTTTGGTTCAATAAATGCCTTTGACACCATATTTGGAATTGGAATTTATAAGACAGATTTTGCATTCTAAAGAAATAAAGAAGTGAGAAAAAATTGATTTGGTATGTTCCAACCTGAAAAGGGGGGAAATGTTAAAGGAAACCTCTAAGGCTAATAAACAATTATAAAGAAATAATACTTCATTCTGTATTTGGTAGACCCCCCTCCCGGTCCCCCTATACCCCAAAGTGGCATCTGTGGTTCTCTTCCATCAGAACCGTGCAATGTAGAAAAATCAAATATACAAACACAACTTTTAATCCATCCCTTTATGTTGCTAGAGCGAAATCTAACTTCTTTTTTTTTTCATATAAGAACTCAACAATCTTTTTGTTTGTTTTATATTTACACCAAGAAGTTTGTTCAACAATTTAAAACCAAAGGACATTTTGGAATTCACCAAGCTGTACTGCCAGGTCATCAGATTGAATTTCCACAGTGTTCTGTGAGACATCCGCCATTTTGTTCTCTTTCTGTGGTTTTGGATTGAGAACATTTTTTCCCACTGGAACAGTTCAAAATGTCTTCTTGCGCCTTTCACCTCTTGAATCAAAGGGTCATTTTTCCCTACAGAGGGGAAAATAAGAACCCTCCCACACATTCTTCTTCATTTTCATCCAGAAGGCATTCCGTCAGTTTGGTATTCTCTCAATGTAAATAGCTGGTGCAGCAGAGCGTGCGATGGTAGTGATGAAGCTGTGATCTCGACTCAGCTCCAAGTTGGTGGCTTCAGCCTGCTCTCGGGAGATAGTATCATATCCCTTATTTACATGGAGAGGCTTATGAGCTTGGCAGTATCCAATCACTGGTTGGTCATAGCTGTAATAGGGCAAAGTCTTCATATGATGAGGCACCTGGGAAGAGAGAGATTAACATAATTTTAGAAGAATGTGCATATTAGCACCAAAAAGACAGTGTAGATTGCGACAAGAGAAGTGTTTCAAAGAGTGCTTTGAATTATTAAGGGAAAGTCTTTTATTTACCTTGGTAATAATTCCCTTAGCAATTGTTCTTATAGCTGTTAAAGTCAAACATTGGTTGAATTAGATATATAGCTTATGGTTTGCTCGTCTGCTCCTGCATCTTGGAATGTGAATATTGATTTTACTCTGAAGAATCATACGGATATTACAAGCACATTGCTACTCATATAAACCTGCTGAAGAACAGTTCTAGGAACCAACACGACTTAATCCACACAAGATAAAAATAATAACAAAATTGTGTCCCTCAGAGATATTGGGAATATAGGATTGAAATGAAATGAAAACGTTTGGCATGAAACTATTTTATTTAATTTTCATGGGTCTAGAGATTATTAAATGCTACAAGCTATGCCAGATTTCTATTTAGCTATCCATCTATACATTCATTTATCTCCCATCTTTTGTCTTTATCTCCTGGATTGATGAAAAAAAATGATAAGGCTTCCTGTGCACTTGGCATTTAGTTCACCATTTTTAAATTTTATTTTGCAGTTGAAACACATGGCTAGAGCAGTCAATCATTTTCAGAGAGGGATAGAGAATTATCATGGAACGAAACTCTTTTTAGTTCCAAATTCCCCTAAGTGATAACGCCTTTCACCAAAATTCCATTTGCAGATTGCAAGAATTAGTAAACTGGAATGTCAACAGAGGTTAAATTTCAAGATGGCAGCCAAAACAATATGACTGAAGCCTCATTGTTTTAAAGAAAGTAGCACAGCTTTGATTGCATAGTTGTGGCTAACATGTTGACTTTTTTGATGTGCCCTATGGATGTCCCTGCTCTAACTAATATTACAAACAGTGGGTGTTGTGTTTAGTTCAGAATGTGAACCCCACCTTTCTCCCACCCTGAAATAAAACTCAATAATGTAGCAGACATTAACAAGATAAGGCACAGTATATTGTGGTTTTGTTTTTTCCTCCAAATTGGAGATGAAAGCTTCTGAATCATACCATTAAATCTAATTGTATTCTGAATTGCCATTGCCCCATTAAATTGCATTTCCAGTATTTTCTTTTTTCAACTTCTCTTCCAAACTTTTTTTTTAATCCCTTCAAACCGTATGTTTTTCAATGAAAACAAAGTGAAGACTTCCAAAACAGGGGAAGCTGGTTTTAAGAAAGAAAGAGGAATGCTGTCAGGGAAATGAACCTCAGGCTCCAAACAGTATCGTGAATGATTCAGACGATGTCTGTGAAAATTAGCAAAACACAAGGTGCAATCTGAAGAAGCGGCAAATTTATTTATTTTGTTTATAGCACTTATACAGCTTGCTTGCCAGCCTTCCCAGGAAGGCCAGGCAGAAAGACAACCAGGTGAGCTATTTCTACTTTATTGTAAGGCTGTATTATCAGAATCTTAATAGCCTGGGAGTTGGATGGGGTGGGGGGGAGGGAGGGTCCTTTCTGAGCCTCTTTTTCATTTGTCTCACTGTGTCCTAGGCAGCATTCCTCCCCCACACACACATCACCCAAGATCAGTGGTGGGATTCAAATATGTGAACAACCGGTTCTCTGTGTGGATGCCACTTCCGGAAGTCCATTCTGGGCCTGGGCAACAAAAAATTAGCTACCGGTTCTGCCGAAGTGGTGCGAACCGGGTGAATCCCACCACTGCCCAAGATAATTCCAACACACCATTACACTACCCAACTCACACAAGTGACTCTGAGCCAAGTTTACAGGATGTGCTGCCCTGCTTTCCCCCCCCCCCCAACATGCACATATGGCAAGAGTTCTACAGGTGTTTATTCGAATCCCCTAAACAGGTCCTCAGAAAGCATACCCTATTTCACAGGTCTGGATTCTAAGCTCAATACAGCAAGAGTCTCTGGGTAACCAAGTCCAATGGGCACACACAAAGTCCAGGAAAGCAGTGCAGGAGTCAAACAGGCATTGGCAGGTTTTAAGATTAATAACCAGAAGATAAAGATGTTAACAATACAAGACCAAAGGGAATTGAGGAATAAAATGGGTTCTATAACTGAGAAGGTGGTTAAATATTTGGGTATTACTATATGAACTATATGTTATTTAAAAACAATTACGTTAACACATGGAATGAAGTTAAAAATGATATATTAAGAATGTCATTGTTGGGGAGAATTTCTATAATTAAGATGAATGTTTTACCTAGAATGTTATTTTTGTTTCAGACAATATCTGTTTTGACAAGTGATGCACCATTTAAACAATGGCAGGATATATCTAAATTTATGTGGCATGGGAAAAGCACAAGTTAAATATAAAATATGACAAGATATAAAGTGAAGGATTGGATCTACTTGATTTGTAAGAGCAAGATTTTCTAAGAAAGAAATCTTGCAGTTTGCTACAAAATACTTAGAGATGCTTCCTCAACTAAAGGAGCTAATAAAATGATTATATAAGTAAATATTAATGGCTTATAACCCCCTTTTCTTCTAAAAGCATGGTATGATATATTTTTCTACCTTTTTATTTTAATTTACCCTCTGACCATTAGGAATCTTGGGTTTCTCCACCAAAAGAGTGTCACGTTTCTTCATGAGAACAATTCTTCATAGGTGGTCATTGTTCTGTTTTCCCAGACAGATATTAAATCTAATTTCAGGTGAAGCTCTGAGAAGTAACAATCAATAAGTCCATTAGTGTGGACTGAAGAGATATAATTACTGCAGCCTTCAGGGAACTTGTTAAATGCAGTAGTTGTATCAAGAATGATGCTCTTGAAGGATGCTCTTAATCATAAAGATATCATCATCACTACTCTCTATATTTTTATTCTTTGGAAAGAAACAAATCATGTTTGGTAGCAAACTGATCATTCACTGAAACATTAATTAGTGCATCTTTATGGATTAACCCTTGGACGGAAGGACTTCAGTGTTCCTAAACTTAGTTCCATAAAAACTTCTTCAGTGAGAATTTTAAATTCTTTATTGGTGCTAGTCACCCTTTTCTGTCCAAAATATGGTAGCTCAAGTAGAATCTTAGGAGTCAAAATAATATTGTGGACTTGTAGATGGTTGGTATCCTATGGAGATACTCTTAGGACAAACAGTTCTAGCTAACAGTAGGGCACTTGTGCAATGTGCAATCTAGTGCACAACACTGGATGTGTAGAACATGCCTTACTTTTCTGCTTTCAGAATAGGACTGTACTGCTTCTTCGTAGAGAAGTGTATCAGGAACAGTCAGTGGCTCGCCGTGATCAATTTTCATCATTCTTTGCAAACAGCTAATTGTATTTGACTTGATTTGGACTGCAGTATAGGGGCAGGACATAGAAAAGTAACCTTTAAAATAACTTGTCCTGTTCTTACAGATTCTTTTCCGGTTCTGAATCTTGGAAGAGATGGATGACACATATGGAAAGGGAACGGTCATCATTTCTTTGTTATACCCTTGATACTCAGGACCTGGTTACAGGAGATGACAATTGCTTTTTTGAGTGAGGAATATGCTCCCCTTTGCTTAAAGGAGGCAGTTATATGACTTTTATTGAAAACATTTTCTGTCCAGTAGAATCCAGAAGATCATTAGAAGTTAATCTCTAACCCTCCATTCTTCAATAAGGTGATTGAGAAGATGGTGGCCTTCCAACGTGATGACTGATCTATGGCAGGAGCTAAATGGGAGACCACAAATTGGCTCTTGAAGCACTGTTTTGCAGTGGTTCTGATCCATCCAGTCAGGATGCACCCCAGAAGGTGCTTGAGGGATTAGTATTTATAACCTAGATGATATCACTCAGGGTTCCATCTGCTTTAATGCAATTTAACATCTACATGAAACATCTATGGTCATTTGAAGCTTGGAATGGGATCTCATCAATATACCAGCTCTAGTGCTTATCATCAAATCCCAAGAAGTCTTGAATATTGCTTAAATGTGAATTATGAAGAAAAATGAGAAAGAACATTAAATTAAATCAAGACAAGATGGATATGCTGTTAATAAAGAGAATGCTGAACTAAGAGTAAAGCCTATTTGGATGGTATTAGATCTTTCTAATTCTAGTCCAACCTTTTAACTAAAGTAATTTTTCCTGTTGTTTTGGAACTGGTACCTGTTTATCACTATTTACATGCATGTTGTGAAAATATCAGTGTTTCTGCTGAGGTGGGATAGAGGGAGAAGATTTGGATTGCTTACAAAAGAAGTCAAATTATATATTTCAGGGAAGGACACCAAAGCTGAGAATCTTATCCTATATTTAAGTTTTCCTTTCTTAGTGAAAGGTTATTGTCTTTGTGTGTGTATACATGTGTATGGGTTTTCATTTGATCTGGCATTCTGTTTGCCTATTGCAAAAATAAATCTCTGTTGAATAAGTGAGATGACATGTTATTTATCACCAAACTATATTCTTATTCATATTATCTGCATTTAGCTTCTTCTAAACAAATTATATACTCACCACTTGTATCACATCTTAAATATATGGTTCATTTATTTAATGTGGTGGAACGAATGTAAGACAATTTGAAAATATTTTCTCATGTCACTGATAGAGAAAAGCAAAAAAAAAATTCACACACTTATCCAAACATACAGAGCTAACATTTCAACAGACTATAATAGAGAGCTAAGTCTTCTTTTTAAATTCCTGTTTAATGTCAATTTTGAGGATGAAACGTTGTAAATCATCAAAAAATACTGCAGTCACATGCATATTTACAAAGGAGTAGCTCCTGTTGATCTGAGCAACCTACTTCTGTAGAGTTTGCTACTAAATGGTAGAAAGATTACAATTTTGATACTGTATGTTACAAGAGGGAAGGATTCAAATGGGGGAAAAGGTAAATTTATTTGGTGAAGTTGGCAACCTATTCTGTGGCAACCTGTTCTGTGCACTGTAAACATGTGGCATCAGCACTACTAAATGTTCAAGAACAAAAGCACTAGAAAATAAGTAAAACAATTTTTTGTTGTTAAAGATCACATTTTCCTTAAATCTTCTAAAAAGCTGTGTCATATATACATTTTTGTAGAAAAAAATGGATTATTTCAAAAGTTTGTAATGTTCTTCAAAAAGTTGAATGGCTGTTCCTATAGATCAGGGGTGTCAAACTTGCCAGCCCACGGGCCGGATGCATCATAGCAAAACCGTGCCCACCCCATTGCCGGCAATGGCAAAAAAGTAGTGATACATCACGACACGTCACGTGACATTGCGAGTTTGACATTTTTCTTCTTCTCTACCTATGCATTATTTTTCTAAAAGAGAGAGCGACAAAAAAGAAAAAGAAAAAAAAGAACTGCCTGTTTTTTTTAGACATTATACAAAGATGGGATTGATTAAAGATAAAGTCTTCTTGTCTTTTCCAGGTAATGGAGTGATCTTAACTTCTATCTCATGTTCCACAAACATCATTATCACAATAGGGCACCTGTTTGTCAGGAAGATGGTTGAGTGCTGTGTCAAACTCTACCTTGCACTTTCTCAACTCCCTTTGCTTAAAAAAACCAAAAACCCTTCAGGTTTACACCGAATGTTGTGAGTACTTGGAGATTTCTTTTGAATTTCTCTTGATCATGATCAGTGGTGGGAATTCAGACAGTTCGCACCGGTTCAGTAGCACCAGTAGCTAAATTTTGTTGTGTTCGGAGAACTGGCTGAACCCATGTTGCTTCTGGAAGTCCGTGGATGTCACTTCCGGAAGTCCGTCCTAGGCCTGGTGGAGGCCTCCCAGGCCTAGAACAGCCTGCCGGAAGTGCACGGATGTCACTTCCGGAAGTCCATTCTAGGCCTCGGAGGCCCAGGCCTGCATCCATGCAGAGAACCAGATATTCAGGTATTTGAATCCCACCACTGATCATGATTCTGAGATGACTTTATAACTGCAGATGGATTGCTTTTACTGTTCCATGTCTTTCCATCATACTGATGTTTTGCTAACTATCCATATTTTCCGAAAAAGCATCCTGGGAGGAGCCATCTTCTGATAACAGAACTGAAACATATTAATCTGGGGATGTTGTAGATTGCTGAAAATATGCCAGAAATTGAAAGGCAGGATATTCAAATATTCCTAGGGGCTGTCACCTAATTAAAGAATTGCAAGAATGCCACATCTCATCCATGAAAATTTCATCAATATTCTCTTTCCTTTGAAAAATATTTGGAAAGGCAGGTCCCTTTCCTCAAACTGAATGTGAAGTAACAAAAAAGAATTCAGGTGAATTTTTCTGCATGGAATTAAAAAAGAACAGCCCCCAAGGCTTCCTTACAAACAAAGTTCATTTCTTAATCAAACATTTCTTTGAAATGTTTGAATAGAAGAACTATCAACATATGAAAATCTGAAAATGTCCTTCCTACCAGCAGCTATAAAGAAAGACCAGAATGGTTACAAGCGAATTCTTCCCAAACAGAAAATGTTTCACCCCGAAGAGGACAAAAGTGGTAACTGATTATGACGATGACGATGAACTGCCTAGATCAAAGGTCTTCAAACTTGGCCCTTTTATGACTTGAGGACTTCAACTCCCTGGCTGAGGAATTCTGGGAGTTGAAGTCCACAAGTCAGAAAAGGGCCAAGTTTGAAGACCCCTGGCCTAGATAATATGTACAAAGAACAGCTAACGAGCAGCAGCAGAAGGAAAAGGAGGAGGCAGTTGGACAGCTCCTCAAATCCAGCTTCTGATTTCAGTTGCGGTATAAAGTTCTTTTGATATTTCTTTCCAAATGTTGTCACAATGACAAAAACTCTTTACTCACATGGGTTGATTAAAAATGCAATAAAAATAAGGTGGGCAAAATGTTGGTATTTATTTATTTATATCCTGCCTTTTATATCCTGAGCCCTAGTGGCGCAGTGATTAGAGTGCAGCACTGCAGGCTACTTCTGCTGACTGCTGGCTGACAGCAGTTTGGTAGTTCGAGTCTCACTGGCTCAAGGTTGACTCAGCCTTCCATCCTTCTGAGGTCGGTAAAATGAGGACCCAGATTGTTCTAAGGGGCACTATGCTGACTCTGTAAACCCCTTAGAGAGGGCTGTAAAGCAGTGTGAAGCGGTATATAAGTCTAAGTGCAGTTGCTAAGTGCTATTGCTATAAATAACTCAAGGCAATGAACATATACACACTTTCTTTTTCCTGTTTTCCTCACCACAACCTTGTGAGGTGAGGTGGATTGAAAGAGAGTGAGTGGCCCAAGGTCATCCAACTGGCTTTCATGGCCACGGTGGGACTTTAATTCATGATCTTTTGCTTTCTAGCCTGGTGTCGTAACCACTGGATCAAACTGGCTCTCATTGCCTACATCAGGGATCTTCAAACTTGGCCCTTTTATGACTTGTGGACTTCAATTCCCAGAATTCCTCAGCCAGGCATGCTGGCTGAGGAATTCTGGGAGTTGAAGTCCACAAGTCATAAAAGGGCCAGGTTTGAAGACCCCTGGCCTACATCCTTAAATATATTGTATATTCTCCAAACCTTGCTCCTCTGCCCATTCTCAAACCCTGAAGAGAATAGATCTTGGAATCAGGTTAGATTAACATCTATATCATGGCATCATTTGCTCCACCAGTTTTTGTATTGAAAAAGTTATACACATATATATAAAATCTTCCTTTTCTTTCAGTCTTTTCCTCTATGCAGTACCCACTGTTGAATAGGAACCACTAGGCTGGTTGAACATAAAAAGATAGTAAGCACAGAGAAGTGCTTCTCTTAACTGCAATACTTTAGTGTGTCACTGTTCAGAAAGACTTATAGAAGTAACAACGTCCAGCTAGCTCCTTGTAGTTTTAAAAAGGAAAAGAACAAAAATATGCATGATTGGGCAAAAGCATTCAAAAATTTATCCTGCTGAAGAGACTCTCTTTTTATCCTGGGTGGATATTGGTCTCATTAGCTCTTGAGAGAATTAGACTCTCATGCTGAGACAGTAACTCAACTGTTTCGGCAAGTCAAACAATAACTCACAGACAAAGAAGAGAAGTTGCATTCCTTCAAAAACAAAACAAAACAAAACAAAACAAAACAAAACAACAACAACAACAACAACAACAACAACAACAACAACAACAATAATAATAATAATAATAATAATAATAATAATAATAATAATAATGAGATAATAATAATAATAATAATATGATAACTTTGGAAGGGACCTTGGAGGTCCATCGCGTCCAACCCCGCTTCAGGCAGGCAACCCTGTATACCATTTCGGACAAATGGCTGTCCATCTCTCTTAAAACTTCCAGTGTGGAGCTTTCACCGCTTTCTGGAGGAGGTTTGTTCCCTGGTTAATTGTTCTAACTGTCAGGAAGTTTCTCCTCATTTCCAGTTCTTCTCTCCTTGACTAGTTTTTCCCTCCATTACTTTCCTTGTCTGCCCTCAGGGAGCTTGAGATAGCTTGACTCCCCTTCTTTGTGGCAACCCTGAGATATTGGAATACCTGCCTATCATGTCACCCCTAGTCCTTCTTTTTCATTAACGAGACATACCCAATTCCAGCAAACGTTCCTGATATGCTTTAGCCTCCAGTCCCCTAATCATCTTTGTTGCCCTTTTCTGCACTCTTTCTAGAGTCTCAACATCTTTTTTACATTGTGGTGACCAAAACGTGTGTGTGTGTGTATGTCTCATCTAATTTCACAAGTAGGAGCACCTCCTCACTCTTCTCTTTGGATAGTGCAGATAAGGCAGCGTTTCTTAACATAAGCTGTGTGGACTTCAACTCTCAGAATTTCTCAGCCAGTTTTAGCAGCTATAGATGAATGAAATATCAAGGTATCATTTAAAGTGTCATGAACAGTAAAAACAATTTCACAAACATTAGTAAATTCTTAACACGAAAAGTGATGCATTGGTTTACAAGAATAAGTCACAACATCTGAAAAATTGTTGACAGTGTCTATAATCCCTTGTTTTGCTTTTATAATTCCTCTAAACAGCTTTTAAACAGTTCTATGTAAAAATTAAATATTAGAAAATAAATGATACATTTTTCTCTTGCCTTAATCATATTCCATAGGTGTTTAGTCTATCAGAGATCAGGCAAGCAGAAAATTAATGAAGTTTCCCCAGACTTTCAGGCAAACAATATTTTTAACCATTATATTTATTTATTTTTATTTTTCTTGTTAATAATCTCTATAAAACAAATGGTTTTTTTATTCCATTGGGCATGTCTCTCCTGTCCTATTTATCAAGAAAGGCATGCACCAGCTCCAGGAGGAAATTAAAGTAAAACATAGCAAGAGAACTATTTGCAAATTAATTCAGCATTTCAACAAAATCTCCTTTGAATTAAGCTTAACTCCTGGTAACTTCCTGTCAAGAATTTAGAGACATTTACAGGGTGGGTGTTTGTATATTCACGTGTGTCAGAAAAGTCATGGTGTAGGCTGTGACTGTGCAGTCAAAACCCTATTCCCTATTAACATGCAACATACATAAAATAGGGGACTTCAATAATGTATTCATTGCAGCCATCTTGACTTTTCTTTTTTACATATCTAGGAACATAGAATTGGTTTTTAATTGTCTTTTGGTCTGTTTGTTATATTAGAGAAAGAAAGAAAATTAAGAAGCAATTTCCCATTAATAAAAACCAAGAGATTAAGATTAAGAAACCACTGTTCTTCTCCCAAAAAAACCTATTTATTTTTCACATTAAGGTGATATAATAATAAAAAAAGTTTTAATTATGTAATATTCTGCTCTGAGTATGAAATGTTATTTAATTAATAAGCCATCAGATGGTTTATTATGTCCATGTTACTCTTATTAGCCTGTCATTGTTAAATCCACTTTCAAATCAGTCTCGATCTTGTTCCTCTTCCAGAACATCTTTTAAACACAGTCTATCTATAGAAGCAGATATTCCTAAAATTAACTTCAGGATCCATTGTTAAAACTATCCCTTGATATATTAAATCTCCAAATGGTAGCTTCATGCAGTTCTACTTTCTATCAATCCATTTTATCTTTGCTCATTCATTCATTCACTCACTCACTCACTCACTCACTCACTCACTCACTCACTCACTCACTCACTCACTCACTCATTCATTCATTCATTCATTCATTCATTCATTCATTCATTCATTCATTCATTCATCTGTTCATTCATTCCTCCATTTGTTTATTATTTTCCTAGGCAGAAAGGCACACTTCAAAACAAAATTCTGGACTACAGCTTCTAATCTTTTTTCACTTTCTAATATGGCCTTTCAGAACCACATGGGACCAAGAAACATTTTTGAAAATCAAGTTCATGCCCAAAGTTGAGACTGAATTTGCAGCGTGCCAACAGAGGTATTCATCAATATAAAGCTTCCAGGATCATCATGTTGCCTTAACCTTGCTTAGAATTAATAGTCCTAAAGCAAAATAGTCCTAAAGGAGAAGAATATAGCTGGACAGACCATCTCTGAGGAACTACGGAAAGACCCGAGCCTATATAGCAGGAGGAAAATTAAAATAAATAAATAAATGTAAGTGAAAACATGCAAAGTGCTCTTCAAATATCTATGCTGACAGCACAGAAATTGAAACCCAGTTGAACATCACCTGGAATTAACAGGCTGACATCCTAAGCAACTTTCTAATAAATAGGAACTTTCTTTTAATGGCATCCATTGATTTTTGATCTCACAATTCCATGTGGCTCTAGTGCTGTGACTTTTTTTTTTTTACATCTCTAAATGTATGGTTAATACGGATTTTAAAAACATATCTAAACGCATATTTCAAAGCTTGTCAAGGACTGGAAATAGCCCGTTTTTATTCATTCTTTCTGCCAGTTTGGTGCTACCCGTATGTTAAGAAAGGAAATTGCCATTAATTTTAAGTTTTAATTAGGATGAAATATGCAAGTGAATGAAGTAGGAAAGTTACTGGTTGGATAAGAAACAAGTAAAAATTCACTAAGAAAATTAAGATTCACTTCGAAGGAATTATAAATATGATCAAGCTTCAGTTACCGTAATGAAGGAATGCCACAGCATTCTATGCAAGGAAAATAGCGTGATGTGTTGCTTTTTTCAATAGCTAAATTTACTCTTTTCCTAATCTATGGCCTTATTTATTTATCTTGCACATGCCTTCTCTAGTCCCTTGTGCAAACTAATTTCCTCAAACTTTGAGGCTGCAAAAAAACTCCACAAACATTTCTGGCAAGTGGAAGAGGAGGAAGCTAGGTTGAAAGATATTAGAAGGACATGATACTTTGTCCCTCTGAAAACTGCCCAGTGATGAAGCAGAATATGACTATGCTGCATTTTGGGAAATGAGGTGGGGAGGGGGAGAGAGAATTAACAAGAAGACAAATACACTTTAATCTCATCTTTGATCTGACTGGCTGCAACGATTCTAAATGCAAAACAATTTCCTGGTACTGCTGTTAGCCTTTGCTTGTGATGAATTCCAAGTATAAGTAAAAAAAAGAAAAGAAATTCTACAGGGAAAGCTAACCTGCCTTGTTGCATGTGAAAAGCACAAAGAACTCTTGTGGGGAAAATATCTGTAGCTCATGTCAATAAGAGACAGCATGCTTGACCGAATCCTAAACCAGTCAGCCATGATCTGAGCAGTCTCAGGCTAGTCTAATATTCTACAAACATGTGGAGAAGAAGGAAAAAAGAAGAAGCTCTGAGTACCAAACAAAAATTCCTTCCTTCCTTCCTTCCTTCCTTCCTTCCTTCCTTCCTTCCTTCCTTCCTTCCTTCCTTCCTTCCTTCCTTCCTTCCTTCCTTCCTTCCTTCCTTCCTTCCTTTCCATCCATCTCTCCATCCATCCACATTAAATGTAGGATTCTTGTATGACCCAAAGGGCAATTCTTGCCTTTCTTTGAGTTCCATTTACATTTAAGTCACCTCTAGTACTCACTTCACCATCAAAGCTGGCATCAGCCAGAGCATAGAATAACCCAAAGAAATGTGCGAGATCAGAAGATGTGAAAATAGCATTTGTGTTGCTTTTTCATAGCTATACATACTCTCATAGTACGGCTCATAGAATGGCCAAGAATTGGACACAACTGAATGGATATCATCACCATCACCATCACCATCCCCTCATTACTTACTTACTTAAGAGATACTACCCAACTATGCTTGGAGTTTAATGAAACATTAAAATACTCCCACAACTGAGGTTTATTTTACATTTTGTGCTACATCAATCCCAAAAAGAGAATGTTGCCACTGGTTTCCTGCTAAGGGTGGCAATTTGTCCACGTAAATTCTGATCCTGAAATAAGTATCTCATATACTTATCTTTCCATTTAAACTTTCACACACATTGCACATATTAGTATCATATATGGTAGAGGTCTCGAGATGGGGCCAAGATAAGCAAAGGGGATGTGTGGGATTGTTGTTGATGGCCAGCAGGTATTTGGAGAAACTGATGTCTATAGTCAATCTGTGCTATAGATTTTGCACCTATGTGATAAACAATGGTTCATATGTGCTGTAGAAATCCATCATGTAGCTATATGATTGACTGGATATGTTTTGAAACCTCAGCTAATTGTGGTTTATACATCAGATCAGGCTTAATCATGCCATGGTTTAGCATAATATCCGAACCAGACACTGTATCTCTCTTTATAATTTTTGAGAACTTTCTCTACAGGAATTCATTCATTCATTCATTCATTCATTCATTCATTCATTCATTCATTCATTCATTCATTCATTCATTCATTCATTCATTCAATATAGCTGTCCATCTCACAAACATGAATCCTGCCCTATCATCATGCATTCTGCTGCTTGCTTTCATTCAGAGGTCAAGTCTTCCTTTAAATGAGCATCTTCATCAACCTATTCTTATTTTCTGTGATATGCATGTCGGAGTTGGAGTTGGCTACACTGTGCCTCATCTCCATATAAATAAGAATTCTGTGCATTGGCCATCTGTATGATGGGTGAGAAGCATAAACCTGCTTTAATGATAATTTCACTGAACATTCATTGCACTGGATGCCTATAATCTCCTTTTCCAATAATTTAGTTTAAGTGCCAGAAAGAGAAAGAGAGAGAGAAAGAGAGAGAGAGAGAGAGAGAGAGAGAGAGAGAGAGAGAGAGAGAGAGAGATTTTGTTGTATGCACAATAAATTAGTGAACAGCGTCAGTCTGAATTATTTGTGCTTTTCAAAATCAGCAAAAATGTTCATAAAACCATCCTCATACAGAGTTTTGCTTGATTTCAATATTGAGATGCATGATAATCCTGTGAAACAATTTAACCACTAATTGGAATGACCTAGTTTATATAATGTACAAGGATATGCAGAAATAACCTGTGGCCCCCTGCACTGCACTTTGTACAAAGCTCAAATCATTAAGATAATTTGATTCCCTCACATTTGCTATTAGTTTTCATGAACTCATCACTAGATCTATTAACTCACCCAGTGTTTAAATTCCTCCTTTTAAAGTACCTAGGAAAATCAAAATCCTGTTCTTTCTGGTTCTTTCAGCCTTCTGACACACTGGATGGGAAACAAATATGAGGGGGAAAAATTGAACACATTTTGTAAAAGGCAAAGGATTTGTATGATGTGAAGAGTGTGAAATTGACCAGCAGAGTCAACAATCTGATGAAACCTTAGTATTCCTCCCCAAAGAAAATTGACATAAATTTTAAATATGAATATAATCTAAAATTGTCATAGGCTGGAAAGAGACAAAACGGTCAATCAATCAGTAAGGATAGTTTATCTCATTCAGTTTCCAAGTAGAGACTGAGTGATGTTTTGTCACCAATCTTCACAAAACTCGAGGGCTTTATAGAAGCCGTGAAGTTCTTGCAGGTCACATCTGTCCTCTGGAGCCCATTTTTTTTCTGGCTCTGAGACCCAGAAATTGAGCTCCTAACTTGGCAGCCTATAGGAGAAGAGCAGGCAGAGCTGGGGGGCAGAGTTAAATGTGTCATCAGTTTAGAGTCCTCAAGAGAACCAAGTCCAGCCTCCCCCCCCCCGAATTCTATTGATCCTTATCTAGCTCCAATTTAATCTTGAACTTTAGTTGACTAGATTCTTGTGTATAGGCTTGAATAACTCTTCTATGCAGCACCCTTACAATTGGTCCTGCTTCTTTACACCTGACATTGATGAGGCTGAGTTAAATTCAATACTAAATTGGCATTAGATAATGGTTAACAGAATTCAAGGGAGTCGGGCCTTGGATCTCTTGTGGCAATGCAAGGACGGATGACGTGTTCTCCCTCCCCCTCCAGTCAGCCACAATGGAGGTGAGATTTCCTTTGATTTTCATACAATTTTTCACACCTCTTCAGAACGTCCAGCTTCACCAGCTCACTAGATGTCATCCCATTCCTGCTTTCCACAAAGTGCAGGTTCTGACTATCAAGATGGAAGAGTTCTCTGCCTAACATTCTAAAAGTAATAGAGTCTTTTTCAAAACTGTGATGAATTCTTTTCAGTCCTGGCTGAAAGCTTAAAGCCTGGGATTGAAGAACATAAAATCACATCCTTCATCTCTCTAAAAGTATCAATAGTGCTTCAAATTACCAAGTGTAGATAATGATGCCAGAAAGGCTCTTCCTTTAAGGGAAAGATGATAGTATCTGATAATAGTTATTTTACTCCCTCAAAAGTATGGAAGAGAGATTCCCCATATATTTAATGTCCTTTGAGAACAACATAATTATGTGATGTTATTCAAAAGGAAGCTAAAAATCCTCAAAAATAGCTGAATGATGGCTAAATGTTGTTTTTACTTTCTCCAGATAAATAGCTGCATTTCATACTAAAGATGGGGAAATCTAATTTCCAACTTTGCTCTATTGACTCAATTTCTCCAACTCAATTTCGGTATGAGTTTTCAACTTTGATGGGTTTTGAATAAACTCACAAAATATGTAATTGTAGACATTTCCCCCCACTTATTTTCTAAGCTATGCCACTTTGGCAAGCATGTTTGCATTCCAATCGCTGCATTGGGAAATTCTGAAAAATGCAACTGTCAAAGGATTTGTTTCAATTAACATATCGATCCAGAAACTCTTGTTGTCTTCAAATGAGAACTCCCTTTGGACGATGTTCTACAGACCTCTGAGGTGCAAAATTATGTACAGTTACTAAGGAGGAAGAGATGTTCTTATTTTGCTAAATGGAACTTCCTTAGATGCATTCATAGATGCAGAGATGTTTCTCCATGGCAGTTTCTCCATGGAAGATGACATAGGGAAGAACTTCAAGTTATGGTTAAATAAGAAATATCACTTAAGAAATTCAACCCCTAATGAAGAGTTACATGTCTCATACAAGAGTTACATGTCTCATACAAGATTTTATCTATTGGTAGAACATTTCAAATACTGGCAGCCGAGTCTCGCGTTAGCATTTTGAGAACTCAAGCTTACAAGCTTTCCATTTCAGTTAATTTACCTATATGACTTTCTTTTGACATTTTTATTGTGAATCACAGTAATAAGTTCAGGAATTACACATTTGCTAACTTCTTATCAAGAGGTCAATTGAACAAATTCCACCCCTACCCCATTTTTATCCCAGAAAGCAGCACAATGAGAAAAGCAATACCCTCCCATTATAATGCAAGCCTCTCCCCTTTTGTCTGAATGTAGACAAACCATGTGGAGAAGGGGCAGATGTTTCACTGTAATGGTGCAAGTCTGCTTTTGTCATTTGCCCTGCCCAATTCCAAATCAAGAGACTTGATATTACATTAGAGCTTTGTAGCTATTCCAAGAATTTCTGTAGCTCAGGAATGAACTGTAGAATTTTTGATGCTCTCTGAGCTTGGCTGTTTGCTTGCAGATGTTTCATTAGACCCCCCCTCCAATGGCCAAGTTAAGGATCTTGAAAGCTGGAAATTCCTGTCTATTTTTAATAGACTGAAGTGTTAAAATCACTGGGATCAGAACAAGTTTGCAGGAAATTTTAACATATTTTAACTTCTGTGCTTTGCAACCATACAGTATATGCTGGGATCACACAAGCTAAATCAAAACTAAGGAAACCATACTATGGTTTAAGCTGTCCGAGCTACATGTCCAAGCTACAACACTGATGATTCAATAGTGGCACAATTGTCATAAACAAGGTTGTTATTGCGGTTTCCTCTCCTTGGCTAGCTACTACCTATTCTTGCAGTGATCACTCTGACAAATACAATACTAAGTCTGAAAGCATTCAAACTCTCTACTATATTATTTACAGAAACATCTCACAGGAGGAAAGGCAATTTTGAGATTCTCCCTTCAGATCAAAACAGCATATTCTTAACTTTGCAAGTGTACGTACACAATGAAATCATTATTTCAGGTACCACTTGATGGCACTGTTGAACATACTATTCTTTTAATATTTCCTAGCCTGAATAAGTGTGTTGAACCTTCTTAAAATGCCATTTTGTTGCCTCTTCCTTGCCTTTATTCGGCAAGGGGGCACCTCTTTGTATAAATGACCTTTTATTCCAATGCATCAATCTGATCCATGAGTTGTTTAAATAGAAGTTAAACTACTTTTGATATATTTTCTACAGCATTGTTCTCCAAAGAAATAAAGTTTAGAACAATGGTTTAGATTAACCCATTATAGGTTAAGAGCAGTGCTGAATAGAACTGCTCTGTGTTCTGAGCACCCTGAGCTGTGCTCTAAGCTTATAGAGTCAGCATCTTGCCCCCAACGATCGGGGTCCTCATTTTACCAACCTTGGAAGACTGGAAGACTGAGTCAACCTTGAGCTGGTCAGGATCGAACTCCTGGCAGTGAGCAGAGTCAGTCTGCAATACTGCATTCTAACCACTGTGTCACC